>CAMTZB010000019.1:10000000-10560000 GCA_947086495.1 Morpho achilles
GTGCCTGTATTAATAAGGGGTGTTGTTTCATTTGTTAAACTTAAGTTTTCAACACCAGATGCTAAACTATGTTGTTGCATATAGCTGGTAGTTACCTTAAAGAAAGATAAAGAAGATAAATAAAGGACAGGGCTACAGCTTGCTACTATAAAACTTTTACAATTTAAATTCAAACTGCTTGATGAAACCAAATTGGCAATGTAAATAACTTAAAAGTTCTTCTGGTTAATATAAAAAAAATAATTTATGTAATGATTTTTGTATTGTTAATTAATTTTTCTTCATTTTAAAAACAGAAAATAGCCGTGTGGTATCCGGCTGAGTAGAATAGTACCACCCTCTTTTCTTACCGAGGTGTCGTAAAATACGACTAACTTAAGTTGACGTCAGACAGGCAGCCGGTCGTTAAAACGCAGCCAAATCATGTGACAGCATGTTTATAACATGTTGTGCCGACCCCACTAAGAGTGGTATAAGAGCAGGAGGATGATGAAGATGATTTTAAATAAAATATAACTATATTTATTAAATACCTAATATATTTAAAAACATACCATTGGTGATGGTGGGTTGTATTTTTGATTTGGTGTTACATGATTATTTCTAATTGGAATCCTGTGCAAATACCCATAGCCAATACCACATCCTAGACTTCCTTCACCACCCCAGTTGTGATTTGGTGTAATAACAACTTCACGACAAATATCATCATTTATATTATATACATAAAGCTTTAATGGTCTGCCTTCATGGGCTTCAATAATTGTAAAAAGATCTTCACTTTCATGCATAACAGAATCAGCACCTATAATATAATCTGTGAAAGGTCGTAAGCCAGCCATTTCTGCTGGTGACGATGGATGAACTTCCTGTAATTTTAATTTTCAAATAGAAATAGTGTTAATTGAATATGTTCTACATGAGCATTGTGTGTTGTATATATTTCTTTTAAATTGTATTTTTTTAATATACATCAAAAAAGTTTAACATATAAGAAAATTAAGAAAATATTTTCGCAATAGCAATGCTAAAATAGTTTCCCAAAATTTCTAAGCTAATTTTCATATAAAAATTAACAAAAGCATTAACAACTTACCAATATATGCCAAACGTTTTCATTAGCACCTTGGAAGGAACAAAACCAAATACTAACGCCTAGTAGACCTTGCCCACCCCAGTTTGCACTTGGTGTGATCGTCACCTCTCTTACCGATTGAGTTTTTGTGCTATATATGTACATTTTTATAGGTTTGTCAATATTCTCTTTTAAAAGAGTTTTAAGTGTATCATTATCTTGGTCTAATCTAGTATTTTCAATTGCTACTATAAAATCAAAAAATGGTTCCAGATTAGCTTTTTGTCCCGGGGATCCTTCTTGCACCTGCAAAACATTGACGTGTTAGTTTACAATAACATTACTAATGTATTGCTATTCATTGGGAACAAAACGAACCCGTAATACATGGTAGCCCTCCGAACCACCTCCTGGAACTTCAGAGCTTTGTGAAGAACCCATCGGTATAAAAAATTATTAATAAAATTTAAAAAACTCTAAGATATTTTGAAATTATACTTGTACTACAGTACTATGACATCCAACAGTTTGACTTTGACATATACGAACTCTACGTGGCAGTTCACTTTAAGCGTACCTACTATCGTAATAAATTTTGATATCATATTAATTTTAAAAGATATATTTGTAACAAATATTAATTATAAAAATAATAAATACTAGTATATGTAAGTTCAAAATAATTACAGAACGGTTTTTCACATTTTTTCTAACTGTGCTAGTGTTTCACCAGAAACAAAGCAAGTAATAGGAGAAGTAAATAATGTGCAGAAATTAGAATTACAGTATATGTTTGATTCATTTAGTACACTGTACAAAAGAAATAATAAAATTATTTTGCTATAATCCGCGATGAACGATTCATCGCGGATTATAGCAAAATAATTTTATTATTACTTTTGTATTATGGATCTCCGCAAAATAACGCCTAATTCTATAAATTAGTACGCTGTAATTTTGGTAACTGTGTCATAAATATCCAAACAACCATTTACTTTGCTTTAAACATTTATTTATAATTAAATGCATCGATTTGAAGTTAAATGTAATATAATCATCTTACACGTAAATTCAAATTTTGTTTGAAATACTTATTAAATTAATTTTGATATGATTCTAAGCGATGAGATAAATTATTGTCAAGTCAGCAAAATTAACCTTTTAATTTTTTTAAATTAATCTCTAACTTATTTACATAGATAAATACTCTAAATATTATCTATGTCATAGACTTACGTCATAATAGATTACTAATTATAAAATAGATGCCTGAGGTTCATACATTGGCGCGAGCCTATTTTCGGTGGTATGGGGGGTGCAGAGTAGCGCTGTAGCTACTTACATTTTCATTCATAAAAAACTATCTGCCTCTCACCCGTTTCATTCATAAAAACGGATTTAGTCTCAGCTCTGACTCTTTCTCACATATGGAGTAGTAATATATATAACGTATGACGTAAAATCTTAGTAAAATTAGTGATGTACTTGGTGCGCTAAAACCGTAACTAGTAATGTCAAAGTTTTATCGATTCGCATTTTACTCTTACCGATTATTTGGATAACCGGTTTTCCTGTAACACATTAATAATGATTTTTAGATTTTAATAAAACAAAATATTTAAGGAAATTCTTTAATAGACTTTTACTGTAATAAAAAAATTTATATTCAACAGCCGTTTTACATTTCTATGTGCATGCTTCTTAAAAAAAAAAGTTTTTTCCTAAACACGCTAAAAGTGCAACTTCAATAATGATTACTATTTTTAAATAGGAAACAGAATCGGTGATCATGTATCTGGAAAAATGTAGGAATTGTAATTTAAATTATTATATATTATTATTAAATAAAATTAATTATAAGTATTCACTCGAAAACAAATTTACAAGATTAGTATTTGAAACAATAGATGCTTTTGTTTTTACTGTTTAAGTATTTAGGAAAAAACATTATACTTAAAAGGAGTATACTTGATGGTAAATTATAAATATTAGTCTTTTTTAGATATATTAGTAGTAGTTTTATAGAATATTATTGGTTTTTAAAATATAAATATATGGGACAATTACACACACGGTCGTCCGTCCCCAAAGTAACTTAATACTTGTGTTATGGTAGACAGACAACTGGTGAATATATACTTATATATTTTTAAATAAATACTTAAATATAAATATACACCCAGGCTCAACGACCAACAAATTCATTTATAGAAAATGTTTGCCCTCGGCGGGAATCGAACCCGCGACCCGTGGAGCTGAGCACTACCCACTGCTCCTATGGGCCAGTCAAAAAGGGTTTTATCTCTAAGTATAATATTTTCCATCAAACCATTTAACACTTCGGAATTATACATATAAAGTAAGACTTAAATTGTAAAATTTTGCCATATTTAATGTGCCAATTGATACCAAGCTTTTCGATGAAAGAAAACTTCATGAGGAACTATACTCCATGGGTTAAGTATTTAACTTAATGTAAACATGTCAAAACAGGTACTTTATAGTAGGCATTATCTGCCTACTATAAAGTACCTTTTTTATTACAACACATTATACTAACATTAAATATAATTTTTAATTCTTTTAAAGAATTTAAAATTATTGATAGTATTCGCACCACTTTATTATGGCGTGATTGCTATCAATAATTTTTACAAACTTTGAAACAAATAAATAAGAATATTATTTAATATCCACTTTTAAGAACCCAAACATAAAGGTATTATAAATTTTTTAAAGAAAACGATGGATAATATTAAATACACTAAATTACTACACATTTAAGTATCACAGAGTGAAGCTCGTAGAATATTGATATTATGTTACGTCGGTTAATCTAATGCAATTACCATTTTAGGTAGTTTACTTGGCTAATTTGTATCTGCTGAATTTTATTAAAAATTATATATTGCTGTTTTGCTATACTAAAGGTATAAATATTTAATTTTAGAAAATAACAATCAATTTATGAAAATAACATTTATAAATATTAGAGATATTCTTTTGACAACTGCGGTTGAATCCCAATATTCTCATTTGTTAATAATATTATTGTAATGACATATTTGTCACTCCTGAATCACATGGTTTTGTTTGTTTACATCACAATGAGTATGTATAGTAAAATAATAAAAATTTTGAATCACTTTTTAAATGTTAATAATAGTAATATTAGTTAGTTACTTTTACCTCATGTATCATAGTTCTATAACTTTACTTGCAATAAAATTTTCCATTTCCATTATCGTTTTCCAAGTATCTGTAGTACTGTGAATTCTCCTTAATTAATACACCATTGTCTAACTCGCATTATGATTACGATTATGGAAAAAACTTTTAACAAATCATATTTATGATTAACGCAAGTTAACCAAGAATTAAAGTTTTTTAGTTATATACATTTTTGACTAATTAACACTTTACATGCCATATAATGCCATTCCAAAGATATAAGTTTTTGTGATGGATAATATAATTTTAACTAGATCAAATCTTTCAGTTTTATTAGACAATTGCGTAATTATAAAAATTTCACAATTTAAATAATTCTGTTTTGAAAATATATTACTCCCAGGATTGCTCAGGTTTTTAGTTTTGCTACACAAGTAAAAACACGTGTTTTGAATAGGAATAAATGGTGTTAATGTTAAAATACACAATTTTTAGCAGCAATACAGGCAGAACTCATAATGCATTATAAGCCCGTCGTTTAAGCAAACTAGCAATTAAACTAGCAACTAAGCAATTGTTATTCATTTTCCTTAGTAATGAAAATTTTAAACCCATTCATTTCAAAATATGAGTTTTTGAGTTGTACCGCTATTGCTGCACATGACCGATATATCAATATACTGAACCGGTAATATGATATGGCTTGGGTCTGGAAAATATTTCTGATGGAATACAAGGTACTATAACTATCAAACAATAATATTACCCAATAATGTTTTAAAAAATGAAACCAAATTATGATCCGTTCTAGTGTGCTAGAGCCCCCTTATCCACGGATTTGAGAAAAAATCCATCGGGTCCTAGTTAAGAAGTTTCAAACTTCATAATGTTTGTCAATTATACTAATATGAATACTATTTTGAAGACACAACCTTCTCTCGAGTCTCTAGCATGGAAGCGGACTTTTACAGCCTTATTCCAAAATTCCGAATGGTTCAGGCGGCAAAATAAATTGTTAGTGAATAAAAGCATTCGCGCTGTGAAAATCTTATTACTAATGTCAATAAATGAGGCTAAATAATTATGATTCGACTGAAGCTCTTCATGTATGTTCATATATCGGGCTCGTGGACACTTCCCGGCGGAAGAGTTCGCAGCATATTTAACCTGTAATAAATAAGTAATTCTTAAATAATGTATAGATAGAACATTAGTTTGCAAAGGTAGTCTTACAGACAATCTTGGCATTGATATCCCCTGAGTAGAATAGACCACCCTCATTTCTTACCTAGGTGTCGCGAAAACCGATTAAGGTAAGTTGACGTCGGGCAGGCGGCCGGTCGTAAGATACCAAATCATGTAATAACATGTTTAAAACATGTTGTGCCTACCCCATTTAGAGTGGGATAAGGGTAGGAGAATGATGCATTGACAAATAACAGAGATTTTAAATTTTAAAAATATATTTTTAGCTTCTACTGGTCTTAAATAGTGTCTGGAAAATATTTTTTACGTGTCTATAACTTTGTCTACAGTTATATTTTAAGTATAGAATAGAGACTATCACTACATATTATTAAACAAAGTCCATATTTCCGTATGTACGCATAAAACTTTAAAACTACGCAACCGATTTTGATGCGGTTTTTTTTATTAGATAGAGTGATTCCAGAGGAAGGTTTGTACGTATAATAACATTCAATACGAAGTAGAGAAATAATGTAATTTTTGTGGTTTCTGCAAATAATTACATTTTTTTCCGCTTACATTGCAAACGCAGGCTAAACCCTACGAGATTTATCAAAATGATGTACTAAGTATTTGTACACCTTAAAAAGGTCTACAGAAAAGTCCGCGATGGTATATATCTATCTCTTATGGATAACCCACAATAGCAGTTTTTTTCATTTACTTTTTACGAAAAATGATGCCTTATGTTCAAAGCAATTTTTACACAATACAGCATTAATCCTTATCCAATTGAGTACCTTAAATAAATTGTTGATTTAATATAGATCAATATGGCCGTTTACAGCATGTAATTTAAGTGAACATTTTCGGAGATATTACAGATTTAAAATCCCGCGAGGAGGCCGCGCTTAGACCTATAAGCACTTCGAATTTAGCAGCGACCGGAGGCTCAACTAAATGTCCTTCTTTCAAGTTTATATTGTCTAATGATAAGAAAGCTATGAATGTTGTATGTAAAGACATTGTCTAATCAATTGTAAAAATAAATAATATCACTACATAGTATAAAACAAAGTCGCATTCTCTGTCTGTCCCTATGTCCGTATATCCCTATGTATGCTTCAATCTTTAAAACTATGCAACAGATTTTGATGCGGTTTTTTTTTAATAGATAGAGTGATTTTAGAGGAAGGTTTACATGTCTAATAACATTCAATATGGAGTAGAGAAATACTGTAATTTTTGAGGTTTCTAATGTGATGTCGTAAATATTTACATTTAACGAAAAATAATGCCTTATTTTTGTAGCAATTCTTATACAATACAGCATTAATCCTTATCCAATTAAGTACCTTAAATAAATAGTTGATATAATATAGATCAATATGGCCGTTTACAGCATGTAATTTAAATGAACATTTTCGGAGATATTACAGATTTCAAATGCCGTGAGGAGGCCGCGCTTCGCCCTATAACACTTCGACTTTAGCAGCGATGTCGCTCTTTCAAGAGTTTGTTTAAAGACATTCTGTAATTAATTGTAAAAATAAAATACATAGGGAAAATGTAAAAGTAAATAACTAAAAATGTACTATATGAATTTAGATATTCCAAAGATAGCAGGAAATCTTCTTGGTATAGGGAAAGGAAATTGTTTTTCTCCAAATTTAACGCTACGGCCACGGGCAGTATTGAATAAATCAAAACAACTGGATCAATTTTAATCATTTTTTTTACACTGACTGACATGGGATATATATTTTATACCCGTGCGAAGCAGGGGCAGGCCGCTAGTAATTATTATAAATGATATTTTTTTTTAATAATAAAATATAAGGGGTATCTGTGACAATCTTTGTGTTATGTTAAATATCTTTGATTTTGTACTGTTAGCAGTACCAGGCTAAAAATATGATGCTTTCCAAATACTGAATTGTATGTGACAATTAAGAAGCATATGTGACAAAGTTCCAATGATCATCACTAATATGTCTTTTAAGCTATTCTTATATCACACACTTTTTTGCATCACTATAATAGAGGAAAAATTGTACCAAACATTTTTTGTTACATCTCAAACGGATTAGGCAGTTAGCCCATTAGACATATAAGCTTCAGTTTTAATTGAAAGTGAAATGGACAGACTGACATACTTTACATCAAATATTTACTTGCCTTCATCTAGTCCAATCAATTGACCTAATCATGTGCTTCATCCCATAAAGCATCAACAGCATATAGCCCTTAGACGTCATCCCAATGACTACTCTCTTTGGCAATGACCAGGTTCATCTGAAAATTATTGCAAAAACATTTTAATAAATATGGAACAAGCTGTGATAGCTCAGCGGTGAGGCCGTGCGACTCTGTAAAGACGATCATGGGTTTATACCCCGCGCAGGCACATGTCTAATTGACAATTGCAATATATGACACTCTTTTCGGTGAAGGGAAATATGGTAAGGAAATCCGCATACTTCTAGCGAATTCTAGCGATATGCGTAACCTACCAATCCGCATTGGAGCAACGCGATGGTAGGTCTTTGCTACAATACTTCTCTCCAAAAAACGGATAGAGGAAGCTTATGGTTCCCACTGCTGGGGTGGATAACAGGCTGTTACTTTAAACATACACATACCAATTTTTGTGTTTACAAACAAAAATGATTTATATTTGAAACATTTTAACTCACTTGAAGAATATCAGCCATTGTATCAGATATTAATGAATTCATTGCAACAACAGTAGCAGTGCCTTGACTAGACACAGTTACTCAGACAAAAAATCCAGTTGAAATGTGCATAACTAAATGGGATAGTATGTTAAAGTATCTTGAACAAATAACTTTCTGTTAAATAAAGTATGTCTATAATCCATATTGTCTGTCGCAGAAAGAATAAAAACTATTCAGAAATAACCACTTAAAACATAGAATATAATTGATATTGGGTATGACATATGATATACAACACTTCAATAAAGCATACACAATAAATGCAAGCGTTTTACCTGAAAATAAAACGTATATTAAAATACTTACCTGATCCGAAGTCTAATATAATGTTGAGATAGACCACTTTCTGATGAGGACGATCGTGATAAAGGCTTATTAGATTGTCTTTTCCTTTTACTATTTCCGCCTTCAGTATTATTTGGTAGGTTCTGGTCTCCGAAATCGTTTTGAAGATTCACTTCACTCATATTTTACCAATTGTTTCAGCTAATTTAGATCTAAAGTAAATATTATCCGTTACCGCACAAAAATAAAATTCACTACTTAACACTGGAAAAAGAAACACGGACGCATAGCGTCTTAGCTTTAATAATCAACATGTTTTAGAACACTGTGTTGACTATTATAGTAATAGTATACGTATAAAATAAATTTGCTAGCACTTACCAGTGGAGCGTCCGAACGAAGTGAAAACAACAACGTCAATGACGAATAAAGTTTCGAGGCCCACCTCGAAACATCCCCCCTATCTGGTGGTGGCAGTAGACAAGGACGGATAGTATTCACTACTTAGGAGGAAAAGAGACAGAAAAAGGAAGTGAAAGCAATGGTCTATCTCAACATTATATTATTAGACTTCGGATCACGGTACAGTATTTTAATATTACTATAGAAGGAAAAGTTTTATTTTTATTATTTTAGTTTTATTTTTACTTATATTTTAAAATTAAAAAATAAAACTTCCCAATATTATTACAGTTCAATAAAAACACAATTGTCGTGCTTTTTTTAATTAACTGTGAATGGAACGCATCCGCAGCACTGCATAGGGAATGTTTGAACGAAACTCATTCATGTATTTACGGGGCTTAGTTAGTTAGTAACTCTAACTCCGTGTCATTATCCAGCGAAAAGTAATAAAAAATAATCATGGAAAAATAAATAATGATTGAAAATAGATTACTATTTTTTTTTCCTGAATTTCCTAAAAGTACTATATTTTTTTGATTAAAAAGAAAAATACTATTTTTGTTCAAAAAAAAGGTGGCAAACCTAATCGCGCCCTTTTTGATTAAATAGGGGCAACACTGTGCCGTTATTGTTTCCGGTGGAGTCTTACTATATATACCGATAAAACGTTTCAGTGACATTCAGTCCTTGTTCGTCATTCAAGAGAAGTGCATCGCGGAACGGGAATTGTGGTATTCCTATTATATCGTGTTATTGTATATAGTGTGCGTTAACAAGAAGTTTATGTAATTGTCTAATTTTAATTAAAAATCATTTGTTGGTTTGTATATTTTTGCGTAAGTAAAAAGTGATTACAGTTATATATTACGTATAACGAACGTTTCTGGTGAGTCAGTACTTTTCAATTTTCTTTGTATTAAATAGTGCAAAAGTATAGTTTATTTGTTTTTAAGTTTTGGATAACTACTCTCATTTTATCCGAGAATGTTTGTTGAAATTCAAACATTTGAGTTGTTGAGTTTGTGATAGTGAATATATATAGTGCTTGTGTATGGTGGAGGTTTGTGCATGTGTTTTTTTCGAATCCTGCATGTATCAAGTATGATTATTCGCGCGCGCGGCCGTTAGCCGTAAGACGTTAAGTTGACATCTCTGTGTTTCAAATTAATATAAAGGATATAAAAAGTGCACAAAAGTTCAATTTTAGTGTATAAAAATAAACCCTAAATCATATACTTTGCTTGTACACCAAAGCTATAAAGTGAAGAGTGTTTTTAATCATCAATAATATCAAAATCAATTCTAAATTGTTATCCGAGTCCGATTTACTGTGCTCCACTTGTGATACGTAATGAGTCATGATGTGTTGAACAATTACAATTCAATATTCCTGTCTTGCAAAGTTCACTGACCTCAATAGTAACAGTTTGATTCATATCGCATTTTTACTACTTGCTGGTATACGTGGTACGGCGTAGTGCGTAAACTGTTACTCGCTTAGTGGTGAATTGAAGTTCATAGTTCGATCCCCAGATTTATAAGTATTTTTTTGTTTTGTTTTTTTTTTTTTTGTTTTGTTTTTTGTCCTTTACCTCAATATTTATAATTATGTCCAACTGTGAAGCATGCAGATGCGCTATACAACCAAACTGCACAATTAAATGTTGCAAATGCAGGAATGTTTTTTGTCTACTGTGTGCTAATTTAGAGCAAAACGAGGTTAAAAAATTTGAGAAGATATGGACGTGTCACTTCTGCCGCTCTAAGGATAAAAGAGGTGGAGATAACTCTAATACGCCAATAAGAGCAAATACTCCTACTGCCACTGATTCACCTCAACATATGAACGTTACTCTACGTAAAATAACGAAACCATCAGATTGCTCCTGCACCTCGGCCGATAATATACGAGATATAATACGATCAGAACTTAAGTTATTTACGGGTGCATTCTCTAAGCAGCTACAAGAGATGAAAGAAGTTATCAGCGGTTTCGAGGCATCTATAGGTTTTTTTAATCAAGAGTTTGAAAACATGAGAGTGGAAGTAGCCACCCAAAAAGAACATATTCAGGAATTACGCAAGGAAAATGACACCCTCCGCAGTCGTATGATGGACAACTCTACTCGCTTGCAATATCTCGAACAACTTCATAGGTCTGCTAATGTGGAATTGCAATGTGTGCCAGAGCACAAAACCGAGAATTTGATTAACGTTGTTCAGCAGTTGGGAAAAGTAATTAAATACCCCATAAAAGAAAGTGATATTCACTACTGCTCGAGAATTGCCAAACTCAACTCTAACAGCAGTCGCCCTAGGTCTGTACTTGTTAAACTTAGCAGTCCCCGCCTCAGAGACAACTTTCTTGGTGCAGTAGTTACCTTCAATAAAAACAACCCCAAAGATAGGCTCTGCGCTGAGCACCTCGGAATAGCCACGCAAACTAAGCATGCTGTATACGTATCTGAACATCTAACCCCGCAAAATAAAGCCCTACATGCTGCTGCACGCCATAAGTCCAAGGAACTCTCATACCGATATGTGTGGGTGCGGGACGGCAAGATATTTATGCGTAAATCTGAAGGATCTAACTATATTCATGTCCGCAATATGGAAACTCTCAACAACCTTACATAGTGTTATTAATACAAAAATTTAATGTATCAGATTTATATTTTACTAAAATACACACCTTTAAGTATTTACTATCAAAATGTAAGGGGTCTGCGCACTAAAACTATAGATTTTTTAAATAATATCTCATGTAATAATTACGATATCGTAATGCTTACCGAGACTTGGTTGAACAACAGTATCTTCAACTCTGAACTTTTCGATGACAGGTACAATGTCTATAGAAGAGATCGCGATAGTACTGGGTTTCATTCTTCTAAGAATGGGGGAGGCACTCTAATTGCTGTATCCAAAAAAATAATATCTAGACGGTTATATGAGTGTGAGTCCAAGTGCGAGGACCTGTGGATAGGGCTCACGTCACCCGGACTTGACAAAAAGTCTAATGAGCTATTAATATGCTGTGTATATCTGCCTCCACCTATTCAAAAACATATACTGGATCATTATATAACAAACGCTAATCGTGTTTTTGACACTCGGCGAACGACAAATTATCTTATAGTAGGTGATTTTAATCTCAGTTGCATTCACTGGTCCTCTCATTTCGAATCCAAATCTCTTAAAGCAGACACTAGCAACAGCCTTTATGTTAATATGCTGACTGACTTTTTATCCCTTAACTCACTAAATCAATATAACGCCATTACTTACTCTAAGGATAAAACATTGGATCTCATTTTGAGTAATACTACAGTGACAGATCTCACACAGTGCAACGATGCGCTCTCAAGTGTTGACCCTTTTCATCCCGCTCTGTCTTTCTCTCTAGCTCTTGGAAAGCAATTTTTCTTGCAGACGGCAGATAATCATCCGCGTCTATGTTTTTATAAGGCTGATTATGATGCTATTACTGCGAAATTGCAATGTATAGACTGGGATGATTTGTTTTCGACATGCATTAACGTTGAGGAAATGGTTGCAAAATTTTATACTTCTATTCGAAATATTATACGAGAGCAGGTCCCTATGAATAATAAACGTAACAGTAAATATCCCCCTTGGTTTTCGACTAGTCTCATTAAATTGCTCAAAGAGAAGTACAAATACCGAATGAAAATGCGCAAATACAATTTTAATCCCCGCGACGTGCAATGCTTTGAACTTTTGAGAAGCAGATGCTACAAGCTTCAACACATTTGTTATAAAGTGTACATTCAACGATTGGAAATATCATTGAAATCCAACCCAAAGTATTTCTTGTCGTTCGTGAAAAAAAAAAGAAAAGATAATAGTACTTATCCTGCAGAGATGGTTTTTAACGGAGTTAGATCAACTCATACGTCTGACATATGCAGTTTCTTTGCTACACATTTTTCTTCAAGCGTCAATGTTAAACAGTCTATGCCTCACGACAAGTCTTCTCAACGCTTACAAAGAAATGATAGCGGATCAGATGGCCTTTGCTCAATTCATTTGACAGAGAGGAATGTATTCAAAGCCTTGAGAAGCCTGGACTCTAATAAAGGAGCTGGTTCTGACCTAATACCATCCATCTTTATTAAAAAATGCGCCGCTGCCTTAGGGAAGCCTCTTACTAAGATATTTAATGAATCTCTTAATAGCGGGAGTTTCCCTAAAATTTGGAAAGAAGCTTTAATTGTTCCGTTATTCAAAGGTGAAGATAGAAGTCTTGTAAAAAATTACAGACCCATATCTATTCTTTGCACTCTCGCGAAGGTCTTTGAAAAATTGCTATGTCCAATCCTTTCAGCTCATTTCCAAAAATTTGTCTCGCCTTCCCAGCATGGCTTCATTAAAGCTAGATCGACTGCCACTAATTTAGCAACTTTTATAGAAGATTTGTCCAAGACTGTAGACGCTCACGGCATAGTCGATGTAATATACACGGACTTTTCAAAGGCCTTTGACCGTGTTGATCATGGTCAGTTATTAACGAAACTTGAGTCAATTGGTATATCTGGATCATTGCTAGAATGGTGTAAATCTTACTTATGTTCTCGAACATCTAAAGTTGTTATTAGTGGCCATCAGTCTGAGACATTCTCATGCGCGTCTGGAGTACCACAGGGGTCACATTTGGGGCCATTATTTTTTAACATTTTTATAAATGATGTTGACCTATGCTTCCGGTATTCTAAGGGACTCTTATTTGCCGATGACCTTAAAATTTATAAAAGTATTAACTGCTCAAAGGATGCGGAACTTTTACAGGCTGACCTGCAAAGATTAGTGGACTGGTGTAAAACGAACGGAATACTCTTAAATACAGATAAGTGTCGTTACATTCAATTTACCAGAGCGCATAATCCCATATCGAATTCTTATTCACTTGAGGGTAAGAAATTACTTAAGGTTGATCAAATCCGTGATCTCGGCATAACTTTGGATAGCCATCTTAAATTTAATTTTCACATTGACCATGTAGCAACCAAAGCCTTCAAAGCTCTTGGTTTTTTGTTGCGCAATTGCAAAGAATTTAAAAATCCTAAAACAAAAATTGTACTGTACAATGCATTAGTGCGACCATCTTTGGAATACTGCAGTGTAGCATGGAATCCTCATTACAACATTTATATAAATCGCCTAGAGTCGGTTCAGAAAAAATTCCTGTGGCACTTGGCTTATAGTTGTAACCTCGCAAAAAAATATAAGAGCTATGGAAAAAGATTGGAATACTTTGAAGTAGATACTCTGTAAAACCGCCGACATGTAACTGATTGCATCTTTCTCTTTAAACTACTGAGGGGAGCCATCGACTGTTCTTCCCTTCTGAGCCTTATAAGAATTTCTGTTCCTGGTCGATTTCCTCGTGGTGTCACTAAAAAAGTTTTTGCAGAAAATAAAGCCAGAACAAATCTGGGTCACCACTCTCCAATTAACAGACTGGTCCGCTCTTATAACCGTACTTTAAAAGATTCTCCCGCCGACATTTTCGCAGATCCCATACACATGTTTAAAAAATCTATATCCAACATTTACAGCAGATATTCTCCCCGATAATAATTTCTTAACTTAATTAGATCTTATTCCTTAACACTTGTATATATGTATGTATAATATGTGTTATGTATATGTTTATGTATATTATATAAACTAATCACAAAGTACCTTAATTGTTATTATAGTCTACAATAGAATTAGAAAACTAAATTTGAATGTCCTTGTATTGAATTTCTTAGCTTTATATGATTTGGTCTTTCCTTTATGTTTTTTTTTTTTATATTTATACTTTGTCAACTGTAATGCTCATGTCGTCACCATCTGTAATTGACGATACATTTAGCTAAAAACTGTCTATATTAATAATGAGTTTATTTAATGTGTATGATGTATTTGTCGTTGATGGTCTTACAAAATAAATAAATAAATAAATAAATAAATAAATAACCGATTGACCACTCTACATTTAGCATTATATATATTTTCTATTTTACTTCATCGCCGATTATAGCAAAATAATTTTATTATTACTTTTGCATAATTACTCTGTTTTAATCATAGCTTAGGTAAATATAAACATTGTAATCTTTAATATTTAATGACTAGCGGCGTCTGACTGCCCTCCTGGATGTGACTGCCATCTGTGGCTGAAATTACGGGAATCTAACTTAGCTTCATAAATTCAGACTTCACTTGAGTATTAGTTACCTCAAATGTATTTTCTTAAATTACAGAGGTGGAAAGATGCGTACGACGTCTTCGGTCCTGTTCCTGGTGGTTGACGCTACTGTTCGGCCTGGCGCTGTTCGAGCGCTCGAGGCGACGGCGGAGCAACAGCAGCTGCGGCATAGCCAGACGAGCCGGCCTGGGGTGTGGGGCGGCGGCACGTCTTCATTGGCGGCAGCGAGGCCAGACAAGCGTAGCTCGTGGAGTCACGAGGCCAGCTGTCGGACTCCCGCGTCGCACTCGCAGCGTCTGACTGCCCTCCTGTAAAAGCTGCAGGGCTTTTTCTTCTCATTTAACAGTATGGTTGAGGTGGACATTGCAGTGTTCTTTCTTCCCATACTGTGTAGGCGTTTTGTTAGTAATGTTCGTTTTCTGTATCGTCGAACATTAGCTTCAAAAGCGCGCTACTTTGTTAGACGTTTTATTAACGGGCTAGCCATTATAAAGGTGTCGTACTGATTTCTGAAATTGCGCAGTTTTGGTAATTCGTACGTCATTAATTTTTACATTTTTTTTTAATGGTTATGTGTTGCGGTTGGCAAAGAGCCGGTATTTGGCACCTGCAATACATGTAAAACCTTAATTCTTTTCCCAGTCGCTTTTGGCTACTGATGTTTGAGTGCACGCTTACATCTGTGGCTGAAATTATGGGAATATAACTTAGCTTCATAAATTCAGACTTCACTTGAGTATTAGTTACCTCAAATGTATTTTCTCAAATTACAGAGGTGGAAAGATGCGTACGACGTCTTCGGTCCTGTTCCTGTTGGTTGACGCTACTGTTCGGCCTGGCACTGTTCGAGCGCTCGAGGCGACGGCGGAGCGACAGCAGCTGCGGCATAGCCGGACGAACCGGCCTGGGGTGAGGGGCGGCGGCACGTCTCCATTGGCGGCAGCGAGGCCAGACCAGCGTAGTTCGTGGAGTCACGAGGCCAGCTGTCGGACTCCCGCGTCGCACTAGCAGCGTCTGACTGCCCTCCTGTAAAAGCTGCAGGGCTTTTTCTTCTCATTTAACAGTATGGTGAGGTGGACACTGCAGTGTCCTTTCTTCCCATACTGTCTAGGCGTTTTGTTGGTAATGTTCGTTTTCTGTATCGTCGAACATTAGCTTCAAAAGCGCGCTACTTTGTTAGAAGTTTTATTTACGGGCTAGCCATAATAAAGGTGACTTACTGATTTCTAAAATTGCGCAGTTTTGCTAATTCGTACGTCATTAACTTTTAAATTTTTCTTGTAATGGTGATGTGTTTCGGTTGGCAAAGAGCCGGTATTTGGCACCTGCAATACATGTAAAACCTTTATTCTTTTCCCAGTCGCTTTTGGCTACTGATGTTTGAGTGCACGCTTACATCTGTGGCTGAAATTACGGGAATCTTACTTAGCTGCATAAATTCAGACTTCACTTGAGTATTAGTTACCTCAAATGCATTTTCTCAAATTACAGAGGTCGAAAACTGTGATGCAGGGTCTGTACTGTGTAGCTGGGAGAGACATGTCACCACTAGGAGATAAAGCGGTCGAGGACGTCCCACCATACGGCTACCGCGGAACGTAGCCGAACGCGCTTGTATTTGAACGATTCAAATACAACCTCTTATGAAAGAGGTTGTATTTGAATCTATATGAATAGTTATTCTATAATATAAAAAAAATGTTGTCTGTGTCATTATGCATTGATTTGTCAAGAAAGAGTAAATGGGTTCACTTTTAGAAAAATTGCTTTTTATTATTGCATAAGTATGAAGGAGAAATATTGTTTGTTATTTAATTTCTGTTAGATATAAACAGTTGCACATTTTAAGTGATTTATAAATTTAATATTGCTGTTATTCTTTCAAAAATTACTCTTAATCTTGGATCTGAGAATTCTTGAATCTGCAATTAATCAATCAATTGTTTAATCAATCGTAAATTTAAATTTTGCTTTTGCTTTTTAATTAAAAATCAACAATAGTGTTATATAATAATAAACTTGCTCTCTTTTGCTATTTACTCCCTTTTCATCCGAGTCTCATTATAAAAAACTTGACAATCATTTTTAAAGTTCTAATATAATACAATGAAGTATACAACTTCAGTTGAAAATACTTCTAAAAAAAAATATTAAGCAGACCATTTAAGTTATGTCCAAATTATTCATAACTAAGATAGATACACACTTATGATCAATTAGAACAACTTCTAAAAAACTTTAACTTTAATGTTCCATTATTAATAATTTATTGCACTACAAGACACTAGAAGCTATATAAAATCGCAAGACATACATATATATAGCTAATTCATCAATCGAAATTAATGTACGAGGTGTGTTCAAAAAGTATCGCGAATTTTGTGTATTTTCAAAAATTATTTATTTATTCGTAAATATCTTTTTTGTCCCCTTCAAAGTAATCCCTCTGGGATATTGTACACTTGTGCCAACGTTTTAACAAATCTTCGAAGCACTTCAAAAAATCATTTTTTTGTATCTTGTTCAGCTCCTCCTTCGATGCCGTCTTTATCTCGTCAATCGTGGCGTAGTGTCGTTCTTTCATGGGCCTCTTCAGTTTCGGGAACAAGAAAAAGTCACAGGGGGCCAGATTTAGGGAATACGGTGGCTGCGGTATCATTGGTCTTTTGTTTTTGGCCAAGAAGTCGCGTACAAGCAGGGATGTGTGAACAGGGGCGTTATCGAGGTGCAAAAGCCAATTTTTGTTTTTCCACAAATTATCGATTAAAATCGAATGGCACGAGCCAATCAATATGCCTAGGTCCTCGGCAATTTCTCTTTCGATGATTCGAAGATTGGCCAATACCATTTTCTTCAATTCATCAATTTTTTCGTCTGTTGTTGAAGTGCTCGGGCGTCCGGCACGCTCTTCGTCATTCACATCTTCTCGGCCTTTTAAAAACATTTTGTACCACTGATAAACGTTGCTTTTGTCCAAAGCAGCTTCTCCATATGCCATAGTCCATACTCGGAATGCATCCGCGCACTTAATTTCGTTTTTCACACAAAAATCGATACAGGTTCCTTGTTCCATTTTTTGAATAGGTAAAAATCGAAGACGAACCAAAACACGTGCAACCAAAGCAGCTGTCAACAATTAACCGAACATTCAAAATGGTCCAACTTGTCAGCAGAAGTGAGAGACATATGTACCAACATAACGCCACAAAAAAATCGAAATTGGAATATATGTAACTCGCGAAAATTCAAAATTCGCGATACTTTTTGAACACACCTCGTACATATCATAATTTTTATATAACGATAACTAAGTCAAGTAGGAAATAAAAATTATACTGCATGTTAAAGTCTTTCACACTCGGCTAGTGTGAAAGAGATAAAGCTATCACAAATGTAACAATGTAGAGTGGGATAGAGAATTGTTTTGTTATATGCGTAATACGGTTCACTTTGTTTTATTTTGCGTAGGTAAAACTGTTTTGACCCTTTTTTTGTTTACAACCAAGGAAGAAGGCCAAGTTGAGCTACGTACGTAAAAAATATAAGTATAAAAATAAATACACTGTAACAAACTATGAAATTCTTTTTCATCTCTGTTGTTTCAATTCATTTTAATTTAATTCAAATAATTATATGACAATTTTCTTCGATTAGTACGACATCGATGATAAAAAAGTGTTGTTAATTTCAGAAAATCCAAATTGGACTACAAAAATAAAGGCGATATAATAAGAAATAAGATTTCTATGTATTGAAACTAATGTTTAATAACGCAACCCAAAAAGCAACACACTAAAGTCGTCGTTACAATCATAGAGAAGTCACAACATCTGGTGTTTATCAGTCGGATAACGCGTTATTCGCTCCTTGAAGATGCAGATAACTTTAACCCTCAGATAGGGCCTTTATCTGACGAATAAAGGCTATCTGACCATTGAAAAATAGAATTTTGCGTTATCTGTCGGTTAAATACTACCTCGCTCCTTATCTGACGATTGAAAAATCGGCCCTTAGAATGTTAGAATGTAAATTTTAAGAAAGCTCTTACTATTATTGAGATGCACAAAATTCATTAAAACTCAACACTTACAATTATATAATGATTAAGTAAATCCTCTTCTTATTGTTTTATGACTGCACGTTTCTTCGTTATTATATTTCTCATTTTAAGAAATATCTCAACAGCTACTGGTGAAATAAGACTTTATACATTTAATTTGCTTCTAGTGATATTTGTTTCAAGAATTTTGCTAACTAAATTAAAACAAAATTATACATTTTAGTAAAAATTAAAGTACTAGAACTTTACAACGGGAAATTTAAAAATTTAATACACCGCCCATTCATTAATAAAATCAACTTGTTGTCTTGTTATATGATAGACAATCAAAATGAGAATTTCATTATGTACACTGTAATCTTTGATGAGAATGAGTGCGTAAAAATATGTATGTAGGAGTGGAGCGAGATGCAGCTAAGACTATTTTCAAACGATTCATTCATAAATACGTACATGTGCAAGAGGGATGCGAGATAGCATGTGTTGGCGCCTGTAGTAAAACCGCCCTGATACGTCATGGTGTCAATTGTCAAACATCTGTAATGTTTTATGTTTATTTTTACAAAATAGATTCAAATTGGCTGTGATCATTCAAATATAAACACAAAGTATTCTAAATTTGAAAAGCGTCTAAAGTAGTAAATAAAAAAATACTTATCGCGTACATATTGTTTATTTCAGTTTAATATAATCTGTAAATGTGCTGCGATTATTTTGAATGAAGGTACAACAAAAAATATTGCACGAAAAAAGTATTACACAAAACATTTTCCTGAGTCCGTACAATACAAAATTATATGCATAATTAATTAATATATATACACTACCGTCCCTTACAAAAATATTAATATTTAATATCTAACAATCATTATTTTGCTATCAAGTATTCAACATAAAACACTTATTCCCTAACAAATATAACAAATTTACACTTTTTAAGAAAAGTCGCATACAATGGCAGAATGGAAACAATTAATAACTGAATGGCTTAGTGAATATGCTTCCTTGAGAGACAATGAGATAAAAAGTTTTGCAGCTGAGCATGAACATAATCATGAAATAGCAACAGCACTTTTTAATCTTTTATATAAAGAAGACGAAAATGACACTAATATAAAAACTCAAAATGATGATTTTGATCAACAGGTAATGAGGGTATAAATAATAATGCAAGTGTAAAGAAAAAATTCATTATTGTAATATTTTTGTTAATTTTCAGATGTTAGAAAATACGTGTATTCAATTATTTAGCTTCTATCGATCTAAAGAAATTGAGCTCCAAAGATTTACACTGCAATTTGTTCCAACATTAATCTATCGTTATTTAAGTTTAGTTGCTCAAGGTAATACAAAATCATGCAGATGCATTGAAACACTTCTAATTGGTGAGTTATTTTAAATTTTTTTATTTAAATTTAAATGTTTTTGTTATGATTCCTTTTTTACATGAAATACCAATTCATTTCAGGTTTATATAACTTTGAAGTTGTTGATGAAAATGGGAAACCTAAGGTTGTTTCATTTAGATTACCATCTTTAGCTCAAGCATCTATTTATCACGAGGTATTATTTAAATTTTCATATTAATATTATAATTATTTAGAGTTGTGATGGGTTAATGGGCAGAGTTTTATCAGAATATGTAAGCCAGAAATCAATTTATCTAAATTTTTATTGCTATAAACATACTGTTGAAATGCCCATACTACTGGAAATTGTACACACACAATTGTTATTTTAGTACATCTACCTCTTCAGTTGACAACAATGCTGCATCATTTTTTTGTTTCATGTTTTGTAATCATTTTAAAAACACAGTGAATATGCAATTGAATTCTTGTATTTTTTTACTTCAGCCATTGTCCTTAGGATCACAATTTCTTACGGAAAGTGCTCTAAGAAGGTGGGAAGAGTGCAATACTAAATTAGTGAGCTGGGGTCCACATGCTCAAGTGGAAATGATCAATGCACAGAATCGCCTCAAAGTGATGGCTGCACTCTTGTTTGTTTACAATCGTCAATTGAGCCTTTTGCCAAAACTAGCATTGAGACACTTTTGTATAGCTTCATCCAGGTATATTTATATATGTATTTAAACATGCTTTTGTTGTAATAGTTTTTAGCAGGTTGAGGGCTACAGAACCACTTGAGATGTAGTGACTTATTTCATGGAAGTAAGAATTTCCCATCTAAACATAAAACTTCAAAACATATTCACATTTTAGTAGATTTTATTTAGATTTTAGTAGATTGAGTCAGTTCGTGACCACGGTGGATGTAACTCTGCCGAAACGTCGAACCTTATACAAAGGTAACGTGATTATCGTGATGTGACCCGGTTGTTTATATTTTAATTTATATTCACATTTTAAATGAATATGGGTAAGGCTAAAGTGATTTCCAATCCTGCCTGCATTTAAATCAAATTAAAAATGATAATAAACTGTCATATTCGTTTGCCAGTTTGATTCAGAATAAAAGATTTGTAGTTAGCAAGTGGGGATGGCAAAAAACATAGACTGGGCCAAACTTGCCTATTAAATCTCTCATGGGCTGCAATAATGGCATAACTATAAGAAATATATATCTGTATGTTGCTTTTATTTACAACTTAACAGCTGATTCGACTTTTATATATCACTAGCTTATACCCGCGACTTTCGTTCGCGTGGACTGTTTTCATGGGATAGGTCGATAATAGATGGCGCTTTTTAATGTCATCCTGTTCCTGTGGAATTAACTTAATTTCTATAGCCTATATGTTATTCCGCTGTATAAGGAATAATTCTGCCAAATTTCACTGATATTGGTTCAGCAGATTCGTCGTGAAAGAGTAACAAACATACATCCATACTCACAAACTTTATAATATTAGTAGGTATAATATATGTTAGACTTATTTTGTACTGGATTTAAATAATAAATAAATATACAAAATATGAGTTGTTTTTATCTAATATATTTTTCTTCAAATTCCAGAATAGTTTCACAAGGGTTCCATAAAAAAGGTGCTTCAAGTTCTAAATCAATTCCAAGGATACCAGTGTCATCAAACTTTCTCTTGGAAATGATTGAGGGTGCATATTTTGCTATGTTTAATGAATTTTATACATTGGCTCTTCAGGCTGTAAAAGATATAGATCAGCGAGCACAATACGAACTTCTCCCAGACGTCATGCTTGTCACAAGTGCTGTTATTAATTCTATGAAGAATAACCCATCTGGTTAGTATGTCTTAAAAAAATATTCAAGTTCAATGTTTGTTGAGAGAAAAAGTATCGAAACAATATTCTTTTCATATTAATATTTAATATTTACATGAGTTAATCTTATATGTGTGTGTATATATATATATATATATATATATATATATATATATATATATATATATATATATATATATATATATATATATATATATATATATATATATATATAAACTAGTAATATCCCGCGGTTTCACCAGCGTAATTTTTATTTTTTTCACCTTATTACATTTTTATAATGGATCCCTAATTTTTTTTAAATGTAATATAACCTATGTTCCTCAATAAAGATGCAGCTTTTCAATGGTGAAAGAATTTTTGAAATAGGTCCAGTAGTTTTTGTGTGAAAACATAACAAACATACATACAAATTTTTCCTCTTTATTATATTAGTATAGATAGTAGAGATATTTTCGAAATCTCGGAAACGGCTTTAATGATTTTCGTTAAATTCAGCAGCCGGTTTTGGGGGAAAAAATCGATCTAGCTAGGTTTTATTTATAAAAAAACTTTGTTTCATTCCTGTTTTTGGGCACTAAAAAAACTACTGAAACTGAAACAGAAAGCAATAGATATTTGAGCTGTCAAATGCAAATCTGTAAAAGCTATGGTAACGCAAATAAAGTTCCAAACCTGGCAATTTTTTTTATTGCATTATTTTATAGCTAGCAAGGCTCGTTCACTTAGGTACTAATGATATTAAATAATAGATATTTTGAAAGGAACAACCACCAAGTTTCTTGCTTGCTCTTCTCGGTCGGAGCAATTAACTGTTACCTAAGACTAAAATTGTGGATTCAAAGTAATTGTTTGAGTCTACTTAAAAAAAGAATACTTTAAAGCTTAAGTCGTACATATAACCCCATTCTCTACGGTTTAGTCTTGTATTCAGTATATGGTAAAACCCAGCTTAATATGAATAGCAGGATTTGTGTTTTCGCGTTACCATCTCTATATTATAACGCACGAAATATTTGTAGCTGGCGGTATTAATTTGGCTCGTCAAGAGACTTCCGCTCTGTTCTCACCCGTTTATTATTATATTTTGTAAAATTATTAACAATTGTTGTAACTGACAAACGTTCCATCCGAAATTCACACACTTAAACCCTTGATTTTCAAGTAAGATTGTAACACTGATTAAAAACACTCATTGCACGCAGAAGAATCGGCAAGATACGTACTTGCTCTTTTAGCACTAACCAATTATTTGTTTTCAGGCCAACCTTGTGATGGGCCCATGGGAATTAGTGTGGCGTTATCCCCGGCGACCACGACAGTCACTATGTCTAAATCAATGATTACAAATGCATCATTCCGCACCAAAAAATTACCCGGTAAGAATTAGTATTACCTGAAGTTTCTTCTGTGTCGTTTTTATTACCATTTATTTGTCGATAACAACAGTAAAGTTCATATTCATTTCCTTAAAATTATACTTAAAGCTCCTGATGATTTTGTATTTGTCAATTGTTTATGTATACGTTAAGTTACAAAATACGTACGATTTTGGTCTTCAGGCGCTGAGGCCTGAAGGCCAAAGTCTTCATAGTGCGTTTTGCCAGAGACTTGAGATTCGATTGGTGTATAGGCCTAATAAGAAAACTTGGAACAGTTCAATGGCGCGAGCTATGCTTCAAGTATCTATTATGATCAAATCAGAAATTGGATCCGTAAAGGAACCAAAATTACCAATATAGCTCGGAGTTACAAAGCTAAATTGGTAATGGTACGAGGAATCGATGGCGTTTGTGTCTATAACAGCAACCATGCACCAGAAAACGCAGTGTTAATAGATCCCCTACAAGGTCCTGAAGGTGACTGAAGAACTCACAAAAGCCACAGAGAGCTCCTGCGTATATAGCTACACGATCATGGGGTGTAGAGATCCAATGAGGAGAAATATTTTTAACAGTGGGAGTCTTTGTTTGTATAAGAACACAAGTTTTTTATGTTATCCATACTAATATGGATATCCATAATAAATGCGGAAGTCTGTCTGCGTATTACGCTTTCACGATCCGCTGAAACAATATTGATGAAATTTCGTATAGTTTATAGCTTTAATATGTATACAAAAATTCCTGTGTTTCCTTCAAAAACACGAAACGCATTATAGTATATTATTAAGGGAATTTTACAATTAAAGGTGACTCCAAGTGACGGGGACTTGCTTGTACTTTTATAAAGTCTTAATTAATATACTTACTTAAATATATTTAAAATAATGTTATACATGTAAGCACTATGTTTATCAATACATTTAATTAACAGTACACTTCCCTAAACTAATGATAGCCGAAATATTGTGGCATATTAGCATAATTTGACTTTATAAAATGTTTTACACGCGCATTTTTCCACGATACTTGTTTTTTATTTGACTCATATATGAAGTATAATAAGTAATGAACTTCAACTATGTTATAGGTAAAGTAAATATTTATTTTCTATTTTCATACCAATAATAGCAATTTCAATTGATTTTTCAAGCCTATTTATGAAAAAAGGAATCAATTCCATTTCTCTGTTAACCACTCACAAATGAGACTTATTTCGCTTGCAGATCGAACGAATAACTAATTTTCATGATGACATGTTATTTTAAAAGTGAATTTATATCCTCCCTCAACCACTATTTTTGTTTGTTTTGGTTAAAGGTACGCTTCCTGCTCAATGTTATTTAATATACTACAATATACTATCGGTCTTTCTTATGAATTTTTAGTATAGTTGAACCCTTAATTTATTTGCCAATTTCGTTCGGTAATACCGGACATATACTATAGTATATTTATATTCTACTTAATTTTCCATAATAACCTTTCACACTCTCTTACATATCAATGTAAGTAATCCTGCAATACAATAAAATAAATATAAACGTTTTAGATTAAAAAAATTGATCTAATTACAGTTTCCACAAAATAGTTAAAAAATATATTGAACTGTTATACGATTTATAATTTTGTATATTCCATATCAAACGAAACAGTGGTAAAAAAAAAATTAGACACATTAACATTTGAAGTTCGCTGCTGGACATAATTATAGAGATTTCTATAAAACTTGGTTTTGTGCCAGCGGCTCATTCATTAATTGTTGAAAATTATCTTCGTATTACAACCAATTTACACGTAACCGTAACAAAATAATACACTTAAATCTTCTTATAACTTACTCTACTATGGAAAATCTGTTTAGCAGTTTTTGAGTTTATCGCGATCAGACAAATAGACAGGCGGCGAGGCACTTGCTTTATAATATGTGTTGATGCAATGACAATTCAGAATGAGTTAAACAAGCACTTATAACGCCTCCTAAATGATTCGAAATGAGGCCATATTTAGCTTTTACGTTTAAATACTAAGTGTTGAAATTTTCAACAAGCTGGATTGTTTGAGAACTATGAAGTCTTCATGCATTAAAGAATTGAAGGAATAAATCACAATGTGATTCAGTGCCAATATCTCGAAATAGAAACTGATAAGTATGAAACCGACTAATGTTTTATATTTTTTTAGATGACATTCCTATCCAAGCTGGACAAGTTGTGCCAACAGAGTCAGCCGATATGCTCACCTCGATCACTGAAGAGGGTGAAATAGATTCCACGCCTATACAGCGAGGTGCTGGAGGGCGAAGTTCGAAACCCAAACTAAGCTCATTTCCGGTACTCGGTAAGAAAACCAAAGACAGCAAAGACAAAACTGGGGCTTCTGATAAAAAAGTTACAGTGAAAGAATCTTCGAAGGGTATATGGAACGCCCTCGGCGGTGGCGGAGATATGGTCGATGCGCAACAAAAGACTAACGCATTGGACGCGTTTGACGGCAACGGAAGTATGAAGGACGAGATTTCTCTGTCTTCTGTTCACAACAGTACGGAAAATTCCGACTCTCGATCTCAAGTGACGAGCGACTCTTTAGACATGGAGACGACGCCACGGTTTGCCGCGATGCAAGTTAGCTCCGTGTAAATTAATGTTTTAAATTATTCCAACTAACATCAAGGCGACGTCACAAGAATTCCTCAGACACCAAATTATTAAACAGAAAACCGATTTTTTCAACCTAAAAATAGTTTCCCGAACTCCAAAAATTATAATATTTCGAGATTATTTATTATACTGGATGCTATTTTCCTAGTCTGTATATTAAATAAACTTGTTAAAGTCAAAAAATTTATTTTGAAAATTAATAAAACTGTAATATTAAAAAACAATCATTTCTTCAATTTATTACAGATCAGATTACACTTCTTTCAGAAATACTGTTGGTAATCTTAAAAAACTTAATTGATGCATTTTTAACTTGTGTGTAAAAAAAATTCACTTGATAAATTAACAAGTTCGTTCTCGAGGAAGGTTTTATATGTAACGTCCATTGTGATGGTCGCCTTAAATTTATTGTACTTATTTGGTGAATGTTTGTTGTATTTATTACTAGATGTTAAAATTTTTAGATCGGTTGCAGTATGTTTCGCTATATTGTTAGCAAATCAAATCGCATATAATCTTTTTAAAAAAATGAATATAAGAATTGGTGTTTTATATGAAAACCTAAAATGTAAAGTTATTAAATATGGCGGTAAAGCCATTGAAAATAATCATTCATTATTCCTAATAAAACTTATATCTATTAAATTTTTTGCACACACTGCACATCTGCTGGTAGGGAAGAGTTAAATTTTTTGTATTTTTATATACAGAGATCAGCTATACTCACGCCATTCAGCTACAAAAACCTGGTATTGATGACAATATCAGGTTTCGGACATTCGGGTAAACCTATATTTTCAATCTCAGCCGGTCTCAGTATATAAAATATGAATATCACTCACAACACTAAATTTTATTATTTCTACCAGAAAACAAACTCTCTTACTTTCATAAAAAGGACTTAAAAAAGTAAATTATAACAAAAAAATTACATCTAATAATTATATTAGATTAGTGCCCAAAAATATGACCAAAATACTGCGTCTTCGCTTTGCGACAGTGATTTAATGTCGCATAAAACTTAAAACATATTTTTCAACTAACCAGTTTAGTAATATTTCGCCAATTTACTAAAAATAATTGTAAATCATGTATGTACTTTTTAAAAGGTTTAGGCCGCTACTTGTGGTGTCTATAAATATTTACTTATTAATGTTGAAAATGTTAATGTATGTTCATCTGTCACGTACATGTATTAAATATTATATTCGTTCTAAAAATCTTTTGTATAATTTGGTTACACATTTACCTCTCTCATCGCATGTCTACTAAATATATTGTAACTGAAGTAAAAGGAGCAGAGCGGAAGTTGTAGCATAGACGTGAAGATAGTCATGCCGAGGTGTGGTGATGGGTTGGAGAGGTGAGGTGCGGTGCGCAGAAGAAAGTAGTGGCGCCATTTGACGTAGTCGTGATTTGAGCGCGGAGTTGGCAACTTATTAAAAAAGGATAAATTGATTGATTGTGCGGCGTAAAAGCAAAGACAAACATATGTTTGTCTTTGCTTTTACGCCGCACCGAAACCGCAAATTAGGAAATTTGGACGCTGTTTACATTTGAATGAATAAAAAGGCTTTGCTTATTCCATAAAGAATTTAATTTCAATAGGTCAACAATTAAAAACAGTTTCACCAATTGAAAATTGAACGGTCGCTATGTGGTCACACCTGCTGGATGACTGATATAAGGATATCAAAGAGAAGAATAACTTCCTACTTTTTCTAACAAAATGAGCTCTAGGCTGTGATGTTGATGTATTTATCTTTAAGGATTTCAGTTTGCTTATAGTTTTTAGGCTCAAACATCTCGTAAAGTACATATTTTATTAAATATATCGATCGAGAAATATTTTATTCTATACGAAATATATCCCTTATTTTAGATGTGTTAGTGAAAATTTTGATTAAGGTTTAGGTACTTAAATATTTTCTATATTAGTCTTCAATTTGAAAATACAAATAAAGTAAAAGCATCTTACTATCCTACTGCTAAGCAAAGCCATAGTACAAATAACTATACCTATGTCTCACTAATGGCGTAATTTCGTACTAGACGTGAATATATTGATCAAGTCGAGTTAGTCCTTTTATATGTTTGGTCATTATAGGCATTAGGATTGCCTAACTTATATGGCCAACATTTCAATAAATTCGATGTCTTTATAGTCACATACAAAGTTGTGTATATTAAAATAACTTTTAAACGTAAACCTATTAATGGCTGCCCTTGAAGTGTGCGTTTTGACATATTAAGTTATTCATGACTCGTACTATTATGTATTCTGTACAATAAAATCAAACGCCCAGTATTTTTTTTTAAATAGTATTATGCGTACACATTTTTTTTATTTCAAAAATAAAACTACAATGGAGCAGCATGTTAATAATTTATTTCACCCAATCTCAAATGTTTTATATATAAACCATCTCGACACGATTTCATTATAATAACAATGTGCTATCAAACGTTTCTTTATCAGCATCGCCTTGTTAACCTCAATGAGCTAAGATATTTATTTACATTTGTTATTATTACGTAGTAGTATTTGATTGATGATTAAATGCTGTTGGCCTCCGGACCAGTTTCTTTACTAAATTAGCATATGCCACACGTAGTTTTATTTTATACGTGCGTAATTTTCTAATAAAAATGAGATATTTATTATTGTGTTTTACCATTCTGACGGCTCTATCGACATGTTGGGCGCACGACCTGACTGTTGGCACAAGTTACAACGCGCGACTTGTTTGGCAAGAGAAAGCTGAATACGGGGCTTACCCTTTTATGAAGAGGATAAAGCAAGTATTCTATTCTGACGCAGCGCAGCAGATTATTAAGGTATTACATACATTTTAATTATTAATTTATAAAGTAATTAGTAAGCGGTCAGTAACTTTACATGAACAAAGGCCTACCCTCTCCATCGAAAATACGAATTTGAAATTAGATTCGACGCGCTGCTAAGATGCGGGTTAGGTATCACACATTAAAGATATTCTCCAAACATATACATTATAAATTGAAATATCAATTAATCGCAAAGTTCTGTTCCAAAACTTACATAAAGTTGCCTGCCTATGAATAATTTAAGCGACTTTTAACTTGTATTAAAAGTGTTTTTATTTATTTAATAAAAATTACTTAGGTAGTGTATCATTTTCAGTTCTGTAACAAAATTTGTAGTTGTTAATTTAATTAAATAAACAACTGAGCATTGGTTCACGGTATACTGATTTATGGTACACACTTAAAAATATAACTTTTGGACGGAAGGAAAAATAAATTACCAGAACTTATGACCTTAGGCACTGCAAATATATTATTACAAATCAAACCAATTCAATAGTCGTCCAAGGTATATACATATTTAAAGACTATAATTATGATGTCTATAAGTTATATTTCAGCACTGCCATTACAGCAGTTTAAAAACACTGTTAAAAAGAGGCTGATACAGAAAGCCTACTATACTCTTCAAGATTATTTAGAAGATAAGAATGTGTGGATATAGCTCTCTTTGAACCTGTACAAGACAGTAACGACTTAATGTAAATAATATTAAGAATTATATTTTTAAAAGAGCAACCGCCGTGTTTCTTGCTGGCTCTTCTCGGTAGGAACAGCTTTCCGAACCAGCAGTAGAGTTGACGATTCAAAAGCACTTGTTTACAAGTTTATTTGAATAAAGAATATTTTGAATTTGAATTTGAATATAATTTTGAACTGTATCGATTTTTAGGGTATAATAGCCAGAGACTTAGATCACACGGAAGGAATCGCCACTATAACGGCGGGTGGCGTGGGTTCAAGCTTCGTTAACATACGTTTGAAGAGCGGGAAGGGAAAAAGTCTTAACTACCAGATTGAAGTTTATGTATAGACTAATGGTTCGATAAGTGATCCTATTGTACGAACTTGTTTTACATCAATAAATATCTTTATTATCTTAAACATTAAATTGTTATTATTTATTTAAATTGTTATTGTTGTTATTTTTTTATAAATTTATTTTAATTCATCCCATACTTAAATTATAGCGACGGTAGCAGAATAGTTAGGGTAACGTGTTTGCGATCGAGAGGTCGTGGGTTCGAATATCAGCTATTATACTACCGACGTGAACCCAGTCCTAACACAAGCATTTCGCTTAGCTGCAGGGGTTAACATTAAATTTACTAGTAACTTGTAACCCAAAATTGCTAGTAACCTTTAACTAATTAACTACAAAATAATGAATAAAAAAAAATTAGCTACACGGTTTTTTTTTTTTCGAATTGACAATATGCTGTTAGCCCTAACGGCTTTTACAGCGTCACCGAGCGGGACGGGCGAGCGCAGAAGCATCGCCGAGGTTGCGAAATGCGTAGAGTAGAGCGCAGAAGCTCTACTAGCGTCGGGGAACGTCGTCCTAAGGGTGCCTCCTGTGAGGCCGGACCACGGCTTAGGACGACGTGTAGTGGAGGGCTGATGGTATGACTTTGATTAGTCAATACGACGACGGAAGGGTGGCAAGAAGCCACGACCAACCGATATCAGAAATCTGGGACCTCGTCTTCGCCGGCGAAGACGCTGTGTGTGTGTATTACGTGTTTTTGTGTTTGCGATCGTTATTTGATCGTCAGGGTCATATAGGACGCTTTTTGGACGCCTATATTTTCGGTGGTCAGACCTAACTGTACGCATAAACCTGGCTGTCCGCATAAATCGGTTCTGCATTCTTTGGAGCGTGAGCAATCTGACCTTTGAAACGTGCGCGAACGCAACGCTCGCATAAGACATTATTGGTCTTATGCAAGTTTTGTACAGTGTCACTTTGTTGCGGAGTGACATTTTACTTTTCTTGCATAGCATCGGATAAAGTCGTCCCATGACATACGCAGCCTTATTGCAGACTGTGCGTATGTGCTCGTGGAAGGTCATGGAAGGTTGGAAGGTGACACCTAGGTACTTGACTTTCTGTTGCCAGTGAATTGGTGTATCGTAAAGGGAAATTTCCGTAGGTGTGTCTATGTGAGATCGGAAACGATTACCGATAAAGTGCATAGCTGCACTTTTATCATGGTTTATTTTGATTCTCCATCGGCGGAACCAGCGTCCGAGGCTGTTTACCGCTTTCTGGAGACGTCTAGTGATAACTTGAGGTTGGCGAGATGTGGTAAATACAGCGGTGTCGTCCGCGAAAAGAGCAAGATGAGTGCGCTCTTTAATAGGCGCCCGTGGAATGTCACTCGTGTAGAGCGAGTACAATAAGGGTGCTAGCACAGATCCTTGAGGGACACCGGCACGGATAGGGCGGCGAGACGACTCTGTCGTCTCGCCGCCCTATCCGTGCCGGTGTCCCTCAATGCCGTCTACGCGGTACCGAAATGTACGATTAATGAGGTAGTTTCTTATGATAAGTACGAGTCTGTCAGGTATATTTAATAGGAGCAACTTGTGGATTAAGCCTGCATGCCAGACCTTATCGAAGGCTTTGGCGACATTGAAGAATATGACACCTGTAAACTGCTTGGTTTGCAAACCTTGCAATATGTGCTCCGTGAGGCGGTGCACTTGTTGAACACAGGTGTGTTTTGGACGAAATCCGAACTGTTTGTTGGGAAGGAGATAATAAGTATCGACTACGGATTTTAATCAGGCAAGGATAATTCGCTCGTATATTTTTCCTAGGCTGTTTAACAAACTAATGGGACGATAGCTAGTCGGGAGATTTCAAGGCTTTCCCGGTTTGGGGATACCTATCACTGTAGCTTCTTTCCACTCGTCAGGAAAGGAGCATCCGGCAAGGAGGGCATTAAAAATCAGTACCAGTAGGTGGATGATTTGGTCGGGAAGGCACTTCAGCGCCCTGTTAGAGATGGAATCACGACCGGGAGCTTTTTTGGAGTGGAGGTTTTTAATTATGGTACGGACTTCTTCTCCGGTAGTGGGAAGTAACGGCTCGCTTTCGGGAGTCGTTGCGGAAAGATTGTCCGCCACCTTTTCCACTCTGGAGTGGAATTTGGTGAATTCGGGTACACTAGGGTTGGGAGAGCATTGGTTTTCCAGGCTGTCTGCCAAGCATTCGGCCTTTTCAGCATCGTCAAACGCAGAAGAGGGGGATTCGGGCGAAGTAGTGGTGGGGTGGCTGCGTACCCATCGGCTTTTAGAGATTTTGCCAAGCACCAGTAGGCCTGGTGTCCTGGCTTGATCTCCGAGAGCTTTCTATTCCAGGAATCGTTGTGGAAAGAGGTTAATTTTTCTTTAACCTCTTTCTGTAATCTATTGAGCGCACTCCGGTTTTCTCGGGTCGGATATCTGTCGCGTGCCCTAGTGGCAGCACGTTTTTTAGCAATTAATTCTCGCAGATCATCTGGTAGTTCTCGACAGCGAAAGTTATCGGGAATTTCCCTTGAGCAATCATTGAGAGTATCACATAAGTGAGCTGTGAGATGAGTGGTCGCTGTTTTAGCAGTTTCCACTGAATCTATACGGTCAGGAATCTTTTTGAGATGGTCTGAATCGAGAAATTGGAGACGCTCGCTAAGTTTTTTCCATTCGATGATGGTTTTGTTTCGAGAAACCGCGGTTGGAGGGGGTCCTAGCTGAAGTAAGACTGGGCGGTGGTCCGAGTCTAGGTCATGAATTACTTGTATGCTATGTAGCTGAAGGGTAATATTTTGGATAAGTGCCATGTCGATGGTACTGGCAGTCGGAATGGGATGGGTAGGCCGAGAGTATCGCGTGGGCTCGTCTAGAGCCAGAATATCAAAGTTCAGGAACGCAGAGTTTCTGAGCCTATGTAAAAGATTACCATTGGCATTTGGAGATGATCAATTCCATTGACTATGTTTTGAATTGAAGTCACCGCCGAGTAAGACGGCGTCTCCAAGTCCTAACAAAGTCCTAATGTCGCTTTCCAAGAGAGTTTTTAACGGACTGAGATAGATTGATGCTAATGTTATCGGCTGATGGCCGGTCATCCATACTGAGGCCTCGATATTAGTAAGTCGAGGGGAATCTAGAGGAGTACAGTGAAGAGACTTCCTGTAGTAAATTGCTGTGCCTCCAAGAGGGCCTGTGAGTCGGTCATTTCTGATTAAGACAAAGTTTGCTATCTTAGGATCGCGATGGAAAGGCTTCAGGAATGTCTCTTGCACTAAGAGGATGTCGATCGGGTACGCAGCCATAAATTCGCGTACTTCGTATATTTGATCCCAAAGACCGTCTGCGTTGAACAGACCTATGGAGAGTCGGTTCGGTTTAATTCTGCCTTTTGGTGTACTATTCATATTAGGCATTTATTTTTTGAATTACTTCAATGAGCCGGTGGTGCTCGAGAAGTGCCGACAGACGATCTTGAGGATTATTCCTCAGTTTGTTTGCTAGTATCGACAGTTCGTTTACGTCGATAAGCGCAACAATAGAGCTAATAAGCTTCATATCTTCCACGAAACTACTAGCAGTATTGTTTACTGAATTGGCAGCCACCTGTGCCGCCTGTATTGGCTTTGTTTTAATCGCCGAAGGGGGCTGGGGGACGGGGAGGGAGACAGCAGCTGCTTGCTGCTTTTTATGCCAGGGATTAGTAGCGGGCAATGGAGCCGGTATGAACCTGTCCGCCACAGGTGTTTTATGACCCCCACGTGCATTATTTTTACGGACTGATATTTTTTGGGTGCGTTTCACCTTTCGCGGAGCTTTTGGGCAACCGCGATAGTTTGCAGGATGCCCTTTGGTCCTACAAAGTACGCAGCTCGGTGGTTCCTCACTCGGAACCGTACGAGAGCAATCTGACGTACCATGGTCACCTAAGCATTTCACGCATCGGGGTCGCAATTACGTGCTGAGTGTCCGTAGAGTTGGCAGCGATGGCATTGGCCGATCGCGCCTCGGTTACGTGGGACTTCGATACGAAGCCCAGACAATCTACATATAGATGTCACGTTAAAGACATTTTTGCCCTGAGGTGACAAATCAAGCACAACAAGGCAAAGTTCGTAGGGGACTTTGGTCCGCGAATGGTACATACGATGTACCTCTCTGACGGGAAGATCTTGAGACTTAAGGTCCTCTTTAATGAATTCCGTGTCTATCTCTACAGGCAGACCGCGGATGACAACGCGAAGTTCGCGTTCATCTTCTAGCGCGTATGAGTGATACTCAATATTATCCTCTCTCAGTAGCGCTGTAAGTCGGCGGTGGTCATTCGAGGTAGGTGGAGAAACCCTAATGCCGACATTAGTGGAGCGTGCGCTCCCGAATGAGATCGATTGGGCTTCGATCTTAGGTAGTAGGCGCTGCCATGCAGCTTTTTCCCTGATATAAAGGGGTGGGACTTTTTCTCGCCGTTCGGTCATCGGGGAGTTTTGTGGCTCCTCGCTGGCCTCACTTTGAGCATGTCGGACAGGAGGCTTAGCCGCGGTAGTGACGGGCCTCTTAGAAGGGATGGTCTTGGGAGCCTTTAGCTTTCGCTTTTGCTCTTGCTAACGACGGTCTCGAAACCGTCGTTGTCGGTTTCTGCGTCCAAAGACGAGATAGAGGTCTCAGAAGGAATTTCTTTGACCTGGTAATGCTCAGAGTCCATGTCTGTCGACACAGAGCAAGCAGTAATAGTGACTGGAGGGCTATCTTTGACGGCAGGTTGCGGTCGAAGATATCCCTTCAATACGTCGCGATGGACGGCTGGGTGGCGCGTCTGGAGGTACTCTAAGAGTCCCTCCATTCGCGGGTGGCCCAAGTAATTTCGTTGGGGGTCCATAGTAGAATGGGTCCCAAAAGAATAGGTCCTCCCTGCCGGCAAGGGCAGGGAGGTGTGTACCTGCGGTGTGCCCCTAATGAGTCTTTGCCCTTCGGGGGACAGAGGTGTGTACCTAATTTATAAACTAGTGTACTTACGGACCGGTTACAACAGGCACTGTACACAAAAGCACTGCACCAATCTAATCGAGCAAAGATGAAAACGCTAGCCGCACTGCACTGCAAGCGACACGCTACGAAAACACGACACAACACAACACAAGGGCGGCACTTAGGCACGAAACTTTACAAATGGAAAGCTTATTTATACAAATAAAAGATTGGATCGGAAACGATCGTAACTAAACAGAGCGCAACCACTAATTGGGTGATCAAATCGAAATTCGCTTGTCGAGACATCCGTACGCGACGGAGGTCGAAAGCGAAAGCTACACGGTATTGCGACCTTCTCGTAAGCATGACAATGCTTGTATCACAAGATATTATATCATCATCTCATCATCTTCCTGCCCTCATCCCACTCTAAGTGGGGTCGGCAAAAGTGTTATAAACATGCTGTCACATGATTTGGCTGCGTTTTTACGACCGGCCGGTATTTTACGACACCTCGGTAAGAAAGAAGGTGGTCTATTCTACTCAGCCGGATACCAAACGGCGGGTCGACTCACGTTAATCGCCTTTTACACCTGGGTAAGAAATGAGGGTGGTACTATTCTATTCAGCCGGATACCACACGGCGTACAAGATATTATATGTATAAACGATAAGTAATTAAGTAGTTAATTATCATTGGTCTGAAAAGCAACTAAGTCTTATAGAAGCATGAATTCAAGAAAAAAAATCTTTACAAATGACAAAGTTATTTTACTGTTATTCGAAGCCCTGTTGTACGGGACATACGGAATTTATTTACAAATTTAAAACTGACTACACTTAATCTCAAAGTAAACTAAAGGTCTACCGAATAATTTAATCTAATCACAAAATAAAACAGTTGTAGCGCTAGATCGCGAGTCAACATACCGAGGTTTGATAGACTTTCTTTTTTTCCACCACTTCGTGTTAAATTTGATCTTGGATCAATCTCGGATAAAATAAATCGGCGGCCCTTAAATAAATATCTACACCAGTATTATATATGTATCTACACCAGTATACTACCAATATAAGCGGGTATTGTTTAATATTCCGTTGTTGTTTTTCTGCTTTAAAAATGCATTATAGTCATTTAACATTGACAATGAATGTATTATTGTCGAAACTCATGTCTAGGTATGACGAACAGTTGTCTGCTATACAACTCATCACTATCATGCTCAATTGTAGTTTTTGATAGCCCCGCCTTCAAAGGTTGCTCTTTATTATCAAGGAGCTGTTGAAGTTTTTTGATGGTCGCTGTCAGTTCATCGCGTGCCATCTCGTTGATGAGTAGCGGAAGGTTCGCAGCACACAACCATAAATAAAACAGAGCCACTGTAAAACATTATTTAACATATCAAGTACCAATTAGAACATTACAGAAGTACAAAAATTAGGCCAGTAATGATATGATTTGTGTGTATATAAATATATTATTATAGTCAATCAGTTATAGTAAGGATAAGATAAGGATCTGCCATACGATAAAAAAATATATATATAATGGTTAAAAGATGTATATCTTGATTTCCTTTGTTTTCTCCCTAAATAAAATACTCTTTTTAGTAGTGAAGAAATTTAGCGTCATATAAAAGAAGTTGTTAGTTTTCATTTTATAATAAAAATTCAATTTAGTAATAATAATTAGGTACTTTATGAATTTTGATGAAAATTAAAGTTGCAATTTGTAGTAATAAATAAAAGTCATATGATACTCACAAAGTATAAAACCGCATGCAACACTGGCTCCTATAAGAAGACCTATATCCATTGTGTTTTCTTTAAGAACTAACAGCCATTTTATAATTACTATTGTCAGCGTTACAAGACGTATAAGCTCTAAGAAAATAAATCCAACCATCGCAGCATTGTTGCACTGTAGAGTATATAAGAGTAACAATAAATGTGACTATTATGTTAATGTCGTTTTTGATACAATTTATAAAATGCTAAAGAGAATGTGTTTACAAATTATACAAGTGCAAACCCATATTTTAAATATTTTTTTATATTGTCAATTAAGTTGGTAAAGACTTATTTAATTTTTAAAGACCTATTTACCTAAAGAGGTACTTTTACCTAAAGAAATTCACACAAAAATTTTAATCATATAAATATTTAGTATGATGTACTTACCACATAAGCTCCATAGATATACAACACGCAAAAAAATATATAAATGCATATGACGACAATAGAATATTTTATAGTCTTTTCAGGATCTGCAAATAAAATTGTTACAATTTTTAATGAGGTTACAAAATATGGAACAAACTATTGAGGCTTGCAGTTTAAACTAAACTAGGTTGTCAGGGAGTCAGTGTCCTGCTGTTTGCAATTATAAGATGCCTTGATATCTAGGTCCTATACGAAGCTCACGTATGGTGCTGCCATAGTTTTTTTTGTGCGTTACCAAATACATAAACAAGTAATGTTCGACAGCGACGTAATAGATATTACAGATATATTTAACCGACGTACCTACTTGAAAACTTTCTAAGTATCCATTAATGTAAATAAGATTCATATCTTTCGACCACGACGAAATTTCATCTTTGACGTTCTGCGGCTCCGTGTAAGCTACGCAGAAAGTTATTAAGATAATTATTGCTTGAACCTGTAAAAGTTATGTTTATTTATTAACCAAACCAAAGTAGATATCTAGCAGCAGTAGCTGAAAATTGTTTTGTTTTATTCCATAAACTGTTCTCTGTCCAAGAAGACAGGCTTCAGATGAAGGACCTTAAGGCTTTATTTGTGAAAGATGAATATCGCTTGTTGAAGAGGAGTTAAGACTTCAACAAGTATTCTTATTAACCCTCAGCTAGAGACAAAGTCTCCATTAATAAGTTCGTACCAGTGATATAAACGCAATAATTATTCCACTTAGACGAAGCGAAAACCAAAAACAGCAGCGATACACAAGCACCATTTTAATAACGACCTGTACATGTACACAGTTAATTTTCACAGTGCTACCAACAAAACTATATTGTCAAGCTACTAATACTCTATATTATAATGACTTATGATATTCCCTTATAATGGGTAGCGATTGCGTGCCGGTTATTGATCAGACCTTAATAGCATGTCACATCATAATTTTGTCATAACGTAATTAAAAAAAGATTACGATCTTTTATATATGATATTTTCGACTAAATGTCTAATTTTCTGTACGTCGAAAGGCTGCTATACGTCTATATTCAAAATTCTTCTATGAAATAAAATGAATGAATGAATGAATATGAAATTCTATATTCATGCGAAAGTTTGTTTGAACGCAATCCTCTGAATCGTAAAAATTGTTAGTTCAATTATAGTTTAAACGGTTTAATTACGTATTATACTATACGATTCAACCTCATACAAATAGTAGTTAGTAATATAAAAAAAGATTATTACCGTCAATGTCGTTAAGTTGTTGAGAAAGAATAAATGGGTTGACTTTGAGAAAATTGCTTCTTATTTATTTAATAAGTGTAAAGGAAAAGTATCGTTGTTATACATATATCAAACACTCAATGGCTCTCAGTAGGTACTAAACTTCATGTAGACGAAGTCGCGGGCAGAATATAGTCGTAAGTAAAACTTATGAGTAGTAGTTTCCAAATCGTTGTTACAAACACTAAAATAGCGTTAAAATAAAGTGTTATAAAGCAATTAAAAAAAGTATCGACAGGGCCCTCACCTGCTTGAAACAGCCAGAATATAGACGAAAATAAAACAACATTACAATTAAGTTTCTTTATTTATTTCGTAGTGCTCATTACTTGACAATAATTTTGTAGGGCACAAAATATTGAAATCAATTTAATATTAATAATTAAATGTATTTACAATTATTTTGAAACTCAATGCAATCGAAAAACATTAAGCAAGAATCTAAAATAGCAATGGCACTCGTGTGAATAGCAAGAACTCCTGTTATGTGCGGATCTACACAGTAAATATTATGAATCGTATCGTACGTAAGGTTTCAAAGCTACACAGTTATTTTTTATCAAATGGAGTAAAATTCTTGCAACATAAATAAGAAAATATTAAGTACCTACTAAATTAGCATAGCAAAATATAATTATGGACTAATATTTGACAATCATACTTTAAATTTGTTATCACATAACAAATTAGACACTCATTTCCATTACGATTACAACGAAGATGGTTTATGCTTTAAATAAAACATATTGATGAGTTAAAAGGGCTAAAAGTAAACAAGACAATACAATTATAACAAGTTAATTTGTAAAGGCGTACATGGCTACATAATAAATGCCGTTTTTCGGAAACACCTGTAATATAAGAATGATGAAAACTATCGATTATTGCGAAAAAATTTCAAATTACATACTAACATATAATATGACTAAGAACAGAAATCATACTGTGATTATCGACTAAAAACTATCTGGGCCATATGGTTAATGGAACATGTGTTCCCTGAGCAGTGAATATTTGTAAAAATTTCGTTTTCCTACTCGTCGATATCGACTTAATTTTTACATAAGAAAAACCATACAGTTTTTGGCATCATTTTTGTTTTACATAAAATATGATACGAGTTCAGATTGAAGTCATTGCAGCGAAGGTCACAATAACAAAGAAATCAAAATTAATGAACTCTGATTATAATTATTTTTCATACAATAATTTTAGAGCCAATACAAACTACGAATACTTAAAAATATATAAATGTTGCCCCATACGTATATAAAAATCTGAACTGCAAATAAACACTAACCTATAATTTCACTGCAGAATTAAGAGCAATTTAGAACACAAATCTGGACATATTGCTCGTTCGAGAAGTTGAGATCAAGAACCGGTTTAAGTCCTGAACGCTTAAAGAATATCTCTACTTTTCGACATTATGCGGGATAGTAATGACAAAATATAACTAGTTATAATCAATAAGACATGTTACTAATAAGAACTAATTTTCTTTAAAAAAGCTTTGCCGAGTTTCTCTTGCTGATTTTTCTCGGTAGGATAGCTTTCTGAACCAGCAGTAGAGTTGAGGATTCAAAATGACTCGTTTAAAAGTATACTTTAAGAAAGAATAATTCTAATGAATAAAAAATCAAAATAATTTAATCCTGCAATTTGTTGGATTAAAATCAAAATAAAAAGCAAGACTTATTACTAAGTTAAGTATTATTTTAGACATTTCCATCGCTAGAATTTACAGTGCCAGTAACTACATTAATGAAAATAAGCCCAAAATATAAGTTCGAACATGTTACTAGTATGACATTATATTGAACAAGTTGTCATTTGGATCGCGTTTGGTTAAAAATTATTTATTTAGCTGTATGTTAGAGATTGAGATACACCATTAACAGTCTTTGATTTCAGGACCCCATTTTCATAAGACATCACCGTCTCGCGCCCATTCTCCATGACCCTAAAAAAATACCCAACAATACATGGGATTATAATTATGTACTACAAACAGCTGTGATAGCGTAGCGGTTGGACCGTACGACTCTCTAGAGACACTTCGGACAGCTGTGTCAGAAGCTGTGATAGCGCAGCGGTGAGACCGTACGACTCTTTAAAGGAGGTGACGAGTTAAAACTCCGGGCAGGCACCAATGGGTTATTCTATTAAAAATTATGTGTTTAATTAATAAATGCAATTTCCCACACGCTTTTCGCTGAAGGAAAATATCATAAGGAAACCTGTATATCGAAGGCGGCGGTAGCGGAAATGTTAGAGCAACTTGCGATCGAGAGGTCGTGGGTTCGAATCCCGACCGTTATACTAGTTTCGCGTCTGTGCGTGTGTGTGTGTATCTCCCTCTAGAGAATTCTAGGGATATTACTAACCTCAATCTTACCAATCGATCTTAGCTTCATTACTTCTCTCCAAAAATGGTCCTTATGCCCAACAGTGGGATAGTAACAGGTCGTTAGTTTACTTTTTTATAATTACTGTGATTTTATTAGGTTAGTGTTACTAGGGCCATTAAATAGTCGCCTAACTCAAAAATAATTTCAAAAAATATTGTAAATAGTATTTTTTTTGTGAAACTGATTTTTTATATATAAACGATTTATGTGAGAATTTTCTAATATTTCATTTATATCATTCATTTAATACGGCTTTATTTTCCTCCTATCCCTATCTCACTTAGAGTGGGATAAGGGCAGAAGTACATGTTATAAACATACTGTCACATTATTGGGCTACGTATTTTACGACACCTCAGTAAGAAAGAGGTTGGTCTATTCTACTCAGCCGGATACCACATGGCTTAGCTTCTTGTTCAATGCCTAAAAATTGAATTTCACACTACACACACGAGCTTAGGGTACTTAGTGCAGATAGAATGCAGTTTATCAGTACTCACTTTTTAGTAGTTATCTTTTTCCCATTGACGATTCGAGTTGTGGTTGTGGTGCTTCTCATGTTCGCGCTGCCCGGGCCCGCCATCGAGCTATTGAAGGTGGAGAAGGAGGTGAACGTGTTCCCGTTAGAGGCCGCGTGGGCGAAGATGTCGTCTAGCCCCTGCATGCCGAACCCGAACGGGCTGAACAGAGATGACGTCAGCGAGGTGCTCGGATGGCTGCGGCGCCCGTGCCGGTTGTGGCCGTGCCCATTGATATCTGTTAATATGATTATTATATAAACATACGGTTCACATCGCGTTGAAATTAGGGTTGCCACCTTTTTTTTGAAGAAAAATAGTATTTTTCTTTTTAAATCAAAAAATATAGTACTTTTAGGAAATTCTGGAAAAAAATAGCACATATCTATTTTCAATCATTATTTATTTTTCCATGATTATTTATTATTACTTTTCGCTTTAAACATCAAGGTTCTAATATTTTTGAAATAATTATAGCCATCTGAGCAAGTTTATTAATTAAAGTAAATTAACAACCCATTTTTGATTAAATTAATAGATGCTCTATTCCTTTCTGCTCTCCATATCACATTCATGACGGAAAACTTTTAATTGGCCTTATTTTGTAATTTATTTTTTGTATCTATTCTAATGTAATAGCTGTAAGTTTTCCTAATAAAATAAAATAAAATAAAAAATCTTTCTGTAAAAGCGGAAGTTGAAGGAATGGAGAGAAGAAAGGAAATGATTTTTAAAATTTTTTTTTTTTAAATTTCATCTGAACTTTTGAAAAGCATTTGCTTTTTTTCAGCAGTCATTTTCAATACAGAGACATTTTCGATATTCAAAATTAACTTCAATGTTCGTTTGGGTAGCATTAATTGACATAGTGACGTTGAAAATGACAAAGGAGTTAGTAAGAGTTAGTAACTAAGACCCGTACGTACATGAATGAGTTTCGTTCAGAAATTCTCTATGCAGTGCTGCGAGTGCCTTCCATTCACAGTTGATTCAAAAAAAGCGCGACAATAGAATTAGCCATAAAAATATAGTATTTTCGGTCCTATATTGTTTTTCTATAATATATAGTACAACTGACTAAAATATAGTACGATACTATATAATATAGTACGGGTGGCAACCCTAGTTGAAATCGAATTACCTTTGTAATATGAACCTGTGCTGCCCTGACGAACGGTCAGTTCGTGACCACGGTGGATGTAACTCTGCCGAAACATCGAACCTTATACAAAGGTAATTCGATTTTAGCGCGATGTGAACGGTATATTTATAGTGTAATAACCAGTATGAATCGCATAGTTTAAAATCTACCATCTGTTAATATTACATTTATTTACTTAACTCTTTAATTTTTATTTATTCTCCCGCCCTTATTCCACTCTAAGTAGAGTCGGCACAACATATTTTTATATGATTTGAGTATTTTTTACGGCCTAGCGCCTGTCTGGCGTCAATTTAACTTAGTCGCCTTTTGCAACACCTCAGTAAAGAATTAGGGTAGTCTATTCTACTCAGCCGGCTACCACACGTCACTTACCTTAGTCGCTTTTTGCAGCATCTCTGTAAGAAATTAGGGTAGTCTTATTTCTTTCAAAGTTGTAATTAAACTAAATTATCATATAGTTTACGATCAAACTTATTCATAAATGAGAAAACAATGTTTTGTTATATAAATATTAAAGCAACAAAACATGGCTAAAACTATACGTAAATACAACGATGTTTGCTCAATATATTGTCGTCCTTTTACGATTTATTAGTTCTAGTTCCTATTGGATTGGTTCTGTGACAGAAAATTCCAAAGCGAAGCTGTGAGGATCACGATCTCTAAACTTTCATAACTGAAGTAAAGAAATTATCGAAAAGTAATATTACTCGATCATTCGTAAAAATGTGCACAAAATTTACATAGGTAGTATGTTTCGGATTGTTACCACCTTACCTTTTACCTTTAGATAATGGGACAAAATAACAAGGTTATATTATTACAAGATGTGGGACAAACATATATAAATAGGAGTTAAATAGTTGAACAAATAGATTCATCGTATAATAAATGAATATATGGGGCACTTATACATACGGTCCTCTGTTCCCAAAGTAAGTAAATTAATTAATACCTGTGTTATTAATAACAAACAACTGCTAAATCTGTACTCATATAATTTTTTTAAACCCAAACTAGGAGAACCGACGAATCACTACATAGTATAAACAAAGACGCTTTCTCGTCTGTCCCTATATCCCTATGCATGCTTAAATCTTTAAAAGTATGCAACAGATATTGATGCGGGTTTTTTTTATAGATAGAGTGATTGAAGAGGAAGGTTTATATGCATAATAACATTCAATATGGCGAATTTAATAGCGAAATACTGTAATTTTGTAAGTATTTGTACATCTTCAAAAGGTCTAAAGAAAACTCCGCGATAGTATATGTCTTTCTCTTATCTAATTGTAAAACTAAAATACATAGGGAAAAATGTAAAAAGTAAATAAGTAAAAATGTAGTACATATAGGAATTTAGATATTCAAAGATAGCAGGAAATCTTCGTGGTATAGGGAAAGGGGAATTGTTTGTTCCAATTTAACGCGTGCGGGCCACAGGTAGATTCTTATCATTTTTTTCACTGATTGACATAGACTATATATTTTATACCCATGCGAAGCCGGAGCGGGCCGCTAGTTCTTTATAATAAATGTTGGCTCTCGGTAGGAATCGAACCCCCGATCCACGGAGCTTAAGACAGGATTACTATCACCAACGCCAACGGGCCGGACTTGGTAAAGCAATTGCTCCTTCATCACTACATATTATAAAACAAAGTCCATATTTCCGTATGTACGCATAAAACTTTAAAACTACGCAACCGATTTTGATGCGGTTTTTTTTAATAGATAGAGTGATTCCAGAGGAAGGTTTGTACGTATAATAACAGTCAATACAAAGTAGAGAACTACTGTAATTTTTGAGGTTTCTGTAAATAATTACATTTTTTGCAGCTTACATTGCAAGCGCAGGCTAAACCCTACGAGATTTATCAAAATGATGTACTAAGTATTTGTACACCTTAAAAAGGTCTACAGAAAAGTCCGCGATGGTATATATCTATCTCTTATGGATAACCCACAATAGCAGTTTTTTTCATTTACTTTTTACGAAAAATGATGCCTTATGTTGAAAGCAATTTTTATACAATACAGCACTAATCCTTATCCAATTGAGTACCTTAAATAAATAGTTGATTTAATATAGATCAATATGGCCGTTTACAGCATGTAATTTAAGTGAACATTTTCGGAGATATTACAGATTTAAAATGGCGCGTCACCCTATCACTTCGAATCTTTTAAGAGTTTGTTTAAAGACATTCTGTAATTAATTGATACATAGGGAAAATGTAAAAGTAAATAAGTAAAAATGTACTATATGAGTTTAGATATTCCAAAGATAGCAGGAAATCGTCTTGGTATAGGGAGAGGAGATTGTTTTTCTCCAAATTTAACGCTTGCGGGCCACGGGCAGTAATGAATAAATCCAAACTACTGGATCGATTTTAATCATTTTTTTTACACTGACTGACATGGGATATATATTTTATACCCGCGCGAAGCAAGGGCAGGCCGCTAGTATAATATAATTTAAGTATTTACCAGCAAATAACTCGCCAAATGGTGACCCGCCAAAGAACTCTCTGAATACTTCCTCCGGGTCTCGGAATGTGAAGGGGAAACTGTGGTAGCCGAAGTCATAATCTTCGTCAGACGCGGAATGTCGGCCTCGGCTGTTGTTCAGTCCTTCTTTACCGTATTGATCGTACACGCGACGCTTTCTCTCTGTTAATAAAAAAAAAGGATTTCCTAAAACTTTTCTTAAACGAAAAATAAAACGGCAAATATAAGCAATAAAATACTCTTAAAGCATGGTATACCAAAATAAATTTATACGCCTGAAATGAATGCAGAACTTTAAACGTTTTACGTTAAAGCGTATTACCTACACATGTTGCACAAAATATGAAATTTTTATAAATTTTATTTTTGAAAAAGTAGCTGTTGAAGCAAAATTGATTTAAAGTTAAAATATTTCACAAACACTTAACTAAACGTTTTTTATAACAAATTATGACTAAAATTAAGTCACAGTTTGTTACCAGATATTGAGAGAGTTTATAGTGTAACTTGTATTATTTTCTGAACAAGAAAATATTTTAACTGTTATTAGACACCACACGCATCTTGTGAGTTGAAATCGATTTAGTAATAGCCATCGTTATATGAATGCCAGATTGATTTATGATATTTGCAAATACAGTCTTTTTAGACATTATGGAGCATGGTAATTAGTATTCAAATTCTCACACAACTCGGGATTGTTAATAGCAATTTGATTGAGCAGCTGACAAAAATTCCCGTGTTAAATACTAAGATATTAATAATATTATTTGAATATTGTCATCATAATCCATGCTATTAATTATTTAAAAACAAAATCAACCAACACCAGGTACGATTCACTTGGGATATTATATCGTTTATGGGCAGCAAAAGTGAAATAACTCAAACATTTTTTTTTAAACTGTCATTTAAAAGATGGACTTTAAAAAAATTTAATCAAAATTAAACTCACATTATTAAATGAACCTTTAGCAATGAAAACTTTAAACCCAATTAGCTCAGCACATCCTTTTTTATTTAGGCCGCTATTGACGCTCATAAGCGATATATTTCATCTAATAAAACTCTAAAATAATAAATAAATTATATAACATAATCAAATCAAAGGTACAAATTTATAGAAACGCACCTAGTTGTAGGTTAAAATGACCATATTCAAACTAGTGAAACCCTAATTTAAGTGGAAATCTACCAAAAAAACGATGGAATGGTGTCTCTCCAAAAAAACCTTTGAAGCTAAAGTGCCGATGGCCATTAACTCCGTTCTTGCTTGAATATCTGTGACTGTGGTGACAGGATCCCCGTGCGTCATATAATTTCCGCTTGTTTTCTACCCAACAACAAAATTATTTTGTACAATTCTACTTACTGCTATTGACGTGCGTGGTTACTTTATAATACCACATACAATATTTTTTTTTTCGTATTATTTTTTATGGTGGTAGTGCGGTGTATTTATACTGCGTAAATAACTATTTAGTTACAAGCAAAAGTTACATATAGTTTAATAAAATATTTAAGTTATAATAATTTTTAAAAGATGTTATATTAATATAATATACAAAATTAATTTTAGTTTTGCCATTATAGTAAGCCCAATATAATATTGTGGTTTATGTGACTAAAAAATATTAGAAACCTCGTACGAGTTAACAATGATGAAATTTACGAATTATAAATTACAGTTTGAAAAGGGTAATCTTGGTAGCTCTCTTCAGTAGGAGCTATTTTCATAACCAGCAGTAAAGTTGACGATTCAAAAGCACTTGTTAACAACTTTATTTAAATAAATAATATGTTGAATGTCATTCAATAAGTACATATTATAATCAATCTTTTTGGTCTGTACAAAAGATATACAAATACTTTTAAAGCTAAATGAAAATTATATCAAACACTTCCGAAATACAAAACAAGTATCCAATATTTTCTGAGTCTATCTTGTCAATGATCATACTGCAATATCAATTGATAAGATTACTAAATCTGTTATGCTGGAATTCAAGAGAATTGCTGGAATTGTGATAACTTTATAAACAGTCAAAAATAAGAATTCTATATTTAAAAGATACACAAAAAGAAAAATAATAAATCCATTTTTTAGTCGACTATATTTAAATTATGTCTATTCTATCAGCAAACGATAAGTTACCTTCTCAATATCAATTATTCAAATTCACCAAAAACTAAGTACTATACACAGCCTATAATTGTGCCGTTATTTTTTTTATAAGTATGATAAAAAATTAAAAAGTGTAGTGGATTTTGTTATTCCAATTCCAATATTTAATATTTAGGTAGCAGTAAGGAGATTATTAATCCATTGAATTTCCTTAATTTACTCTATTTCGCTAGTATATATGTTTATTTTTACAACTCTGTAACATGACTTGACTGACTTCATGCACGTTTTTTCGTATGCGGACATACAAAACAATATAAATATAAATACGAAGGATAATAATTCACGACATATTTTTAATTAAATTAGAAAGTATGCCAAGTCTCAGGTAACGGCATTCCGCACTATTTAGTTTACAGGAAATTTAAATATCCTTGTCTCTACAGCTTAGATTAGTATTAAAAAAAATTGAGTAAAATTTAAAAAAATCTTTTCTCACCGTCTGAAAGGACTTCATAAGCTTCAGATATTTCCTTGAATCGCCTATTAGCTTCGTCTGCATTATCTGGATTTTTATCAGGATGCCATTTAAGCGCCAATTTTCTGTAACTAATGATAAGAACTTCTCGTTACCACCCACACTGAATGAATTGTATTCTGTGACATTGGAAAAGGATTGTTAACTATACTTTCTTATAACAAATCCTATCAGTTAACGTATAAAAATATCTTTCAAAAAAGAAGATTTGACGATTCAAAAGTACTGTTAAACAGTCCACTTGAATAAAGAATATTTTGAATTTGAATTTGAAGTGGAAAATACTTTAGAAGAAATATGTTTTTGTGTATAAAATAGTTTTGAAAAAAACTTTTTTTGTAAATACTTTATTTTATCCTATTATACTTTATTGTTCTAAAACAATTGATCCCCTAATATTTAAAGGAGAGGCATACACCTAAATCCAATTTAAAAAATGTTACATTTTTAAACAACAGAAATATGGAAATAATATTTGAACTTCTTAAAATATTTTATCAAATTTCAAGATTTATGCTTATTAATGCTGACAATTAAACTAAAATGATTCCTAAGATTCACATTTTGGCAAAAACAATTTTTATACAAGATACAAAAACAAAATACCTTTCTAACCACAACAAAAAACAACGTATCTAAATACCTAAGTTCAGTATTAGAACAAATCTGATACCTTAAATTTATTATTTTACTCATTATAAAATAAAGCAGATGATAATTGCCACTTTTAAAATGAATCCTTTCAAAGGCTGTCAATTATGGATCGAGTAGTTTGATGATATTGTATTAGTAGAAACCGGAAAAAGCCGAAGAGAAAACAGAAATTTGAAATACTTTAATAGGCAGTGATCGATTTAGGCTTGATTCTAGGTCCTGTTTATCACTTCGCCCTTACTGTTAAAAGTAAATTTTGCCCAGCAATCTTATTAAAAATAACTTTATTTCTTAAAAATATTATTTTTAATAGATAGAATTATTATACATTCTACTTTTTTTATATAAATTAATCTGAACTCGAACTGAACTTTAACAAACGCGGATTATAGCAAAATAATTCTATCACAACTTTTGTAATCTGAACTCATTATCATAGGAGACGTTCTTAGTTTTTTTTGATCTCTAAAATTTTATTATTACAAATTTTGTCGACCTAGGCCTAGGTCTTACGGACGTATGTAAATCCATCACTGTTAATAGGTAATAAAAATGAGAACGACGAACTAAAGACGAGAAAAGGCGTAAGAATTGCGATTTTGATGACGACGATTGCCATCTGATCCGATCATAAGTTCCTTTTATCTTAGTCGTGTGTGGTATCGATATTTACCTTTACTGTCGTGTTTAGACTTCTTAGATCTGCGTATCGTGTTTCGCTTAGTGTTGTTTCTAATTAGGGTACTGCGCTTTAAAAGAGTGTATTGTAATTGATGTTGGGAATTACGTTTATCGTTATAGGTTATCAGTGACGTGTTCAGAGATGTCATCGTTGTTTTAATGTATTTAGTATGTAGTAGTGTAGTGAGTAGACACTCACACAACAATTATTAAGTTATCAAATCATCATCATCCTCCTGCCCTTATTCCACTCTAAGTGGGGTCGGCACAACATGTTGCAAACATGTTGTCGCATGATTTGGTTAAGTATTTTACGACCGGCCGCCTGCCTGACGTCAACTTACCTTGCCATATTTTACAACACCTCTGTAAGAAAGAGGGTGGTCTATTTTACTCAACCGGATACCACACGGTGGGTCAACTTACCTTAGTCGCCTTTTACAACACCTCGGTAAGAAATGAGGTTGGCCAATTCTACTCAGCCGGATACCACACGGCGGGTCGACTTACCCTAGTCGTCTTTTACAACACCTCGGTAAGAAAAGAGGGTGGTACTATTCTATTAAGCCGGATACCACACAGCGTTATTTAGTTATCAAATACGATTACTATTTGCGAGATTAAGTCCTATCCAATTCTTCACAGTGGTTAAGAGTATTCTGAACTCATGGTAGAACAATTCTGGCCAAAATTTTATTCCAAATTATTTGTAATTGTCTTGACAATTTAATTCCCAGTAATAAAAAAAAATGTTAAGCTCTTTCAATAGTTTTACCTGATTATTCTGTCAGTTTTAAACTACACAATTAACTTGTTTAAAATTTAATACGAGAATAAAACTTACGCCTTTTTAATTTCTGCTTCAGTAGCAGTCCGAGATACACCTAGTATTCTGTAGTAGTCCACCATCTCTATTCCCTCAAGGGGCAAGTGTTATCTGAAATCACAGGACAAATAATAACTTCAAGCCCATACTGTTTTACGATAGGTTTGTAAAAGCAACAGGTAGGTTGAAGCAGGTGACACTGTCGTGACAGCAGTGAAACCCGTGTCCCAACATGGGGAAATTGCCGGAATAATCCAGAATAGGAGCTGTCCACCCGTCCTGCAATGACGAGTGTCCCCGCAATTAGATAGATAGGTACTATTTTACATACACACATCTTTTTCTTATTAAGTTTACTGATTAAGGCACTCTTTGTTATGATCTCGTGCAAAAAACATTTTTATAAATACTATATATTTAAAAAGTACACAAATTGAAAGTCCTTTAAATTACAAAATAAAGGTGGCAATTACTTATATTAATAAAAAAAACTGTATTAGATCAAAAAATTATGGACACCTTTGTATAATTACTACTTAATGTACATGATTAAGTTACAATTGAAAGAAGGCAATATTTTTTAAGACAAACAATTTATTATTTGTTTATTTCCTTATTTGTACAATATGAATTTTTACATTGCTACTGAAATTTAAAGACATTAAATAGCCATTAAAATACCTACCCAAACAAAAAAATTTTTGACAATGTCTCAGGTGACAACAGATTAAAGAAAAATGACTATTCATAAAGTATTTATGCTCATTATAAAAAACTTGCTTTTCACAGACTAGAATTTGATAATCATCATATAAATATTCATAATAAAACAGAGGGTACGAACGTTTATATATATGTCCATACACATATTGTAAAAACTAAAGTCCATCTTTCTGTCTGTATGTTACGCTTTCACTTCTTATCATATAGAGAATATGAATTATTGTTATATACTGAGCTAACATATGGGATGAAAATCTCCTTTTTTGCTTTGGGAATTTATATATATATATATATATATATATATATATATATATATATATATATATATATATATATATATACTTTCAAATTAAATGAAAAATTTACTTATATATACTTTCAAATTAAATGGAAAATTTTAATGTCACTATCATATATTACATTGGGTGGAATAGTCTGAAATAGGAGCTGACCACCCGCCCGAAATGAGATTAGATCATACATTACATAAATAATGTTATCATTAATGTTCTTGCGCCCTTGTTTTGATAATTTTGTTTATAATTAATATTGGAAACATAAATATATGAATGAGATTATAAATAAGAAATACCTACATATATTTCAATGCATAATAAGAAATATACTGTATGCCACAATTGAAAAAAAAACATAAACACAAGATCAGTTACTCTCAAGATCAATCAATCTGAATCTATGCTTTATTAGCAATAAATAGAATAAAAAGGATAATAGTTTAATCCAATATAATAATGAGTTTGAATATCATAAATGATTGATGAGATAGATAAGTATGTAGAAATTAAGCAATTGTAATTATAATGATTCCTCACACTTATTTGATACAATTTTGAATGGCAGTATGAAGAATTAAAAATACAAAGTGTAGCTTGTCCTTTCTTAGAAAATACCATTTGACATTCTTTGTATGAAATTCTGTGATTTTGCTTGGGTTGCTTAAATTAGTGAAGTTCTAGCAATTGTCTTTGTCACCTGACCACACCTACCCACATTTAATAACACATTTTTTTACAGGTTAATGTTATTGATAAAACTAATTTTGGATAAACAAATCCAACTAATAAAATTCATTTTCTAGCCTTAGTAACAATAGAGAAATAACAAAATACCAACACCTACTATGCCTGACCTGGATGTTACTCAATCCTTTATTCACACTAAGGTCAACACAGTTCAGTTGACAATTAGTTACTTATAAAACAATAATTTATATCATATTTTAGCTGTAGTATATGTAGGTGTATATTTAAATTAATATATTTTAAAATAATAATGACTGTAAATAAAAATATATATAATACTAATCAATATCTTTAAATGTCTATGAATATGTTGCAAATAAACACCATGGTCATTAACAAGATGAATCATGTTTCTGGTTTAGGATTAGTGAAAATGAAAATGGTCAGATTTTCTAAAATGTTCAACTGTCTACCTACTCGTAACTTTATTTATTAATTTCTTTGTTATAGCTACTCAATATTATAATATTTAAAAAAAAATACAAACATGAAGTTTATATCATCATTGTTTGCATTTATTTTTGACATTGGTCTTATCGTAAAATTAAATATTTAAATACAGAATGAATCATCATGAAATAAATACGAATAATAATATAATATTCAACACCCACACAAGAATGATGCAGATTGGATTCTCAAATATTATGACACAACAATCGACATTGCTAGACATCTATGATTTCGTAATACCCATAAAGCAACAAATTATGGCTTAAAATTTAGGATAAATCACTTTTATTTTATACAAACCTCTATAGCATTGGTGTTACTACAAAATCCGTTGGTGCAAAAAACAGGTGATCACGGATGGCAGAATGATTCGCCGACCTCCCAATGTGACACTATGGAAAACTTAACACTCGTAACATGTGTGATTAATCACCGAATTTTGTAAATAATCACCAAGAAAATTAAATCACTTTAAATAAACTAAGGGAATGGATGAACAGTTTTTACAAAGAAATAAGTAATGACTTTAGAGGCATACAGAACAATAACACTAATCTAATCACTTCACAATCAATCTTGATCGGTAAAAATTGTCAGTGAAAAATTTATACCAAATTAAATCAATAACCACTTCGTCTTAAGGAAATATACGATATTTTAAAACTGTACATACAGCACTTAGAATTTTCCTTAATTTTTTGTTTCAAAGTTATATGTAATCCAATAATAGAGGCAGATTATAATTACAATTTGCAATATCGATATATAGTTTTGCTGTTTTGACACAGCATACTTTAAATCACCAATTTGCTATTAATGCTTCAGCGCCAAATTATATAAAATTCTTTGTTCCACACTCGACTCAACAGAGATGCAATTCAATTTTATTCTGAATATTCATGGATAAGACCAGTGCACGCTAAACGCTCCTTAAATTTAGCCCTGTCTCTTTCTTTCATATAAATTTATCTCATACATGTACTTACTTCGATATACATGTTGCCATTTAATATCAGCATAAAGCAAATTCATATTCATATTATTAATACTTAAGAACTTATTAATATTATTGTGGTTGTGCTTCTTTCTTCGACGAATAACGCAAAAATCGAAAGTAATTTTTGGTATGGCGATAATGAATAATAATGCTGCAGAGTATACTGGTCTATTTTTTGGCGCGAAATCATGTATAAATTAAATACAATTGTGTAGATGGCGCCATCGCTTAATAGTATGGAGTGGCTCGAAAATAAATTCTTAACAATAATTTATGTGGTTACGATATTCTGTTAATATGTTGTTTGATTAGACGCTAAGAATCGTGAAAGACTGGTGAAACCTTTTATATAGTTAGTATAATAAATTTCATTTCATATTTCTTTTCGTTTTACTTCTATGTTTATGGCAATTATACACTTTCATTGAAAGCTGGTTTTTAAACTGTGATAACGAAAACGGTTTTTTTTCTAAAATTTTTTTTTTTTATCCGAGGTTTTATAGTTTTTGGTATTTAGTATTATTTGTTGGTATATCATCATCAATACTGGTTTTTTTCGGTTTAAGTAGTGTTTTTAACTCTAACGGCTTTTATAGTGTCATCGAACAGGGGATGAGTTTTGCCTGAAAAAATCTAAAGGGAGTTCCCCACCGATTCAATATGCCCTAAATCCACCAACGTTCCACCAATGGAACGTTGGTGGGCGCTTAAATGCACTTTGGTCTTTTTAGCGTTTTATTTGGGGAGTTTACTAGTAGTGTAGCTGGACGATGGAGCAGCTACGATAGCAGGATTTCAGTATAGAAATATCGGGACGATTTTGATAGCTCCTTTATAGCTGATTTATGACAAATTACGCCGTGTATTTTAATTTTATCCTCGTTATTAACATCAACTCCTGTTATTACTAATAGCGGAACCCTGTTCCAAGCAACCCCCTCGCAGTTTTAATTTGGGTTATGAAGAGCTGTTACATGTATGTGTATCGATCATTCTATCATATCATATAGTTGTGCCACTATTGCAGCCAATGAGCGATATATATTTACTCTGAAGTCCTTTTTCTAACAACAAATCTAGTTGGCTCTTTTGAAATTTCGCGATTTAAGTATCTTGTTTGTCTTGTATTCAGAATATGGTGGTTTTAAAGAGTAACGTGTTTATCGATGTAACGTAAAAGTGGGAGATGTTTCCAGTAATACCAAAGGCCAACTTCCTACATAAATTTCTCTTAAATGAGTTCAGCGTACCAGTTTCTATTCTAATGTCAAAATTAGATACATTTTTAAGTTCTGAATCGGTTGAAAATAAAAACTAATATACTCGCATATGTAGGTGGGTAGGTTTGTCATGTCATCGACATTTGGTAAAAATAACAATACTGTTCAGTATTTTACTTACGATGTTATGGACGGCAGTCTTAAATCAATTTTGAGTATAAAAATAGCGCATATTTCCTTTGCAACTACAAGCTGTTACTACTTACCTACTGTTACTAAATTCTAAAATATCGAATGCTTCGCGTACAAATTTCAACGCGCCCGAACTTCTACGTGGGTGTTATAGAAGGACATTGCACAGTAATAGGTTTAAGTTTTTTAAACATATTTAGCGGATTATTTAACTCTTTACTGGCGTGATTTATTTTCTTTAAAAAATTTTAAAACAATTTCAAACTTATTAAAAACAATTACCATATAGTTACTGTAAAAGTTCTTTAATATTTCATAAAATATCTCAATAAAAACAAAAATTATCACTCGATTTTTACTATGTAATATTTGAGAAGCGACATTTTAAAATTAAGAGAGAAATCAGGAGCTCTGGCTACTCAAGAAGTAATTAAACCTGTTTTACATCCAAGTAAACTACTTCAAACTTCTCACAATCAAATAGTCTTACATCCCACTGTTTTTGCAATTGGTGTATAAATAAGATAGCGATGTCCGCAAACATGTATATTTGGATATTTTATTAATAGAAAAATAGACAAGTGTCCGTAATTATCTACCCAAGCAATGTTCTTAATATAGAACACCACAGAATAACGTCACGCAGTTGTACAATTTTACATTTCTCGTTTGGATACATAAAACTGTCTGCCAGCTATCTACATCATTGCGATATTTTAATCTATAATGATTAACGTTGAAGGAGGTTTTGTTATGAGTCAGTGTCAGTAAACATTGTTATATTTCCCGTATGATTCAGTATCAAGTAGTATAAAAGGTAATAATGACTAGTCAAGATAGCAGTATTTTTGAGATTATAAAAAATTTAAATACAATAAGCGATTTGAATGAAAAAAGCAATTTAATGTTGTAGATACCGTTTCTTTAAATATTTTCGATTTTTACTATCCGTATCTCATTTATAGCAGCAGGCGTTTGCGGAATTCAATAGTACAGAAGTTACGATTTTATCGTGGATCCTATCCTCGAGATGATGCTTCGGTTACGGGGCGAAATGTGTGTAGCTTTGTTATACATAATTTTTCTTAGCAAACGTGGATTATAGCAAAATAATTCTGTCATAACTTCTGTATTGATGTCTATAACACGGGGGTGAAACCAAAAATCATAACTGCATTTAGATTGAGATCCCTTTCATGTTTTAAAGACTAAACAAATAATTTAGGTGTTATCACAAAATTAACACTACAGCACGCGAAAATAATCAATGGCAGGTCTCACTCAGAATATATCGCCCTAATCCGAAGAACAAAGTCACATCAAGAATATTTAAGCACAGAAAATGTTACTTTGTTCTTCGGTTACGACGATATGTCTATCACCCTCACAAAGCCGAGGCGTTTCGGCTAATATAATACTTTATTCAATAATAGTTTAGTAAGGGGTAATTTGAATGCTATAGCATTCAAATTACCCCTTACTAAACCTCATAGATGTATGCCAATCACTTAATGGTGTCCTTTAGAGTGAAAAATTAAGACTCACTGATTTTGAAAACTTTTGTGAAGTTTTCTAATTAAATACACTCTGTCATAAAATTATTGTTTATGATTACGTTGAAAGTATAGGTACATGATATTTCTATGAATAAACTCACTTCATTTCATTGCATGTATCCGGCAATAAATAAACTGCGATTATCTATAATTCAAGAGAAAGCGAGATACCTGGTTACGAAAAATTTTAAAACGCAATTATTGTATGCCGACAAATCAATGTGATTTATTATAATTATTTTCGTGCATCTAACTTGTTTTTTAATTGACGACGAGTTGGTCAAAACTTTCTACAAATTTGTTTGACTACTTTTATATTTGTGTCAAATCGATACTTAATCTTATAAATTACTGTGTAATATTCGCTTTCTGAATCATAGTTCTTTTCTCCTGTGACCAATATTAACTAGGGATTCCATTTTTTCATGATTGACACTATTTCTTATGCTAGTAGAAACGATAAATAATGTGAACTTTACTTTTTAACATATATATATATTCGCTGTGCCCGCAGCTTCATCCGCGTGGGATAGTGTCACAAAAAAAATTTCCAGCGTAAATTCCGATGCCGCGAGAATTCTGGGATAAAAAGCTCGTTTTAATTTAATTTCTTTTATATTAATTTTTCGAAACATTACTATTATAACATTTACATTACATTACATTTTATAATTATGGCTTGCTTTTTAAATTGCAGTATCTGTCACAGTCACAGCACCCAGATCGATTACTTCCTTCTGAGGAGGAGTAATCTATTGGGAGCTAAGGACTGTAAAGTCATTCCTGGGGAACCATTAGTGACCCAACACAGGTTACTTTTACTGGAGGTCAAACTTACAGTAAAAGAAAAATATAAGCCAAAGCTTCTGCCCAAGATTAAGTGGTATATGCTTGAGAAAGAGGAATATGCAAGAGAATTTAAAAGAAGAGTGGTAGATAAAATAATAGATATGAAGGATAAAATAGAGGAAAAGTCGATAAATGAATGTTTTTTTTTTTTTTTTTTCGAATATGACTAATGCTGTTAGCCCTAATGGCTTTGACAGCGTCACCGATAAGACGGGCGAGCGCTGAAGCATCGCCGAGAAGAAATGGATGATACATGCGGGTGCATTACAAGCACCCCCGCTACAGGGGGCGTCGCCTTAAGGGTGTCTCCTGCGAGACCGAACCTCGGCTTAAGGCGGCGCGTTTTTGGAGGGCTGCATCTAATAAATGACTTGGAAGAAGTCTGCGTCACGGCAGCCGCGGCAGAGGGCTGCGGCCGCTTGACACAAGCAAGCGGGGACCTCGTCTTCGCCGGCGAAGACGCTGTTTGTGTAAATGTAATGTGTTTATCTTGTTGGATGCTGTGATAGCATCATCGGGGTCGTTAAGGACGCTCTTCGGGCGCCTGTGAATCTTGTTGGGGTGCCTGAACGCCTTATAGTTGGACGCGGCCACTATAAGGGGGTTTGGGTGGATGGACGCTTTCTCGAAGTAAGTCGTCGAGAATCGTCTGAAAAGATCGGCTATCGTGGGTAGGTCGAGATCTCTATGGAGGTTCACGTTGCGCACGAACCACGGACAGCCAGTGGCTGTACGCATGAATCGATTTTGAAGTGTCTGCAACGGACACAGTCGTGATTTCGGGACGTGCGCGAACGTGACGCTCGCATATGTCATGATGGGTCTGATGCAAGTTTTGTAAAGTGTCACTTTGTTGCGAAGTGACAGTTTACTTGTCTTGCACAGTATCGGATAGAGGCGTCCCATGGCGAACGCTGCCCGGTTACGGACAACGCGGATGTGTCGGATAAAGGATAGGGTCGGTTGGAGGATGACACCTAAGTATTTGACTTCCTTTTGCCAATCTATGTATTTGTTGTATATGGAGACTCTAGGGGGCGTCCGGATGAAGTCCATGGCTCTCCTAGATCTCGCAAAGAACATTGCTGCGCTTTTATCGGGATTAATTTCGATTCTCCACCGGCGGAACCAGCTTCCGAGCTGGTTGGTTGCTCTTTGGAGCCTATCATTAATAGTTATGGGATCTCTACAGGTAGTATAGATTGCGGTATCGTCCGCGAACATAGCCAAGTGGGTGACTGCACTAGTTTTAGTGGAGAATCGTGGGATGTCACTCGTATAGAGCGAGTAGAGGAACGGTGCGAGTACCGAACCTTGGGGGACTCCGGCGCTTAAGGTGCGTCTTGAGGAGAGCGCACCATCAATACGATATCTGAATGAGCGATTAGTAAGATAATCGCGAATGATAAGAACGAGTCTATCGGGGATTCCTAGGTTCGCGAGTTTGTATATTAAACCCGCATGCCATACCTTATCGAAGGCTTTGGCGACATCGAAGAAGACAGTACCGGTGTACCGTTTTTTGCCGAAGCCATTGAGGACGGCTTCGGTAAGTCGGTGTACTTGTTGTACCGAAGTGTGTTTGGCGCGGAAGCCGAATTGCTCATCCGGTATGAGCTTCATCGACTCCATGAACGTTATGAGTCTAGCGAGGATTACTCGCTCGTAGACTTTCCCTAAGCTGTTGAGCAGACTGATGGGTCGATAGCTGCTCGGGAGATTACTGGGTTTTCCCGGTTTGCGAATACCTATTACTATTGCTTCCTTCCATTCGTCGGGGAAGGAGCAACCTAACAGGAGGGCATTGAAAATCAATACTAATAGGTTTATGAGTTGGTCGGGGAGGCACTTGAGTGCTTTGTTGGATATGGAGTCGGGTCCTGGGGACTTGCGGGTCTTGAGGTTTTGGATAATGGAACGGACTTCCTCTCCGGTAGTGGGAGTGAGCGGCTCGCTTTCGGGAGCCTTCGCGGATATCCTAGCCGCCGCCATTTCCACTTCCGAGTGGAATTCGGCGTGTTCGGGGTGACTGGGATTGTTTGTACATTGTCCCTCAAGACTGTCAGCCAAGCATTCGGCCTTATCGATGTCGTCAAAAGCGACCGGACGGTTTAAACGTAACAATGGAGGTGTAGCTGCACACTGGTCTCCTCTCAGGGATTTCGCCAGTTTCCAGAAAGCCAGGTGACTCGGCGAGATCTCTGAGAGTTTGTTGTCCCAGGCGGACTGACGGTTGAGGCTGAGTTTTTCTCTAACCTCTCTTTGAAGTCGCCGGAGTGTTCTCCGGTTTTCGTCTGTCGGGTATACGTCATGGGCCCTAGTGGCGGCACGTTTACGTCTAAGTAGGTCGCGTAGGTCGTCCGGTAGTCGCCCACGACCGCGGTCGTCGTGGACTTCCTTGGAGCAACGCTCGAGTGAGTCTGTTATATGTTTTGTGAGGTGGGTAACAGCGAACTTGGCACTATCCACGGAGTCTATCTTGTCAGGAATTTGATCTAGGTTGTCTGAGTTAAGGGACTGGAGTTTCCCGCCTAATTTACTACAGTCGATTATCGTTTTCGTGGGAGGGGTCGTGGAAGTGGATTGCCCTAACTGAATTAGAACCGGACGGTGGTCCGAGTCTAATTCATGCAGGACTTCTATAGAATGTAACTGGAGAGCTACATTTTTGAAAATGTATATATCTAAGACATCTGCTCTGTTTGGATCCCCGTTAGGCGGGTATCTGGTGGGCTCGTTAGGGGCTATCACATCAAAAGCGAGGTTTGGAAGGCCGTTGAGGCCTTGGAGTATTGTGCCGTTCCGGTTGGTTCGGCGAGAGTTCCATTGGCCATGTTTGGAGTTGAAGTCTCCGGCCAGTATTACAGAGTCGCCTAGTGCGAGAAGGGTGCGGACGTCTCTTTCGAGTACCCGTTTGGTCGGACTGAGGTATACTGATGCTAGTATGATCGACTGATGGCCGGTCATACCCACCTGACAGACTGAAGCCTCCATGTTAGTGAGCTTTGGGGAATCAAGGGGGGAGCATAGGAGGGCTTTTTTGTAGTAAATGAGCGTGCCGCCTTTTTTGGATGACAGACGGTCATTTCTAATCAAACTGTAATTCGCAATATTGGGATTGCGAAATTGGGGTTTTAAGAAGGATTCTTGTATTAGAAGAATATCTATATCGTGTGCAACTACGAAATCGCGGACTTCGTCCATGTGTCTGATAAGCCCGTCTGCGTTGTACGTGACGAGCTTGAGGGAGTGGGGCTTGGCCCTACCCAGTGAGGGTTTAAGCTTAAAGCCTAGAGATGGCCTGCACCAAACTAGAGTGTTCGAGCAAGGCCATTAATCTGTTTTGAGGATTACTCCTCAGCTTGTTTGCCAAAATTGACAGCTCCGTAGTGTCAATTTTGGTTACTATATCGCAAACGAGTTTCATGTCGTCCATGAAACTCGTTGCTGGAGGGGCGGCTGTCGCTTTAGGAGCGGCAGCTCTTGTATTGGAGCTCAAGATGGCGGCGGCGGGTTTCGCTACCGTCTCCTGAGCCGGTTTTACTGGCACAGCCGGCTCGGATGCCGGTTTCCTGTGCCAGGGGTTTGAGGTGGGGAGAGGCGCGGGGACGAACCTCTCAGCTGGTTTGGGGGCGGTACGGTCCGCCTTTTTACGGGTGGCCCTTCTGCCCCCTCGTTTTGCCCTAAGCGGGACTTTCGGGCAGCCGCGATAGCTCGCGGGGTGCCCTTGGGTCCTACAGAGGACACAGCTGGGAGGTTCCTCGGATGGAACCGTTCTGGGGCAATCGGCAGTGCCGTGATCGCCCAGGCACTTGACGCACCTTGGTCGTGCGGTGCAGTTGCGCTGCGAGTGGCCGTAAAGTTGGCAGCGATGGCACTGCCCCATTACCCCACGCGTACGCGGCGTTTCAATACGCAGACCCGACAGTCTGCATATTGTATTGACGTTGAAGACACGCTTGCCTTCAGGAGTGAGGTCGAGGACCGCGAGACAAAGTTCATAAGGAACTTTGGTTCTATGGTGGTACATGCGGTGTACCTGCCTGATTGGGAGACCCTGGCTGAGGAGGTCGTTTTTGATATGCTCGATATCGAGCTCTACCGGGAGTCCGCGGATGACGACGCGAAGTTCGCGCTCGTCTTCTAGGGCGTACGTATGATAGCCGATCTTTTCGGCATCCAAGAGCGTCGTGAGGCGACGGTGGTCCGTTGAAGACGGACATTGTACCATTATGCCCTGGCTTGTGGACCGGGCAGAAGTAAATGGGATGGACGAACTGTCCATGCGCGGGATTAACCGGTTCCACGCGTCTTTTTCCCTAACAAATAGGGGCGGCACCTTCTCCTTCCTCTCCGTCATAGGCGAGTCTTGTATTGAGTCGGTCTGTTTGGTCGTTGTAGCCTGTGAGGCAGGCTGGGGTTTTGGGGTGGGACGCGGGGCAGGTGCACCTGCGTCGTTAGTGGCCCTTTTGGGCGGGACGGTCTTAGGAGCCTTCAGCTTTCGCTTCTGGCTCTTGGATAGGACGGCGGTGAAGCCGTCGTCCTCGTCTGAGGCGATAAATGAATGTTGGAATGAAATAGCTTTATGTATGAGTAGTGCAGCAAAAGACATCTTTGGCGAGACTAAAGGCAAAGGTAAGATAGATAAAGAGTCGTGGTGGTGGAATGAAGATGTAAAAAAGGCTCTGAAAGAAAAGAAGGATGCATTCAGAGATTGGACTGGTGTAGATGTTAATGACAATGAATTGAGAGAGGTTAAGCGAAAGGTATATATTGAGAAAAAGAAGATAGGAAAGAAAGCAGTCGCTGTCGTGAAAGGCAAAGTACAGAGTCAACTATACAGTACTCTGAAAACGCCTCAGGGACAAAAAAATATATATCGGATAGCAAACATGAGAAAGAGGAATGAAAAGGATATATGTATATGATGTATGTGAAATGTATCAAAGATGAGAAAGGAAAGATTTTGACGAATGATAAGGACATAAAAGAACGTTGGAAAGATTATTTTAAAACTTTAATGAATGAAGAGAATGACTGGAGCAGAAAGTTAGAAGATATACCTATTAACTTAGGAATGGCAAGAGAAGTGGATGTAGATGAATTCAAACTAGTGGTACAGAGTATGAAAAATGGGAGAGCGATTGGACCTGATGGTATACCAGCTGAAGTATGGAAGCATCTGGAAGTTGAGGGATGGGAGTGGCTATCTTTATTCTTCAATAAGTTGTTACATGAAGAGGCGATTCCAGACGAGTGGTCTATCAGTACATTGGTACCCATCTTCAAAAATAAGGGTGATGTACAAGAATGTAACAACTATCGAGGGATAAAGCTTATGTCACATAGCATGAAAATTTGGGAAAGAGTAATAGAGCGAAGAATGCGAGAGGAATGTAAGATAACCCAGAACCAGTTCGGTTTTATGCCAGGACGGAGCACGACCGACGCTATTTTCGCCTTGCGTCAGTTATGCGAGAAATACCGTCAGAGACTTGCATATGGTCTTTATAGACCTAGAAAAAGCGTACGATCGTGTTCCCCGTGACGTTCTGTGGTGGAGTTTGAAAGAAAAGAGACTGCCTGGGAAGTATGTACGGATTGTATGTTCTATGTATGCCAGAGCTAGTACTCATGTCCGGTCTGCAGCCGGAGTAACTGACGATTTCGATGTGGCTGTAGGCTTACACCAGGGATCGGCTTTAAGTCCATTTTTATTCCTTCTAGTAATGGATGCACTTACTGCTAACATTCAAGAGGAGGCTCCTTGGTGTATGTTATTCGCCGATGACATTATACTCGTCGGAGAAAATGCAACTGAGGTCCAAAGCAGATTGGCGAAATGGCACAACCAGTTGGAGAAAGTCGGTTTAAAAATCAGTCGTACTAAAACTGAACATATGTACTACGACTTTAGTGGGACCTCCAATTTCTCCCAGATCGGTTTGGATGGGAACATTTTGCCAGTCTGCTCTGATTTTCGGTACCTTGGTTCGCTTTTTCAAAACGACGGTGAAATAGATCGAGATGTGGGTAAAAGAATGAATGCAGGATGGATGAAGTGGCGGCAGGTCTCAGGCACAATATGTGACCCCCGAATGCCCCTTAAAGTTGAGGGAAAAATTTATAAAGCAGTCATAAGACCTGTCGTATTGTATGGATCAGAATGTTGGGCAATGAAAAAGACGGATGAAAGATGAGTACATGCAAATAAGATGAGAATGTTAAGGTGGATGTGTGGTGTGACAAAACTGGATAAAATACGAAACGAGTATATAAGGGGAAGTCTGAAAGTTGCGCCCATTATAGAAAAGTCGAGAAGTGCAAGATTGAGATGGTATGGACATGTAATGAGGAGGGATGAAAATCATGTGACCAAACGTGTGTTAAATTTGAATGTGGATGGATATGTGCCTAGAGGGAGGCCTAAAAAGAGATGGTTGGATTGTGTGAAGTATGATATGCATATAAAAGGAGTGGCGCCAGAGTTGACGAAAGAAAGGACAGAATGGAAGAGAAAAACATGTTGTGCCGACCCCACTTAGAGTGGGATAAGGACAGGATGATATATGATATATTTTTAAATTGCAGTATCTTTTACGCACAGCTAACCCTTATTTAGTATCCATGTCTTCTCATATATAATATCAATACCATTAAGTGATGTCATTACGTCAAAAATTTAAGGAATCAGTCATGATCATAGACTATACAGTCATGATCATGTCAGCATACAGTCACCGTGACAATGGCGGTATAGAGATATTAAAATGGAGTAAGGGGAAGCCGGACTAAAACGTGCCATATTACAATAAAAAGAAAGCAAATAAGACTATATCTATCTGGTTTTTTTTTCAAAGTATATGCGGTTAATCTTCTTTTTCATGATTCGATGTGCACTCTCACATACAGGCCATACACTCACACATACTCACATACACTTTAGTATAATTCTGTGGTTGACGGGCGGTATGCGGGTGGCACTCCTTATCACTGATAAGAGCGAATACTTTATTTTTCCCCGACGCTAAATGCAGAGAGTAGAGCTTCTGTGCTCTACTCTCTGCATTTTGCAACCTCGACGATGCTTCTGCGCTCGCCCGTCCCGCCCGGTGACGCTGTAAAAACCGATAGAGCTAACACCATAAAGTCAATTCGAAAAAAGAAATACTTTAATTTAACAAAAATAAAACAAAAATGTACTTTAAATGCAGCTTTATTAATAAATAGCACAGAGAGTAAATTTTTTTTTTCTAAGATTAACAACAATTGGAAGACTTACTTAAGGCTTGCGATGATTATATCACTTTCAGTATAAATACGTTTACAATTTTATTGTAAAAAAAGATTCCTAAAAGTAAATAAATAATATAAAAATTTGAAAATAAGTTACAACTTAAATCAACAACCTATAGGGTATGGCACATAGTTATATTTTAATTTATTATAATTAGAAAGCTCTTAAATAATACAATACTGTATAAATATATATTATAATCAAAAGAGATCAATTTATATATCAAATGCAATATAAATTAATTATTTTTCCTTTCAAGCATGCTAGACAGTTCTACTGCATTAATAATTGAATTTAAAATATATGTATATCAATGTAATATTCTTATATTTCTTTTAAGGTTTTTCGCAAAATATCTAAATATATTTCAGCGTGTTTAGGTGCGAATACTAAGGCTGGTCTGAGACGCACCGTATTTTCTCCGCAAGCTCCAGCCAAGACACCTGAAATTTGCAAAGATAGATATAAATGATAAGATAATATTATTTTTATAATATTTGTAACACAAATTATAACAATTGTGTGATGGCAATTGGTTTATTATTAATATGATATATAGATCAATTTTTCTCCCCCAAAACCTCCTACATGCTGAATTTCAGGAAAACCGTTGGAGCCGTTTCCGAGATTCGGAAAATATATATATACAAGATTAACTCATTTAAATATTAAGATAAAGTATCACCCCAGCATAAAATGCTTAATAACATAAGTAACGTAGATATATAAGTTACATATCTTATACATTTTCTGTGAAATTATCCAATGACTTGTATTTAAATTTTTTTTAAGTCAATAATGACGTTATTTAACCTGATCAAATGTCACGCTTAGTATTAAAGTGACCGAATTTTAAAAAGTTGTTTTGTGCCAAATTTTAGTAAAGTGTAGAAGCGTAGCGCTTACAAAACTCGTCAGTATTAAAGAGATCCTTAACTTGGAAGAGCAAGAAAACACTTGTTTTTTCTTTCATAGAATAGCGTGATGACACAGATGGAATAGAAGAAATAGATCGAACGGATGGATTGAAATAAGGATTACAATGTATCTGACTTATATTTATTGTTACAACATGTTTCTAATACAACCTCCTTCATAGATCTAGTCATTAATATGAAAAAACATTGTGGTTGTCATGATGTGTTATTGAGTTGTCGAGAGAGAGTAAATGGGTTGACTTTGGGAAAATCGCTTTTTTTTATTGAATCAGAATAAAGTAAAACATTATAAATTGTAACGGAAGTAATTATGGGGATAAGATGGGTGAGGTGTGGCGAGGTGAGGTGAGGTGAGATGATGTGAGGTGAGTTGCGAAGAGGTGCGGAGCGGTGCGGAGAGGCACTATTACATTTTATTAAAAATGTTAATAGCGCGGAGGTTTTAAGTTGTCGAAAAAAGAGAAAATTGATTTTGACTTATTAAAAAAACTTACTATTAAACTTATTATTAAACTTATTATTAAAAAAACGCTTCTTATTTCTGTCGTAAAAATAATGAAAATATCATATTTAATAAATTAATTTTGAATTAGGTCACTTTAATACTAAGCGTGCGAAATATTTTATTTTCATAATTAATAAAAAAAATACATACCATTACTCTTTAAATCTGCAATAATTTTGTCCCTGCCTTCCGTGGTGGGAGAGTTAAACGCCAAAAATGTGCCACGTCCTCTCACACTATTAACCACTTGAGGAAATTCACTCTGCAACTTCTGTAATCCATCCTTAAGGACTTTTCCAGTTTCGTTGACTAGCGCAAGCAGATTTTCATTTTTAATCACTTGCAATACTTTCTCCAACAGAATCAGTTTGCCCGGATCACCCATCCAAGTATTGAATACCCTGTATGGTTGCGCGGGTCTGGAAACAAAAATTAGTTTACATCCTACTAATATTATAAATGCGAAAGTTTGTGAGTGTGGATGTATGTTTGTAACTCCTTCACGGCGAATCCACTAAAAATATATCGAGGAAACTTAATAAACCATTCCTTAGGGCAACGTATAGGCTATAGACATCCTGTTAATTCTACAGGAATAGGATTGGAAAGTGCCATCTATTATCAACCTATCGAGCGACATCATTCCACGCGAACGAAGTTGCGGGTAAAAGCTAGTATATTGATGTTTCAAAGATAATGGTTAGGTTAAAGCTATGATAACTGAACGGTGAAATCGTGTTCCTCAGTCGAAGCTGTTGTGGGTGCCAGCTTAGGTACCAAATTAATAAGTAATTAATAAGGCCACCAATTAGTTTTCTATTTCAAACTTATGTGCCTAATTGATATTTGCAATTTATTACACGCTTTTCGATGAAGGAAAACATTATGAGAACCCCCTACATATAAATTCAAATAATTCTTTATTCAAATTGGCTTTTACAAGCACTTTCGAATCGTCAAATTACAATGAAGCTACGACTGGTTCAGAAAGAATATAGAATTCTAGGGATATGTGTAAGTAATAATAAGAAGCTGTGTGGCTGAGTAGAATAGATTTTCCCTCATTTCTTTCCCAAGTGTTGTAAAAGGCGATTAAGGTAGAGTTATCCTTATCCCACTTAGAGTGGGATAAGGGCAGGAGAATGATGATGTGTAAGTTAAAATTAAGAGGCAGTCACTTTTTTTCCTTTTTCAATATTATAGAAAATGCTAAGGTAAAAATTAAACGGAATTTACGAACGGAACAGAGTTTTCGAAGTTGACATTCATAAACTTGAACTCGTGTTCAACTCAAAAACTTTACACTGAAAAAAAATCTGGCATCTTTTTTAATTATAATATTTTTTTTTAAATAAATACTCACTTTTCTTCACTCTTGAAATAAAATCCGCCGGTCAACATTTTCTTACTGAAGGTCACCACATCGGGTGGTGAGGGTAGATTGAAATGCTCATAACACCACATCTTGCCAGTCGGCCCGCATCCCGTTTGAACCTCATCAATTATCAATGCAACACCACTCTAAAATTTTTTTTTATCTATTGTAATATAATAAAGATGAAAAATTTGTATGTATGTTTGTAATGTTTTCACACAAATACTACTGAACCGATTTAAAAGTACTTTAACCCTCGGCATCTTTACTGAGCAACATAGGCTATATTACATTTTCAATAAAAATAGTGATCCGTTATAAAAATCTAATAAGGTGAAAAAAAATTACGCGGGTGAAACCTCGGGATATTACTACTAATATATAAATCTACGACATCGTTCAAGTTTGTGTAAAATACCCTCACTTGTGTACTATGTATTTATTCTTATTCCCAAATTTTAAATTTATATTCTATGCATTATACGCTTCTACTGTACTTTTCCTTTTACTTCCATTCCTTTATTTTGGCGGCTATAGACATGCTTAATACAGTATTTCTTGTGTATATCTTTACTTTAATTTCTGTATACCTTACACAACTTTAACTGTAACTACAAATCTCAATCATATGTTTGTGTTGATATTAAGTACCTTTACTGTATATTTTACATAGAGTTATTATACTAGAGTAGGCGAGCCAGTCTAAAATGTGCTATATTGCAATTGCCTTATTACAATAAAGAGAAATTAAATGAGGGGATCTAGATCTCCTGATTTAATGTCTCTTTATATACATATAAAACACCTAGCTGTCTCTCTTTTATATGTGTGATCACACAAAGATGAAGTATACGACTTTAATTTTTCCTCACATTATTTATTGCGTCACAATCACTTATAGGCCTGCCTATGGGCTCTAGTATTATTAACTCTTTTAACTTTTTGTCTATCAAACTTCCAATAATGATGGCAGACATCTCTTATAAAGACGGAAGTTTTTAAGTACATATGTATTTCGATAAATAAATTAATATTTCATTATTATTTTTAATGTAAAATAGTGTTCTGTTAGCCCAATAATAAACTTTCCAAAATTAGATAATGCACAAACCTTTTGGCAGATTTTCTGCAACTTTTGGAAGAATTCCGGTGACGCTTCGTGATCGCCGCCCTCGGACTGTATGGGCTCTACAATGACCCCGGCAACCGGACCTTTCTTTTTATATTTTTCAATTATATCAGCTACTTGCTCGAGACATCTAATGGAAAATGAACGCAAATTTCTGTTATTGTATAACGAGATATACATTTAATACTAACAAACAGAAGTCGAAGAAGAAATCGATCTTAAACTTTTTGTTTATAAGAATAATATTAAATACAATACAATGCAAAAAATATAATAAAACGACAAGTGATTTGCTGGAGCGTGATAGGTTGATAATAGATGGCGCTTTTTAGTGTCATCCTATTTCTGTAGAATTAACACGATTTTTACAGCCTATATGTTATTCTGGTGTATAAGGAAGGAATAATTGTGCCAAATTTCATCGATGTCGGTTTAGTAACAAACATCCATACTCTCAAACTTTCGTATTTATAATATTAGTAGGATCGTTGTAAAATTTATTTGTGTATGAAAAATAGTACAATAACCTACATATTGGTAACTCAATATTGCAGATCTGTACAAACATTGAGTGTAATGAATGTGTTATCGTTAAAAAGAGATTTTTAAATAATAGTTAGGTAATATAAATTTCAAACAAACTGCTTAAGAAACCTAGGAATATATGCTGTAATTAAATGCAGAGAGGTTCAATCAAATTGACTGGCCCGTTGGCGCAGTGTGTAGTGATCCTGCCTTCAGCTCCGCGGGTCGCGGGTTCGATTCCCGCCGAGGGCCAACATTTTCTATAAAAAAAAAATGAATTTGTTGGTCTTTGAGCCTGGGTGTTTATTTGTATTTAAGTATGTATTTAGAAAATATATAAGTATATATTCACCAGTTGTCTGTCTACCATAACACAAGTATTAAGTTACTTACTTTGGGGACGGACGACCGTGTGTGTAAGTGTCCCATATATTTATTATATTATTATTTATTAAATTGACCGTTGCAAATTCACCAATGTAAAGGTCTAAAAATATCAACAGCATTAAATAAAATAAAAAAAACTTTACTTTTTTGCGCTAATAAGTTATAATTTAAAATATAATACATTATACTAATGATAGTATCACAAACAATTAAACTGTTTTCAATATGTAGGCCATCCAAAGACGATTGAAGACACTTATTTAACTCGTTTTATTGACCTAATCAAAAAAGATTGAAACTATATTATGATGTCCTTGATCTATATTTTTATTAGTCCTATATTATTATTGAAGCAAATAATTTATAGATAAAATTTTTTGATTTTCGTTATTTGTTTCCTCAATGTCGTAAGATATAGGTAGATTAGATTGGTAAGAAACTATGGTGGTATTGAAGTAAATTGCGCCTCATCTATGTATTATACTAAAGAGAAAGTATACACATATACGTTATAGTCTCCGAAACGGCAGGACCGATTTTAATGAAATGGAAAAGATAAGGGGATAATCTTATTAAGTTTAGAGGAGATCGGAGAGTTGTTTTGAACTATGCAAGACAATTTTATTTCGAAGGAAATTCGAAACAAGACTGAGCCACAATATATGCCCCTAGTCTTTGTGTCAAGAGCCTGGCGGGATGGCAATCTACGACTGAGACCGGAGATATAGTAGTACCTGAGTGACTAAGTTTTTTTTTTTAATATAAAAAAGCAAAAGAGGGGTGGTAATAATAGGGGGCTTGATCTCAAGTATTTTCACTTCATTAGTACGCTCGTTATCCACCGAGCTACCATAATTTTACAAATGACAAATAGATTCAACATTTTAGCATTTTTTCAGTGTCCGAACAGCGATGAAACGACTTTTTTTAAATGAATGAAACCTAGCTAGAATGATTTATTCCCCTCAAAACCCTCTAAATGCTGAATTTCCTTAAAATAGTTATATAATAAGTGTATTTAGATGTGGGTTTAGTCCGCTGCTTCGCACGGGTATAAAATATGTATCCCATGTCAGTCAGTGTAAAAAAATTATTAAAATTGATCCAGTTGTTTTGATTTATTCATTACTGCCCGTGGCCGTAGCGTTAAATTTGGAGAAAAACAATTTCCTTTCCCTATACCAAGAAGATTTCCTGCTATCTTTGGAATATCTAAATTCATATAGTACATTATTACTTATTTACTTTTATATTTTCCCTATGTATTTTATTTTTAAAATTAATTACAGAATGTCTTTAAACAAACTCTTAAAAGATTCGAAGTGCTATAAGGTGACGCGGCATTTTAAATCTGTAATATCTCCGAAAATGTTCACTTAAATTACATGCTGTAAACGACCATATTGATCTATATTAAATCAACTATTTATTTAAGGAACTCAATTGGATAAGGATTAATGCTGTATTGTATAAAAATTGCATTGAACATAAGGCATCATTTTTCGTAAAAAGTAAATGAAAAACACTGCTATTGTGAGTTATCCATAAGAAATAGACATATACCATCGCGGACTTTTCTGTAGACCTTTTCAATGTATACAAATACTAAGTACATTATTTTGATAAATCTCGTAGGGTTTAGCCTGCGTTTGCAATGTAAGCCGAAAAAAATGTAATTATTTACAGAAACCTCAAAAATTACAGTATTTCTCTACTCCGTATTGAATGTTATTATACGTACAAACCTTCCTCTGGAATGACTCTATCTATTAAAAAAAACCGCATCAAAATCGGTTGCGTAGTTTTAAAGTTTTATGCGTACATACGGAAATATGGACTTTGTTTTATAATATGTAGTGATAGTGATATAATATATATATACCCAGGCACTGTATAATAACTTACTTGTCATCTTGCTTTTGATTTTCTGATACAAACTGTTCTAGTGGATATTTGTATCTTGGGAATGGTGCAACAGGCCAATCGAAGGCAGGGCAGTCCAGTTTGTGTATTGGTTTTGATCTTGTTGTGGACAGGGCGCCAAATGTGCGACCATGAAAACTACCCTGAAAATTCAACACATATCCATATTATACATTTATCACTCAGTTTTCACTCTCCTTGAAAAACGATCATATGAGTATATTTAATGTATACAGTATGTACTATGATTAATTGTGATAAAATTAATCTTTTATACCAAATTTACTTTACAAATTATAAATATTTTGATTTCACACAAAATTGTCTAATTGAAATCGCCCTTGAAAGGTTACTTGATAACATTCATAATTAGATAAGTAAGCTTGTTATCAAATATATAAAGATAACAATTCAAGACCACCTATCAATTATTACATAATGCATACTTCTAATATTTCGTAACATTTATTGAACTTCCATTGTAGGTGACATTTGTTATTTTTATATCATAATAATATTATCAATAATAATGGTGCCTATATACTCATAAAAAATAAAAAGAAAAAATTACGAAATCACTAATAATTAGAAATTAAATATAAAAAATGCTTTCCAATTTAAGTGTAGTCAGTTAGAGATAAATCTTTATTTAGGATTTATATAGGAAAATGCAGATTTTTTCTTATCATAAAATTTTATCTGATAATAATGTATTGACGTATTTTGATTTTATGGACAGAAGCAATTGAAAAATTATTTTAAACAGTATCAAACCAGCAAGATAATCAAAGAGAATTACAAATTTATATACCAAATAAATAAAGACATTTTCCTTTGATATATTAGTATACAATGTAAAATATTTATAGAGCTACCTCAAAAGATAAAATTTTTAGATCAGGGGATCCAGGTGCCTGGTTGACCATACATGTCGCCAATTCCTCAGGTGTAAAATCAATTCTCGCACCACGTTCCTTCTTGCGGTACCACATGAAAACTGTTTTATAAGCATTTTCATTTGAGCAAGAACCGCACATCATAGTTGTGACAGCATCTAGACCCAGAGGTGCAACTGGCATCAACACATTCTTCAACTTTTCAGGCCAATCAACTGCTGGATACACTCCAAGTGCAGGACGGTTCACTAATGATCTCTGACAATAAAAACTAACTATTAGTAATTTTGAGTTTTTTTTTAAGCAAAACAAATATGCCTGTCAACAAAGGTTTTAAGTGTAAGCTATAATAAGTTATATGTATAATAAGTTTTTGGCCAGATTACAATTTATAAGGATGTACACAAGTTTCTTCAACATAGATAAACTGTACTAATAGTATCAGAATTAATATAAATTATTTTTAACATTTCCATTTGTTAAATACTTTTTATAATAAGTCCATATATGCATATTATGATTTGACTCTGAGACTCTCTGACCTTTAATATATTGAAGTGTATACTTTTGGTTACTCTCTGGTACCCCAGGGATGGAAAAGAACTAGAGGGCGGCCAGTGAGAAGATGGGAGGACAATCTCATATTAACTGCTGGGCTCTTCCGGACGAGAGTGGCACAAGATAGGGGCCAATGGAAAGCGTTGGAGGAGGCCTACGCCAAAAGGCACACTGAACTAAGAGATTTCATGTAATAAAAAAAACAATCCAATTCATGTAGTTTGGAATAAAAGGCTTATTATTTTATTTTTATTTTATTATATTATACTTTTGGTTATAGATGTTACTTACCAAATTGTGCTTGTTTTCAAAAGCTTCCAACAAGGTTGGATGATTATATCCAATTGGTATTGAAGAAATTTGTGTAAAAGAATCCAAAAATGTATTTCCATCTGCATCCACAAAATAATTACCAATGCATTTATCATAATCAGCAAACAACTGAACAGAACCTGCTTGCTATAATAGAAGATAGTAAATTAATTAAATACAGATACACACAATATTCACAAATTAAGATTTAAATAGTTTATACCTAAATTCATAACATTTTTAAAATACATAATTTGCACAATTGAAATTACACAATTGCATTAAAACCTATATACTATTTACCCACTAAAAATTTAGTAACCTTTATAATCTGAATATACTAAGGTTAATTCCAAATACATTTACATTGAAAAATTAAACTGGATTTTTTTTTTAAATAAAATTAGTAAAGATATAACTTTGGGTCCATATTATATCATCTCTATTTAATCATTTCTAATAATATGAATATAAAAAAGATTACCTGAAGAGAAGACAGTTCTTTAAGTAAGGCTTTTGTTTTTGGCCCTGGAACTGGTGTCTTAATATCTGGCTGGATTGGTTCAATTTGGGCTATTGAATAATTTTTGAAACCTAAAGAAAATGTCCAGATAGTTACATATTTACTGTTTTACACTTTTTAATATTGGTTGTGCCTTCAACAGTGATAAAATCTTTGATCTCGCTTACTCTAAATTTATTGGTGCATATTCCCAGAAATAAAATCTTAAATTTTTTTCTTTTTAATTATTTAATTAAAATTAACTAGAGTCTAGGACTCTAGACAAATAAATGATTTAAAAGCGATCACTATATTAGTCTTGGGATTTTTTTTTTTTTTCAAACAATGTGTTGAATTTATAGTTGCACTTATAATATGAAAAAAATTATCTTACATTGTTTCGGGTGTAATTTTAATCCATTTATAACAGGTTGTCTTACAACACGAAACATTTTAAATATAACCATACGAAATCCACAACTTGTACTAGTCAGGTGCAGACCTCTATTATGATTTAAGCGGCGCGCACACTCGCGATTTACAATCTTCCCAAATTCCTTCCACTACAACAAACTACTCTGTACAAAGTACTGTACATAGATTACTAACTATAAAAGTACTGTACTTCAATAAAGAGTACAATAGGGGACGACTGACGTCAAGGAGAAATATTCATGTATACTGTATAGATAATCCAAATACTAAGCGCAATATTGTGTGTCTGAAACAAATTTAAATTGAAGCGGTAAATTAATTAATAAATAAAAAGAATTATCAATAATTGAATATATATAAATATAATATCAATTGGTATCGATAACATAGACTACTAACTAAAATAATCGATTCATAATTAATAAATCATTCTTTGTACATTATCAACTAGTAACTATTATAATATAAACTATTCTTAATTCTAGTTGTGAGTCTATGATAATAACTATATTGTTAGTTCAATAATGTTATTAAATTAAAATATATTAGTTAAATTTTACTTAGTCATCATTAAATATGAATTATGAACGTTTTTTGTCATTGTACTTAAGTCATGAAAATAATAAGGTCTAATCGACTCAACTATTAATTGCAGTCTATGATTAATGATTCGAACTAAAATGGAATACTTTTAGTGTAATTTGTAGAGTAAATAATTAACGTAACGTAATAATTCAACGTCTAACGCGTTTTACTTAGTCATTTACATCATAGCATACATAACATACACTTCAGCAAATAATACATTTTGATTACAATTCCTGATCGAAAATGCTGAAATTTCTGTTGGCAGACTTATAATATAATATAATAAGAATAAAGAGTTCCCTTAATGCCTTGTAGATTTCATCATCACACTTAGATTTGATAAAAATGGAATCAAACTATCGTTTTAAATTTAAAAAATGCTTAAATGGATAAATAACGCAATAGTACACAAAACCGAATTGAGAACGTTATCCTTTTTTGGAGTCATTTAATGAAACTCACTTGTTGAAATAATTCACCATTACTATATACTCTACTATAGTAGAGAATAAAACTAATTCGATGTGTAGGTATTTCAAAAGAGGGGCTTCTATTAAATTGGTTTGAAACGGATACAAATGATTGAGGCATTTATCCAATTCACATTTGTAAACTACATACAGTTAATAAAAGTACAATTTAAAAGGATTGTAAAAGTTACATGTTGTCAAATAGTACTGATGTACTGATACAATGCTACTTATATTTATAGGTACTGAAGTATAATTAAATAAGGTATACTTGATTATTAAATTATTGAAGGTTTAGCCAACTCGTTAGTAAATTGTATGACTATTATATTTAATTTTGAATTATTTAAAGTAGCATTACTTGACTGTGTTAAAGGTGCCTTGGGGGTGGATTATCGTATTACTATAACTGTAGAGATGCTGTAGAAATCCACTTTGTGTGCACAGCACTATTCGTCTGGCAGCTTGTTCTCGTCCATTCAGGGTAGGTAGGTTTGGGTAGCATCATCAGGAGGATAGGCTCCACGAACAGAATCGTAATGCGTCGTACCGGCCTAGCATTTGCATTACCATTAGCATTAGCATTTGCCGTCGTAGCATTTGCATGATGCTTCGGTTACGGGGCGAAACGATCGTAGAAGTTGTGGTAGTGAGTGTGTATGGTGTTTTGTATGGAGTATTGGTGTTGGCGGCGTCTTGTGATACTTGTGGCGGCGTGTTTTGCATGTATGGGGTATGTGATTGTTGCCTACTTCATACACTTAGTATTGAATGTATTTTCTTAAAAAACGCGGATTACAGCAAAGTAATTTTATTGTAACTTCGATCAAAATGTGTAGTTTGGCTACATTGGTTTCATCCAAAAATGCATATCTTATCTTAAAAACAAGAAAAAGAGAATAGTTAAAAAAAGATTTTTAACTAATCGATTTTTGATGAAAAAAATAACCGATTATTTTAAAAATCGATTATTTTTTCCATCGCTAAATAGAAGTAGAATTTTTTTTGTTGTCATAGCAGTGTTGCCATCTTAGTGGATTTTCCACTAAAACTGGTGGTTTTAACTACCCACTTAGTGGCCAAATATTGCTTTTAGTGGCTAGTGGTTTTTTTTGGTGGTCTTGGTAAAATATATTAGCAGTTAAAAAGTTAGATTTACTTCCATTTTACGATGATTTTTATATATCTGTTCGTTTTCCTTTTTGAATATGCATATATACATTGGTGTACAAGCTTAAATCCGCTGTTTCCTCATGGTTGGTGTTGAATGATAATGAACATATGAATCAGATATGACCATGCCAAATTTTTATTTTTAAGAGTACGACCTCGGTCAACAATATTGAGTCAACATTATTTGTAATTTCATACAAAATCCTAATTCATGAGAATCCTAAACAAAAAAAATCGTGGTTTCATCCCGGCCGACCTTCAACATCCACTCCAAGACGGAATCACTTTGGGCGGAGGACGATGCTGCGCGTATGGTGCCAACAGCGAAGAAACTATCGAAGTGCACCGTTACCACCGATAGATAATAAAATTGTGAGGTGCTATGAAGGAAAAAAGGCCAGAATATAAGCTAATTTTCCTCCATGACAATGCTCCGTCACACACAACAAAAAAGGTTCAAAATTACTTAGAGACGCTCAACTGTTAGATGCTACTCCATACCGCTTATTTACCAGAACTGGCCCCATCCGACTATCATCTGTTTTCGTCGGTGTGCCATTTGCTCGCTGAGCAACAGTTCGATTATTACGCGAGACATCCAAAATTGGCTCGAAAAATGGTTTGGCTCGAAAAACGAACAATTTTTTTTGGTATGTTATCCATAACCCAGGTAATAACCTGAGAAATGACAAAAATGTTTATTATGAATGAAGTTATCTTTTTTCCTTCCTATGAAAAAATGGTTTTTTTAAGAAAAAAAAGCGATACCCTTAGCTTGTATACCTGGTAGATATTTACTTTGCTTGAGTAGGCATAACTGATCGGCAAGAATTAGTCGTCTACGTTTCTCTACACGCGAGGATTTTCCACCTAATATTTTTCCAAACTTATACTTTGTACATGGGGATTTCACACTTCATATTTTTTTCTGAATACTTATACTTAGAAGTTAGAAGGGTTCATCGTTCAGTAACGCTCATGGGCTCACAATTATTAATTTTGGTTTGTATTAACTGAGCGCATTTATTACCGCGTAACTATGCAAAAATCACAATATACGCAACGGGATTCTTGGCTCGTAGGTATCTGAATTCTGAAATACTATGGGTTGAGTAGCTAAATGTAAATTTTGTGATAATAATTTGTTAATTTTTTAATAAGTAATAACAAAGGAAACTAATTATTTGTATATTTATTTTCTTAAATAAAACAAAAATTGTTTTAGTGTAAAATTTAGCGGTTAGCGGTCATTTAAAGTGTAAAATTTCTGTTTGTTAGTGGTTTTCTGGTGGTTTTGATGGTTGAATCTAGTGGGAAGCTTATTGAACTGTTGGCAACACTGTGTCATAGATTACTAACTAAAATATTTGTTGTGGTTTGCGCTTTATTATGATTTTATATATTTAATAGTTTATTTGATTTCTTACATACTTAGAGAAACTGTATTAACATAAAAATGTTACAAAAAGTTTTATTGTCTACGGATGTAACTTTAGTATGTGTACAACATGCCCTTTCCACTGAAAAGGAAGAAATAATGGGATTGTTAATTGGCGAGGTAATAAATAAAATAGTGGAAAATGTTTTACCCTTTTTTCTTTAAACGAGTTGCTTTCAATTATTTTTATATTCACGAAATACATTAAATTTATTATAGGTACATAACAACAATACTTTAGTTTCAATAGTATCATCCGTTATATTACGTCGACTGGATAAAAAACCAGACAGAGTTGAAATATCCGAAGAACAGCTTGTTCAAGCCACAGTACGAGCTGAGGAATTAGCTGCCGAAGTTGGGCGACCTCTTAGAGTTGTTGGTTGGTACCATTCCCATCCACATATCACAGTGTGGCCTTCACATGTGGGTAAGTGATTAATGATAACAAATTTGTTGGAATACGAGTATTATTTTGTTGGTGCATACGAATAAACTTATATGGTCTTGAAGAAATGAAAAGATTATTATATATTATTTGTCTTAAAAATGTTGCTCTTCTTATAAGGAGTCAAATAGGGTTTCTACAGATTTATTTGAAATAGCCATTTAGTAATGAAAACATTGATGAACATCCACCAATAAGGATAGGCATGGATCCTTGAACCTTGTATGAAATGTACATTGAACTGTTTTCATACCTGATACATTCAGTTTGTAGTTCTGAGTCTTATAACATATATCTTATAATTCAATTTTTTTCTCAAACATTATTTAAAAAAAATTAAACACAACCTTATTTTGGCTTTTTTGTTGCATTAGACATCATATGTCTAATTTGCTTTTAGCCGAAACACTATTTAAATAGTGAATACGCCATGTGGTATCCAGCTGAATAGAATAGTACCACCCTCATTTCTTACCGAGGTGTCGTAAAAGGCGATTAAGGTAAGTGAACCAGCCATGTGGTATCCAGCTGAGTAGAATAGACCAACCTCATTCTTACCGAGGAGTCGTAAAATACGACTAAGGTTGACGTCAGGCAGACGGCCGGTCCTAAAATACGTAGCTAAATCATATGACACGGGGTTGTGCAGACCCCACTTAGAGTGGGCAGGAGGATGATGACTATTTAAATAGTGAATGAAATACAATTATAATGTTTTCTTACAGATCTTGCAACACAGTCAATGTATCAGAGAATGGACTCTAGCTTTGTTGGATTAATATTTGCTGTATTTTTAACAGACCAAACTGCAAAGGCACCATCGGTAAAAATATATTATTGAAACATTATTCTTTCCATGCAATAAAAAGGACTTACCCTTATAGAAAAAATATGGTGAATTTTAGTTTAGTGAGTTCAGATCATATTACTTTGATTCAGCATACAATGAGTGAGACTACATGTACTATTTTTTCTATAAAACTAACAGTTGGGATTTAAATATAGTCTGACAGTATTTTTGAAAACTTATGACTACTACTATAATGTCTATTACTAAATACACTATTCTGTTAAAAAAATTTTATGTGACTTGTAAAAAGTAAAAATTGGCTTATACTTCTAGCAATACAGCTTTGTAATTTCATAATAAATATATGAATGATGCATTTAATTGTAACTAATAACATTCATTCTAGCTTTGATTTGAAATTTATACTAATTTATTATTATTTTTAAGGTACAAATAACATGTTTTCAATCTGTTAATGAAGGTTCTAGTCAAAGCAGAAGAGAAATAGAACTGGAAATAACAAATAATAATGACTCTCTTATGATGAATAACTTTGAGGTAATATTCACTGATACAAAAAGTTAAATATTTATATGTTTATATAGGCTAACATACAAATATAAAACATATGAACCAGCAAACAGTACAGATTCTTTTTTCTTTTGGGACAATGAAAAGAAATGTTGCATTATTGAGGTTACTTAAATGCTTAAGTTGATGTGGTCTAAGAAACAGGCACCTCTAATATTGTGTGTGTTGGCATGAATTTGTGTCTGCTTAAGATTGTTTATATTTTCTAATAACAATAATTTTGGAATTTAGCCAGAAAATAAGGATTTTCCTTATTATATTATTGTCAGAATTTGTTGTTATCAAATATTCATTTTCCCTTCAATCTAAAATTAACTATGCAAGTCTATTAAAAAAAATTGCAATAAATAAACAAAAGGTAATTTGAAGAAATGTTAATTTACAAAAAAATTAGGTGTTTGTGTGTATAATTATAAAAAAATATATGTAATCAAATGTTGTGTTCATTAGATTTTAACACAGTTACCAGCTATATTAAAGGAAGAGGAAGATGAATCGTTTAAAAATGAAGCTGGAATAATTGAAACAGATGATATAATTAATAAACAACATAATTCTGCAGTTAGGACTATTGCTATAGGTCATATAGTTGAAAAGGTAATTTTTTTTGATATAATATTTCTATTATAATTAATCAAACCTTTTGGATTATCATGAAATTAAATCTATGAAAATGAGACCTGCTAAAGTGTTCTTGTCATTTATAATTTACTAATTCTTATTATAATAGTATTGTGAAAGAACCTTAATTACAAGAAATAATTAATGTTTAATAGTTTGACTGCACTTCTTTCATTTATTTTTTAATATTCAATATTTTTAACTGACTTTATTTAGGTTTAGAAATTAAATAGTTTGTCATGAAATATTTTTAAAATAGATACAATAAGTTAAACCTTGTGAGAAATAAAATAATTGTTGAATTGTATAACTTTTTGGTTTATTGATTGTAATGATTAATTTAGAAAAATCTATAATTTATCACATTAAACTACTACTAAAATAAGCACCATGGTGTTTATTACCACAGTGTTTTGGGTAATATACTTACCATTTTTCTCTTATTCAGAATCTAAATACAAAATTGAACATATATGGTATATGTTCTACTTCCAGTAGTAGTAGCAGATCTTATGTCGTTTAGCCTTATAACAAATTCATAATGATATATGTACATTTCAATACATAAACAAATCACTTTAAAACATACATTCTATTTACCCAGGTTTCACGCCCCATGTTAGAAGCACTTGTAGCAAGAAATGCATTAAATAGCATGCGCCTGAGAGCACTAAAAATGCAACATCAAGAGTTGATGTCTAGATTGGAGAATATGTCTTGTAATGTGTAATTAAGTACATTAATACATCAACAATAAAATATATTTAATGGATTTTATATAATAAAATTGTAATTCTATGAAATGAAGTTTTAGTTGCCCTTTATCAAGTATGCTAAAATTCGTTTTTATCAATCATTTCAAACCCATCTGATGAATCAACACTGGAAACTCTTCGCCGCTTTTTTTCCTCTTTAGAACTATATACCATATTCACAACAGCTCCTCTGATATTTGAAAATACATTGAAAGCAGTGTTGCTCCAAGTGCTGACTGGCTGTACTTCCAAAGAAGACTGATACTGTTCACATTGCTGTTCTGCAACATTGATATTATAGTTAAAAATAAACTTACATTTTTTTTAATGTAAGTTTATTTTTAACTAATTATTAAAAATGTTTTAACATTGATGTAATCTAAAAAATACTCCAAATCAATGCAAATCATTATAAATCAGATGTATCATGTTTCTCAAGGTATTGTTTATTCATTTTATTTAATTTAAAACTGTTTTGCTTACCTTCTGGTATATATTCATCTTCACTAGAATCAGTTGCTTCAACATCTTTAGAAAGTGTTTGCATTTTTTCTATCGATAGGTTTCTAACTAAAGAGCTACTATTATCTGAGCTATCACTACCCTCTTCTAAAGGTAAAGCTTCTGGCTTCCAGTAATCTTAAAACAATTTTAATATGAATTTATTTTGTCCACATATTGGTAAGCATTTCCCATGAATATATTAAGTGGTTAAATTTCATTTCACTATAAGTTTTATAAATTTGCTTACCTAAACTTTGCCTATCATCTGGTATAGGCTTATGATCAGGCTCAATAGACAGCAGATCTAAGTTTACATCTGATTCATCTGGGATAAGGCCTTCAAGTTCAAAATCTGATTCTACAAAACAGATATGTATCTTATTGCTTAATTTAATTAAAATTAATTTGTAACTGAAGATTCTCTAGTAATTGTCTAGTTAATGTGTCAAGTACAGAATATTAGTGGCTGAAGGTGGCAGTAAAATAAATATGTTTATATTTTATTAATCAGTATTGAATTGTTAGATTAACTAGTGCTGACAGATAAGATGTTTTTTATAATTTTAAAAGCAATATATCATTTATTTTGAAGCAATTAATAAAAAAACTTTTTTACAAGACTTCTACCGAGGTATCATTCTAAAAACTATTTAATACCTTTTATTTAATTATTAATTATAATTTAATTATAATATATAATATATTTTTTATTTAATTTAATAATTAATAATATATAATATATTTCATTATAATATTTAATTATAATTTAATACCTGCATTTTGTTGTATTTTCTTATGAGCCTTTATAAGTAGAGGAATAAATTTGTGTAAGAGAAATAAAACTGCACATAGTAAATAAATTAATGCATATCCACTTGTACACCTTGCAATAATGAAAATCAAGCTGAATATTATTTGGAGAAGTAAGAAGGCCTGCAAAATTTTATTGGAAACATTATATTATGATATTTAAGATAATAATATAAAATATTTATAGCCACTTACTTTAGTATGATTTCTATCACGTAGATATATAAGACTGATCCATTGTTTTTTAATACAACCTTTAATATTGGAAATAGCTGTTAATATTTTTTGACTGTCATTTGAAGCTAAACGTTTCAGACATGTAGTACGATGGTTATATTTTAACCAGGTTTCGAATGCATCAACACATGTCAATATTATAGATAATCCAATCACAAATTGCAATAAATTCAATTGTCGAAAGAAGCACACCCTACGAAAGAAACAATTTTACAAAAACTATATTTCAGACATCAAATCTAAAGTTTTAATAATCAAATTTAACACTTACATGAAAACTATATTAAAAAATAAAAAAAATAACAAAGACAACCATATTTTTTTCCATAATAAAACATCTTCAAGAACACTAATTGAAATTACTAATAACAATGAAGAAGAACATTGTGTGTTTTCAATGTTTTTTGTAGAATTCCATTTAAAAAAGGATTTCATACGAGCCAACATCCTTAATTTCATTAAACATAATAACGATTAACCAGTGATATACAAATAAAATAGAGAACATAGACAATACACTATATAGATAGAGAATACAATAAAAGTAACTGTCACTAGAGATGCCAAAATAATCGATTTTTATAAAAATCATTATTTTAGTATTATATTTGATTTTTTAAAAGATAATCATTTTTTCTTATTTCAAATAATATAAAAACAAATACAGTTTTAATAGAAGTTCGCAAACCCAAAAAAATATTTTCTTTTACTCTATTTTAATGATTTTTTAAAATTAATTGTTAAAAATTGATTATAGTAATAAATAAATCGATTACTATAAAAATCGTTTTTTGTAACATCCGTAGGTAATATACATAACATATGACAAGTGACAACAAAAAAGTTTAAAAACAACAACATATGATAGAAAATCATAGAAAATGTTTTAAGTCGGGTAAATTTTCGTCTCGTTATGAATAGTTTGCTTAAAGAACAAGTCGATTACATTATTTACAATGGTATCTAAGGGCTCATTTGAAAATCAATTTGATGATTATTCTTCTAATTCGTTGCTTCACGTACTTAATGACAAGAAAGATACGGTATTATTTTTTTTAGAGTTATTTAATACTTTTTATATTATAATTTTTTTTATATTATAATACTTATATGTTACTACTCATTTAATATTTTAAATTAGGTCAAATTTATTAATATATAACTTGCAAAATTCTTTTCAATAAAACAAATGTTTTGATTATTAAAATTTCTCCATAACTCGGTAGTTATTATATTTCCTTCAACTCTAAATAATCACTACACTAACACAGTTGTAAAGTGTTTTTTTTTAAATAGAAGCCCTTCTTATCATAAATTATATTATATTAGTTACTAAAATCATGTTTAAAAAAATACTTTTAGTAAATTACAATACTTACATAATAAATTACTTCAGATTTCAGAAATATTCTACAAAAAATTACAAAATTTTAGAAGTACCAAAATGTTATATCTAACTTCAAAGTTGGAAAAGGATATATTTTATGATGGCACTGTGTACACAGGTTCGGCTGGATTAACAATGTATTATTTGATGTCTTCTTTCAGTAATAATGAAGTATGTCAAGACAGTTTACAGGTAATTATCATAACAACTAAATATTTAATATATGTTTTATAATAGCAAAACAAATTATTAATTACTTAGGTAATTTAGAATATTGTAATATGTAATAATAATATTGTGTATAATATTAATAGAGTGGAATATTTTTAGAAAGCTTTGGAATATATAGATCTTAATCGTCTGAAAGGTAAAAGAATCAGTTTCTTATGTGGTGATGCTGGACCCCTTGCTATAGCTACAGTTATTTCTTATAAACTTGGTACGAGACGCCCTGATACTTTACCAGTATATGGAAATTTAGCACAAAGGTAAAATCAAGGGTTTTCAACTATGATATACAATAGTATTTAATCTATTATTCTCTATTTTAATTCAGTGTAATTGTACTATAAGAACAAAAAATGTTTTACTCCAAATCCATGAATCTATTACGTTGTTACCTAAACAGGAGATGGAATTGAGAATTGGTAATTTTTTGACCCTGAGAGATGATATCAGTATCTAGGGTGTCAAGACCAGAGCTCAACATGCAGCGAGTCTAGCCAACCATCTGCAGAGGATTTTTCATTTGTCAATACCTACCATCAGGCCCTGACCACTGATCACAACCAATAGGACACTAATCACACGTACTTTGCTTACTCCACTGGCCACACATGCTGATATGCAAGCCCCGCCCACTTGTCACAATCTAAAACCTAGTCATGTCTGCATTGAATCATCCAGTGAAATGTATAGCATTTAAAATCCAATAAAAGAAGGTAAAGTAGCGAAAATATAACGAAAACTGAACGCCGAATTTTCAGTAATTCAAAAACAACAAAGGTTGCTTGTTACGAGTTTCAGTAAAATTAGTGGCATAATCACTTAAATTTGTAAAGATCTAGACAATATGGACGATCATGTACATTCCGACACGGAGCAGACGAAGATGAGTCTCAAAATTCTTTAGAAAAAGGGTCATGCGCCTCGATACCAGTAGCAGTTAACACATAAATAGCCGTAGCGTAGACTCCAATATGACAGTACATCTAGAATGCATACTGCCCACACATACAGACCTAGGATCATAAGACCAGATACAAGTAACATTTTAATACAAGTGAATTAGAAGAAAGCATGCTAGTCTGGCTGTATACTCCAACTCGTCGGAAAGGACAATCGTCAAAACCTGATGGGTGCTACTCAGTAAAGTGATTGTTCAAATGAATTGTATGACGTATGGAATTCAGCGACATGGATATCGTTGAATACCTCAAGATGTCGTAGGAATACCTGAAGTAGTAGTACAATTATGTTCTATATTTTAGTTGTCTCATTCCCGTCGGTAAAAACTGTAATATTATATGATAGCCCAGTACATAAGCTTCGCTCGTATAAAATATCAATATTGCTCCAGCTGGTTAGCCATAAAAGTATAACATACGTACGGATAGCCTTCGCGTTTATAATATTACTTAGTATACATAAAAAATAGATATACTTACGAGACTTACTTACTTACACATACATATTTAAATTTTTCCAAATATACTGCTGTTCCAAATATAGTACTGTAGTTTAATGTAACGTGCATTTCTGTACTATATAACACTAGCTTTTGCCCGCAACTTTGTTCGCGTGGACTGATGTCGCGTGATCGAATTATCGGATTTCAGTAGCCTATAAGTTACTCCGGTGTATAAGGAATAATTGTGCCAAATTTCATCGATATTGGTTCAGCGGATTCGCCGTGAAAGAGTCAAACATCCATCCATTCTCACAAACTTTCGCATTTATAATATTAGTAGGAAGTTGTGATAATCCAACGGTGAGACCGTGCGACTCTTTCGAGGGGTCACGGGTTTAAACCCGGCACAGGCACCTATGAGTTTTTCTTTTAAAACTTTAACTTAAGAAAATATTAGTCTTCGTATAGTTCTATTAGTAAAAACCATAAAAAAATATCTATCGATGGTTTTTAAGGTTCTTTAAATTCTGAATTTTTGTCGGCTCTTTAAAATTCAATTTATTAAAAAAGATCATCTAAAAATAATAAGTAAAATAGCAATGAAATAATTTTTTTTTCCAGACTTATGAATCTTATTGCATTATTAGATGATTCGCCTGATGAACTACTATATGGTAAAGTAGGATATCTTTATGCATTACTCTTTGTAAACGAACATGTTAAAGGAAAAGATGTTATTCCTGCTGCCCATATTGGAAAGGTGACTAGCAATTTTATTTAAATAATTATTAAACTTGGATATAAATAGAAATTTACTCGTCACCTTACTCTAATTTACAGGTTATCGCTTCTATCCTTAAATCCGGAAAACAGTTTTCGCAGCAAATGAAATCTGAGAGTCCCCTGTTATGGCAATGGCATGATAAAGTATATTTAGGAGCTGCTCACGGAATGGCCGGAATTTTGTTTATGCTATTACAGGTTGTATTTCAAATTCTAATTTAAATATGTAAGTAGCTTGTATATTTCTCATTTTCAGTGAAATAATAATGCTATAATATATTTTAGTATCGGCGTAACGTTAAATAGTCTTAAATCGTATAAATAGTTGTATTCTGCTAATGCTGTGCTTCTGTAATGGCATATTAAACGTGTTGGAACTAATATTCAACTCGGAGCGCTTAATGTATTAACAATTTTAACGAAAGTCCACGAAGATCCAGTAAAATTGAGAAGTATTAAGTCCAACCAAGCTCGTGAACTTAGTGCCAAAATTTGTGGAGTTAGTTTAACTTTGTTTGTTTTTTCATATTTTAAATATCGATACGTCAATGGCCCATCACTATAACTGCCGTAAGGCCATAAGTGCAACAAATGGCGTCCTGTTTCCATATCTTATTACCCCGCGAGCAGCGAGTCCTTGATACTACTATAGTTAACTGTTTACAATTACAGGCACGCGCGCACATTACTGTAAATGATATGAGAGGTTTCATAAAACCTACACTGGATTGGTTACTTAATCAGCGTTTTCCGAGTGGAAATTACCCCTCTTCGCTTGGAAGTAGTTCTGGTGATCGATTAGTTCAATGGTGTCATGGCGCTCCTGGATTTGTGCCTTTGTGTATATTGGCATCGCAGGTCTTTAGTATGCTAATATTATAATTATACAAATTAATATATACATACATTAAGCTGTAATAGACTCCGAGTACTTTTTATGAAAGCTTGTGCCTCATTCATTTTTGCAATTTATTACACGGAAGGCAAAATTTTGAGGACACTTGCATTTCTCTAGAGAACATGTGTAACCTAATAATCTGCATTGGAGCTTTGTAGGTCTGAGCTTTTATAATTATTTTTGTTATAAACGTGTCTTTAAAAGGGTCGTTAACGTGGTTTGTGCAGGTGTGATAATTATAGAGCTATTGTATATAGAGGAGCGGGGGGAGTATAGGCCGACCTGTGGGTGATAGTGTCGAATAAATAGAAGAGAGAAAACAGGAGACCTATATTTATGTTTCTCTGAGTCATAAAAAAGAGACAGGCAATATCATTTGTTTTTTTTATGGATTCATTTTAGGCTGGGCCTTCTATTTTAGTATAATTCTGTGGAGATAATATAAGGTGGATGAACGAAATTTTTGCGAACAACAACGGCAGTTATTACCTCTTAAACAGTGATGTAATATTGCCTTTTTTAGGTATTTGAGGATGAAAAATATCTAAAAATTGCAATTCAATGTGGAGATCTTATTTGGCAAAGAGGATTGTGTGCAAAAGGCTATAGTCTCTGTCACGGAGTAAGCGGTAATGCTTATGCGTTTCTGCAACTATATCAAGCTACAAAGGTATTCTATGTTTTGATAATGAATAACTGGGATATTAACAACTAAAATATTTGTAAAGTAATTAATTTAAGATTTAGAGGAACTGATTAACACAACACAACACAGAGCCGAATATGTTTAGTGAGTTATTAACAATACTTAAAATAAATAAAAAAGTTAAAAAACCTAAAACCTAGGCTTGTAGTTGCCTCGTTAGCTATTGTCTAAGGTGTATTTCAGTTTCTGTGCAAAATCTTATACATGTAGGCAAATATATTAACAACCTCCGCCTACTTCTCATTATCTTCCCCGATATTTGTTCTTTCTGACATATTATGTAAAAGACATCTAGTATCCCTTAATAAACAAGTATAGTATCATTGACCAAGCACTAATGTTTCTCAAACTATATTATAACATAGGTCTTTTAAATATAGATTCGTATGATAAGTTAAACTCGGTTTAATATCATAAAGAAGGTAGATTAAGTTAGCCTTAAGTTTGTCTTAAGTTAGTTAGTCTTTTCAGAAGCCAAGTCACCTATATCGAGCGTGTTGTTTCATGGAGTGGTGCGCTGTTGAGCGTCCCGGAACGGAGCTGCATCATCCTGACAGACCGGCTTCTCTATTTGAGGGAGTATTAGGACGTATATACTTAGCCGATGATATAATGCGTCCATTAGATGCTAAATTTCCCGGTTTATGCCTGTAGAAAATGCCTTTATTAAAATAAAATTGGGCATTGTTTGGGCATTTTATTTGTAAATTTACTACATATACATTTATGCGAAAGTTAAAAAAATAAAAATTCTATTAAGTTTGTCTTGATCATACTATAATAGCTTTGTTTAATATTAAATAAAAAATGTGTGCGTGGTTTTTTTACCTTGCTCGATCGCGTTAGCATAACGCTAATTTGTATGACGTTCCAACAGCGACATCTAGTGACCGCTGTTCATGCCCCATACAAATTGCCGTTACGCTAAAGAGTAGGTTAGAAAAACTCGCACTAATCAAATTGTTCTAAAATATTTAATGTATCAAAGTTCATAAATAAATATATTTCACTTGGTGTAGCACTTATTATTTGAATTTACAAAAACATTATAAAATCTTGGTCAATACTACAATATTTTTAAAAGAAGTTTAATATGTCTCACATAAATAGTAAAACCTTATTAATAAATTATACAAATCTCATTTTTTTATTATGATTAGTACAGCTTAGTAATCAAAATGTGCATAAAAACAGGGGCATCAGAGGTTGAGCTTCATGCCAATTTATATTAAAACACATTACCTTATGTTAACACAAACACAACACGTTACCTTATGTTAATTGTTAAATAGCTTCGTGAAAATATATAATTTGAGTGTACTGAAATTGAATATCAAGTAAACTCAAATAGTCAAATAATGCAGAGAAATAAACGAACATACAGACCTCTGACCCCTATTTAGAAATATTAGATACTTGAATAAAAATGAATAATAATAAAATATTTTGGCCACTATTTAATATTAGATATATAAAATATATTATATCAAACATAAACACGTTCGATACGTGTGTATAGAGTGATGGTTTTTTCCTATGAAACTAGAAAACATTAAAAAATTAAATGGTAGATAATGTATATTAATAAAGTTTACAATTCAGTTGTGTAAAGATCGAAAAAGTCTTAAAACTGAAGGTCTGGTAATTTCCTTTTTATATTAAAAAAAATCCAGATTACAGTACTAAAGTACGCCGAAAGAATAACAAATAACACATCTGATCTAGTTTATGTGAATATTGAATAAGATTATTACATCGATTACATTCTTTCTAATTGGTGAACTCCCAAATCTTTTTATGCCGTGTTCTATGCCTACATAAAATAGTCGTAAATATTTAGATAGAATATCTATTAACTCTTGCCATTAATATTACACCATTTAAAATATACAGTAGATTAAAAAATTATTGGTCTTATAAAATAGTAACTACATATATTGTGTATATAAGGTTTGTACATCACAATCTTAAATTATATTCATAACATTAATATAAAATTATATTGTTATTTTAACTTATAAACTAAAGATAAAACAGGATGTGCGTATAAATTTTTTTAAAAGTAACAAATCTTTAGTATCCTATGAATGTATATTTTCCCTAGTGACCTCATGAAAGTCGCTTATGTTTTCTAATATCCAATTTAGTTCGTCATGATAGAAATGGCATCCTTTATTTCATGTCAATGTCATTATTACACAGCAAGGAACCTGAAAATACCTCATTTTCTTTGTTAAGACATTGTGTAAACTGGGCCGTCGAGCCAAAACATTTTAGTAATGGGGGGGGGGGGCTTATTTGGGGTGCCAGAACACTTCTTGCACCCAGGCGCCTGTTGTGCTGACAACGGGCCTGTTTGTATATATCGGCCGGAGGCTGTATAATACAGCGTGAGCGGAAATGGAAATAAAGAATATTTGATTGATTATAATCAATTCATTCATTAAATATTTGGTCTTACTAGTAAGTAATATTTATGAATCTATCTTTACTTATGAGTAAGATCATATATAGAACATTTGGATACCGAATAAACCTTTCTAATATTTAACAGATATTGTACTAAATTGATTGTAAATTAAAAACAACGTATTTCACTTGAAAAGAAGGGGTTCTTTTATACTATATGTTTGACGAAAACTTAGACAGAAAAGGTTCGTCTACTCAGAAACTAGGAAGATTCGTGGTAACGTAACATTGCATTCGCCATCTAGCAATGCGAAATATGTGATTTGTAGTCTTTAATTTTAGTCTAAAGCAATTAACTTTTTATAGATAAAAATTTCAATTTATAATTTTAATACATTTTGCGTATACTTAGTTTATAATTCTTCGTTTAAAATACATTTTATCTTACATTTAAAACTTTTTTCTGTTAACTTCTCACTGATTAGGATGAATCTATTTTTACCCGGACTTCTTGACATTTGGACACATTTAACGCGAACATGCTTATTATATATTTGTAATTTTACAGTAAAGTTACCTTTTTTACTAATTACACATGAAACTGCCAACATTTGATACGAGTGTGATAAGAGTACTTTGAATTTTAATCTTTATATAGTCACTCGGGCTGCATTAATTTAACATTCTTTGTTATTCTCAGCTTCTAAACTCCATTTGCATCTAAATCAAAAGAAAGAGAAAATAATTATATATTTTGACCTATTTTATTACGTTACGACTTAAACTGTGTTGAACATTGAGAACACTATGTTAGCGCCAACACTTCTTATGCTTATTAACGAACTGACCGAATTCAAAATTAGTTTTAAATGAATAAGATACATTGTAACCCTTATTTTAACGCCATCTATGTCAACGCGATACGAACTATTAAAAAAACAAGTGTTTTCTTGCTCTTCCAATTTATAGGTCTCTTTAACACTAACGAGTTTTGAAGGGGTACGCTTATAAATTGAATGCTTATAATTAAATTTGTAAATTGAGAAACAATAATAACAAACCCAATCAAGTCAAATGTGGCCAAAACTTCTATCATTGACTGTTACTTTACAGCTTATCTTAGTAGTCTCTAATTCAATGTGTTAAAGGAATAAAGGCTTTTTCACAGTAATAAGTAACGGCCTGTTACTATCCCGCTGCTGGGCATAGGCCTCCTCTCTCCGTTCTTGGAGAGAAGGATTGGAGCTAAGACCTACCACGCTGCTCCAATGCGGATTGGTAGGTTTCACATATCCCTAGGATTCTCTAGAGATACGCAGTTTTCTCACGATATTTTCCTTCACCGAAAAGCGTGTGATAAATTTTAATTATCAATTAGACACATAAGTTTTAATAGAAAAAAATCATTGGTGTCTGCCCGGGATTGAACCCATGATCGTCACTAGAGATTTATACGGTCGCACCGCTGGGCTATCACAAGCTTTTTTCACAGTGATTACTGATTTTTTTACCGTGGATCAGTTCGTCAGAGCAGTGCTGCGCCGGCTTCGGCTCGCGAGTGGGGCAGCGGCGGCGCGGGCAGCCAGGTGTCACGGGCAGCGTCGTACATCTCCACGGAAGCCAGGGTTGTCCTCGCTCGGTAAAAGGCGCGTTCGCCCGCGCTCTCGCTGTCGCCGCCCGCCGCCAGCAACACGTCATCGGCCGCGCCCGCCGCGCATCCCGCTCGCGCCTCTTTTAAACTCGCCACCTCCTCCCACGAGTCCTGTGCCACATTACCTATCTCCGTACTCTCCTAAGTTGGAGATCTTTGTTCCACCAACAATATTTCAAGGAATGCTACATATGTATTTTTACGAACATGGAAAAATGATTCGCAATTAGAACATATACGAGTAGTTCATATTTGCCTGACATCATTACTTTAAATTTTCGAATGTTGTAAAAAACTCTAAAGCGAAACAAGTGATGCAATAGATTTTTTTTTTTAATTGTATTTTGATTTTAATTTTTATAATTTTTTTTTCGTGTAAATTTGTTGGGCCGTAGATGCTTTAAATAAAAAATTTATTATTATTAATAATCTCACTGTAATAATAAGTACTAAAATGAAAAAACTAAAATAAAGTTCCTAAACTTGTGACCGGGTGTATTTTTTTTTTTTTACATAATAGTAATGTACACGTGTCAATCGCTTACTAGATTTATCTAATGTATTCAGAAATTTAAAGTTATTATTTTCGTTAGGATCTTAGTAAGATTTGGGAGGGAATAAGATAGACAAGACCTGTAGATAACAAAGTTACCGATATTATCAGTGACGCTATGTCGCGAAGTGAAAACAATAAGCAGAGCATTGGAGATGCTGAGGAACGTCCATAATTGTTCTTTTATTTTGTTAATATTTTTTCCCGGGGAACGACCGCCTGATCCTTTTCCTTCAGTGTTCGTTCCCCAACAAGATGGACTGTCCAAGTAAGAAACTCGTCGTCCCCTAAATTTCATATAATCGTAAGAGAGGCGGCAATGGGTCGATCAACTGCAGACACAACCCTGATGCTGACCACGTTCCTCAGAGATGAGGGAACGACATAGAGAAAGAGAGATTTTTTCCCGCTTTGTTATACGTACATCATCAAAGCTGTATCTTTCGACGGAGGCGAGGACGGTGCGGCGCGGTGCGTTCCCGCCGATCACGTAGAGATGAGCACCCAGTACAACTGCAGCAGCCTGACTTCGCGCGTGACGCATAGGAGCCAGGGCCCGCCACTTGCGGGACGCGGGCTGATAGCACAACAGGTCGCGAGTGTGCCGCCACGTGTGAGTACATCCACCGACCACGTATATGAGACCTGGAATAATACCACGATTTACAGAATAAAACAACTATCTCTGTGATTCTTTTGCCTAGGTATCAAATTTTAATAGTCTTTTACATATATTTCATTTATAGAGGTATAAGGGCACCCTTTTATACCTTAGTCGCAACCAGTTGCCTCAATTGCCAACCTCACCTGCTCACAGTTTACCCTGCATATGACCCGATTAGACACTGATAAATGTATAACCATTCTTTTGGTGGCTCAACTGCTACAGACCAAAATCGGGAAACCGCAATGTCAGCAATAATGGTCAGCACTGCGATTTCCAAATCGCATACCAAGCACATGGTGATTATTTTCGAGTTTAGCCACATGTTTGGCGTTTCTCCACAGTGTTTAAAATAAACAATAACACTGTCGATATTGATACATAAACATAAAATCACAACCCCTTAGTCTTGATCTCAAAAACTTTGCGGGGAGCTGCTAGATCGAGGCGGCACAAAATCGACACCTATATGCAACAGTTGACATCGATACATATACTTAAAGTATGTACCATCAAAATTAACAACGCCCATTCCAAAGCGCGGTTCAGGCATTTCCCCGGTGAGTGTCCACTCGTCGGATATGGGATCGTAAACTTCTACGGAAGCGCCCATATCGGAGCCCACCCAGCCGCCGAACGCGTACAAGTTACCATTTAAAGCTGTCATTCCGAATTCACACCGGGCTTCTTTCATTGGAGCTATATTCGACCATTTGTCAGTCTGAAATAAAGATGCGTATAAAAGTGGTTAAAGCAAATATAAAAGCAAAGGAAGTATAAATGAGTCATTGCAAAAAAATGTAAGAAAACCGGATTTAATGGATATCTTGCCCGTCGATCCTGGCGTTATCTTATTTAATGCAGGCAAGCGGGACACTGATCTATCACGCATAATTTTCTGGACATATGACATAACTAGCGGCCTGCCCCTGCTTCGCACGGGTATAAAATATATATCCCATGTCAGTGTAAAAAAAATTATTAAAATCGATCGAGTAGTTTTGATTTATTCATTACTGCCCGTGGCCCGCACGCGTTAAATTTGGAGAAAAACAATTTCCTTTCCCTATACCAAGAAGATTTCCTGCTATCTTTGGAATATCTAAATTCATATAGTACATTTTTACTTATTTACTTTTACATTTTCCCTATGTATTTTATTTTTACAATTAATTACAGAATGTCTTTAAACAAACTCTTGAAAGAGGGACATAGCTGCTAAATGCGAAGTGTTATAGAGCGAAGCGCGGCGTCCTCACGGCATTTTAAATCTGTAATATCTCCGAAAATGTTCACTTAAATAACATGCTGTAAACGGCCATATTGATCTATATTAAATCAACTATTTATTTAAGGTACTTAATTGGATAAGGATTAATGCTGTATTGTATAAAAATTGCTTTAAAAATATGGCATTATTTTTCGTAAAAAGTAAATGACAAAAAATGCTATAGTGGGTTATCTATAAGAGATAGACATATACCATCGCGGACTTTTCTGTAGACCTTTTCAAGATGTACAAATACTTAGTACATTATTTTGATAAATCTCGTTTAGCCTGCGTTTGCAATGTAAGCAGGAAAAAATGTAATTATTTACAGAAACCTCAAAAATTACAGTATTTCTCTACTCCATATTGAATATTATTAGACATGTAAACCTTCCTCTGAAATCACTTTATCTATTAAAAAAAACCGCGTCAAAATCTATTGCATAGTTTTAAAGATTGAAGCATACATAGGGATATACGGACATAGGGACAGACAGAGAATGCGACTTTGTTTTATACTATGTAGTGATATTATTTATTTTTACAATTAATTAGACAATGTCTTTACATACAACATTCATAGCTTTCTTATCATTAGACAATATAAACTTGAAAGAAGGACATTTAGTTGCGCCTCCGGTCGCTGCTAAATTCGAAGTGCTTATAGGTCTAAGCGCGGCCCCCTCGCGGGATTATAAATCTTTAGTATCTCCGAAAATGTTCACTTAAATTACATGCTGTAAACGGCAATATTGATCTATATTAAATCAACAATTTATTTAAGGTACTCAATTGGATAAGGATTAATGCTGTATTGTATAAAAATTGCATTGAACATAAGGCATCATTTTTCTGTATTGCAATTGCAATTTCTGTTTATTTTTTAATATATTATGTACTAATTGCTTATCATAGCCATTGGAATTTTGGTCGATTTTGGTCTTGGAGTCTATCTCCTGACGATGCTTCGGTTGCGGGGCGAAACGATTGTTGAGTTTGTGATAGTGAACGTATATAGTGCTTGTGTATCATGGTGGCGGTGGTGGAGGTTTGTGCATGTGTTTTTTACGACTCCTGCATGTATCAGGTATTATAACCGATTGTCCACTCTACATTTAGCATTATATATATTTTCTATTTTACTTCATCGCGGATTATAGCAAAATAATTTTATTATTACTTTTGTATTATGGATATCCGCAAAGTAACGCCTAATTCTATAAATTATGGTAGTGTCCACTTTTATTAGCCTTTATTCTTATTAATTACTAGCTTTCACCCGCAACTTCGTTCGCGGGGACTGTAGTCTTGGAATTATCAGTAGCTTCTGTCACACTCAACTGCAAATATCTCTATAGAATAATCAGAATATTCAGAGAGATTTATAGTTTTATCAAGAGCATAATTTTATTATTTTATTAAATAACCCGTACATGCCACAAATATTAAAAGGAGATTTCCTAGATTGGGCTTATCTGTTACAATAAACTCCATATATGTACATTAATTTTTTTCTGGTATTAAATATCACTATAGGAAAATATTATAAACTAATAACATGCAAGAAAACTTTAATAATAACATTTATATGCAATGTATGAATTGTCAACCTGTTTTTTAAAATTACCTATATAGGTTCAGCGCTGGATTCCAAATTTTTAGTATAAATACGAAAAAATATATATTATTAGAATTTTTAAATTATATTTTTGTGAACATAATGTTTTTAAAATAAGTATCTGAAAATATATTAAAGTCTCGTTATTAACTGTAATGGCTTGTCAGATATTAAAAATGGTGTTAAAAGTAAAAAATACATGTCAATTATTAGTAATTTTTTTTACTATCTAAAGACTTATTCCGTTTTGACGTAAACCGAAAAACTTGGAATCTAAACACTTCTGTAAATTCAGATTTGAGCTGATTTTGACACATCGTGAATAAAAAAAATTCCATAGTTTTATTACAGATGACGTTTTGAATGTCATCCTATTTAATTCCTTTTGAATTAAAATAATTTCTATAGCCTATATGTTACTACAGTGCATAAGGAGTAATGTGCCAAATTTCATCGATACTGGTTCAGGGGATTGACCGTTAAAACGTAACATGTATGTTACGTGACAGATAGACAGACAGGCATACTGACAGACAGACTTTCACATTTTGTAATATTAGTAAGGATAACGATAGATTAACAATTTAGAACCACTCCATATTATGAAACAACAATGTCCCCGCAGCTGTCTATCTGCTTTAAATAAACTTAACAGCTAATTTACGGACTTCATTCAATAGAAAGAATCTATACTAATATATAAAGCTGAAGAGTTTCTTTGTTTCTTTGTTTGTTTGAACGCGCTAAGCTCAGGAACAAATGGACCGATTTGAAAAATTCTTTGAGTGTATTTGAACAGTAGCATTTTTAATATGAATAATCCCACTTCCTTCACTCCACTACCACTTGGTTCGGATTGGATAACGATGGTAGATATAGGCTCCAGTCGCCTTCTTAAAGGAGAGAGAAGGCTTTGCCCACATTGGGAAATAGTAACAGGCCATTATTTTCCTTACAGCAATAATAAATCATTTTTTTAAATAATTAAAATGCAAAGCTCCATACAAATGGTCCGTTTACGTTTATTTTTTTTAGCACCTAGGATTTAAGCACCTAGGATTCCATTTGCTATTTCACCCCACTTAAAACTAAAAATATATCATATATTTTGTCCTAATATATGTATATTGTTACATTTTCATTTAAAATCTATACTAACATATAAAGCTGAAGACTTTGTTTGTTTGAACGCACTAATATCAGAAACTACTGAACCGAATTGGCCAAATTCTTTGAGTCCAGATGGTCCATTTATCGAGGAAGGCTATAGTCTATATAATATCACGCTTAAATGAATAGGAGAGGAGCAGCAAAAAAACGGCAAAATTTAAAACTTTCCATGTGTGCGCAGTAAATGGTGAAATTTATTCAAAACAGTTCTAAATAAAAATATAAAAGTCTGTGACTGTATATCTGTGTGAATGTATATCTATTTTTTAAGGTTAACCCACTTTAACCATTTTATGGTAATCATAATACTATATTACGGTTTTAATCTTTCCACGCGGGCGGCAATTGCTTGTTTTAAATAAATGCCTTCAAGGAATAAAAAGTTTCAAACAACATGCACCTTTCATTAACAATGATTATTAACCATATTATAACTTGGTTAGACGAAATCCTTACATTTAAATCTTTCCTGTAAGTGTGACTCACCGTTCAGCTTAGCCCGTGCATTATAATGCTATCGATAAGTGTATGTTACACTATTGTTATGCTTAAAAAACTCGAATAAAAATGGAAATTTCCTAAAAAATCAGCTTCAGACCCGCCTTCAGATTATTTCTCATAAATAGATTTTTGTGCTTCTCTTAGTAATATATGTAATTCAGTAAGTTAGATCGTTTCAGGAACGGCATTAAATGGAAATAATGTAAGTACCAGTATTTGCTAACCGATTGAAATAAAAAAATTACCCTATATGTTGAATGAGGTTTTCTACTACATATTAGTGAAAAAAGCGTCTAAATCGGATCAGCGGTTTCTGAGATTAGCGGAAACAAATGCACAATGACTAAAAATCTGGAATAAAAATGTGAAATTCTTCAAAAAAAGTCGGCTTCAGACCGGCCAGGTCTCATAAAAATATTTGTGCTACTCGTAGACATTGTAATTTAAGTAATCCAGTTTGTGAGATCGATTCAGGAATGGCGAAAAACTGAAAAAATGCTAGTAACAGTATCATAGTGTACGACCTGTCAACTTAAAATTGACATATCTTTTTTATTTGCTGACCGATTAAGTGAAACATGTCCTATATGTTGAGTGAGGTTTTCTACTACATTTTACTGAAAAAAGCGTCTAAATCGGATCAGCGGTTTCTGAGATTAGCGGGAACAAATGCACAATGACTAAAAAGCTGGAATAAAAATGTGAAATTCTTCAAAAATAGTCGGATTCAGACAGGCCTTGTCTCATAAAAATATTTGTGCTTCTCTTAGATATGGTAATGTATGCAATCCAGTAAGTAAAATCGCTTCAGGAACGGCAAAAACGGAAAAAATGCAAGTATCAGTATCATAGTATACGGCCTTTCAAACTTAAAATTGACATATCTTTTTGATTTGTTGACCGATTGAAATAAATAATACCTTATATGTTAAGTGAGGCTTTCTACTACATATCAGTGAAAACCGCGTCCAAATCTTATCAGCGGTTTCTGAGATTAGCGGGAACAAACGCACAGACATACAGACAAACAGAGAAACAGACAAAAATTTTAAAAACTATTGTTTCATGTTTAGAAGCGTGTTTTGAGACAACAACACTAACTTTTTCTTAAAAATATCAAATGAACAGATTTTAACACCTCTACGATTTTATTATATGTATAGATAGATTAATATTAAAAAAGACAACTTTTCAAATATTCAGAAAAAATCGATTATTTTGATACGAATATATTAAATTAAAGGGAAAAACTGATTATTTATTAATCGATTTTTCTACTCCAAGTTACATCCCTATGTGAAAGGTGACCCCGTGACGTAGACAATAAAATATTTTTTAGTCCGTAATAATTTCTATGGTTATACTTATTCGGTATGTAGACGCATATTATCTGTGGCGCATTCGGTGTGATCGGCCAATCGGAAGCCAGTATTCCTTACAATGGCAACATTCGGATTTATAACCGCATTTTAGTTATAGATCAGTTATAGAAGGTTTATGAATAAACAATTTTACGGAACGTCTATAAGACGTTCCATAAATATATAAAATTGTTCAGCTCATAGAGCATTTTAACTAAAACGTGTCTAAAACCTTCTATAAGCTATTTTTATGAATAAGACCGTAAGATTTTAACACAAAGTGTAAAAAACAATTGTGATTCGATTTATATTTTTCACATCAACAAAGTTATTTCTCTTATTATTTTACTTACTAACTTTAATTATCAGATAAAGAAACATAAGATTTATTAGTGTGCAATAACTTGCTTTCAAAGTCAAGATTTAATACCTGTGGATCGTAAACTTCGCCATTGGCCAGTATTTGACTGCCTTGTTCCCCGCCCACTGCATATACCCTTCCACTTAACATCGCGACTCCTGGCTGAATCCGTGCAATTCCCATTGGTGCTAGCTCTTCCCATTCTCTACCAAAAAAAACATGCTCTTGTATAACAAACTTGTTTTAAGTCTTACTATTTTGAAGATAAAAAAACTCAATATAATAATATACCACAAACTATTCTTATCTTTATGCAATTCGTAACAATACAAGGAAGACCTTACTCCATTAGTGTAGGCGAAAATTTTTACTTCAGGTGCAATTTTACTAAATATATATTTAATGGGCCTATAGCCCTACAATCAAAAATTTTGAATTTGTGGTTATTGGCAAAATAATAAATATTTAGGATCAATCAATTCAAAAATAGTTTGTATCAAAAGACACATTGAAATGAATATAATTAAATCAGTGAAGTTGTGTAGCCATACAATTATATTGTACCGTGTGTGCCATCAATGGCACATACTCTCATAATTTAAATTTTAGTATTATTATCACTATTGAAGATATGATCATTAGCGTCGTTTTAACATGTTCGCTTGGTATATCCTAGCTTATCTATATTAAGTAGTTAGTATTTACAAAACATATATTGCAGAGATATCAAACGTCATATACGTTTTTTCTTATAATAATAATTATAATACTTGATCTAAAATGAAAAACAACCGAATACCTCAAAATATCGAGTATCAATAAGTGGGCTTTATACAGCTATTATATTAATCACTAGCGACCTGCGCGCTTCGCACGGGTATAAAATATATAGCCCATGTCACTCAGTGAAAAAAAAATGATTGCAATCGATTCAGTAGTTATGATTTATTCATTACTGCCCGTTGCCCGCAAGCGTTAAATTTGGAGAAAAACAATTCCCTTCTCCCTATATTTATTATTTATTTATTATTATTATTTATTTATTTTTAAATTTTTCCCTATGCATTATATTTTTACAATTAATTACAGAATGTCTTTTTTATACAACACTAGCGGCCTGCCCTTGCTTCGCACGGGTATAAAATATATATCCCATGTCAGTCAGTGTAAAAAAAATGATTAAAATCGATCCAGTAGTTTTGATTTATTCATTACTGCCCGTGGCCCGCAAGCGTTAAATTTGGAAAAAAACAATTTCCTCTCCCTATTCCAAGACGATTTCCTGCTATCTTTGGAATATCTAAACTCATACAGTACATTTTTACTCATTTACTTTTACATTTTACCTATGTATTTTATTTTTACAATTAATTACAGAATGTCTTTAAACAAACTCTAAAAGATTCGAAGTGCTATAGGGCGAAGCGCGGCCTCCTCTCGGCATTTTAAATCTGTGATATATCCGAAAATGTTCACTTCATTTACATGCTGTAAACGGCCATATTGATCTACATTAAATCAACTATTTATTTAAGGTACTTAATTGGATAAGGATTAATGCTGTATTGTATAAGAATTGCTTTGAACATAAGGCATCATTTTTCGTAAAAAGTAAATGAAAAAAACTGCTATTGTGGGTTATCCATAAGAGATAGATATATACCATCGCGGACTTTTCTGTAGACGTTTTTAAGGTGTACAAATACTTAGTACATCATTTTGATAAATCTCTTAGGGTTTAGCCTGCGTTTGCAATGTAAGCCGAAAAAATGTAATTATTTACAGAAACCTCAAAAATTACAGTATGTCTCTACTTCGTATTGAATGTTATTATACGTACAAACCTTCCTCTGGAATCACTCTATTTATTAAAAAAAACCGCATCAAAATCGGTTGCGTAGTTTTAAAGTTTTATGCGTACATACGGAAATATGGACTTTGTTTTATAATATGTAGTGATTTACAGCTTTCTTGTCATTAAACAAACTCTTGAAAGAACGACATGTAGCTGCTAAATGCGAAGTGCTATGGGTGAAGCGCGGCCTCCTCACGACATTTGAAATCTGTAACATCTCCGAAAATGTTCACTTAAATTACATGCTGTAAACGGCCATATTGATCTATATTAAATCAACAATTTATTTAAGGTACTTAATTGGATAAGGATTAATGCTGTATGGTATAAAAATTGCTTTGAACACAAGGCATTATTTTTCGTAATAAGCACATGATAATAAATGCTATTGTTGGTTATCCATAAGAGATAGAGATATACCATCGCGGACTTTTCTGTAGACCTTTTCAAGGTGTACAAATACTTAGTACATCATTTTGATAAATCTCGTAGGGTTTAGCCTGCGTTTGCAATGTAAGCGGAAAAAAATGAAATTATTTACGACATCACATTAGAAACCTCAAAAATTACAGTATTTCTCTACTCAGTATTGAATGTTATTATACATATAAACCTTCCTCCTGAATCACTCTATGTACTAAAAAAAACCGCATCAAAATCTGTTGCTTAGTTTTAAAGATTTAAGCATACATAGGGATATATGGACAAAAAAAGAATGTGACTTTGTTTTATACTATATAGTGATGCTTAAGAGTTGTCTGTAGTCTGTAGACTAGAAATCTTGTACACGATGTAATTGAGAGAACTCACCTTTTGTGCAAATCGAATTTAAGTACAGATGATAGTATATTGTCGGCGGCGTGTGGTGGATGCGGCGCAGCGTCGTGGCACGAGCCGCCCGCAACAACTAATAGGCGACGGGCACGCGCACGCGGCTCCGCGGACAATGCGACTAGAGCGCCGCGACCTGATTTCTACATCACATACACATGACATATTTTTATTAAGATTAATAGGAAATATATTGTAGCACTTTTGAGTCTTCGATCCGGGCATATTCCATCAAATAAGTTTAAATTCTTGATTAGAAAATCGAACACTCCGAACTGTGTCGAATATGGACGTGTTGACGATGTGTATCATGTATTGATGGAATGTGTGCGAAACGAGTCTGAGCGGCCGAGTGTACCGAGTGAGATATTTGTAATAATATACTGGCCGCTCCGTTATCAAAAGAAGCTAGAACTTCGGCAGGTTTTACATTTTAGTGATCTCATGATGATGTTAATATGGGAGTGACATAGTCAAATTGACTAAACTCCTTTAAAAAAATAGATAAAAAAAAATAAAAAAAGACAATTAAAATTATTATTGTTATGACATTTATTTATTATTATAATCTCGATTAAGCTCTTACGCCGTATGGTATCCGGCTGAATAGAATAGTCCCGACCTCATTTCTTACCGGGGTGTCGTAAAAGGCGACCAAGGTAAGTGGACCCAGAGTGTGGTAAAAGGCGACAAAGGTAAGTTGACCCACCGTGTGGTATTCGGTTAAGTAGAATAGACTACCCTCTTTATTACAGAGGTGTCGTAAAATATGACGGTAAGTTGACGTCAGGGAGGCGGCCGGTCGTAAAATACGTAACCAAATCATCTGACAACATGTTTGTAACGTTTTGTGCCGACCCCACTTTGAGTGGGATAAGGGCAGGATGATGATGATGATGACTCTCGCTGAAGCTATTGACTTTTGGCGGGAAACTCTTCATTGTGCGCTCTAACCGGCACAATGCGGTTTTTAACGTCACGTATTATGTTTATTTCAATTAAATATATTGCATCAAGACCAGCCTTGCTTGACTTGGTGTTTAGGTTCTAGGATAAAAAAAAGTTAATTACTAGTCATATATGATAAGTTTGACTCGCAAAATCGGTAGGTCTTTGGGAAAGATAAATGTATTTTGTAGATCGAAACATAAATAGTGAAAATCAAATCACCATATCAACTCGGACAGTTTTCAAGGCTACTGCTATAGATGGATCCAGTACAGTTTTAATAGCATCATCTAGCAGTTGTGGCGAAATGAGTGGCAATCGAACGTGGCTTAAAACTTCAAAACAATGGCGTCTTCTAGTTGATGGATCGTGTTCGAGCCATTTAAGGGCTGGATAAAGTACCTGTGAATAAAATTTAAAAAATATTTAAAATAATATTGACTTGATATTGATTGACTGATTACGGGACTTAGAATAATTACCAAAAACTACATGACCATAAATAATTAACTTATCGCTTAAATTCATATAGTGCTGGGTAACAGTTCTTGACCAGTTAAAATTGAACTCGCGGGAAGTATAGAAGCTAGTATTAGCTGACAGTTGTTTTCTATATACATATATGTAGCTATATGTAGCTAGATATAGTTAGATAGAGATGCTTGGTTTTAGTATTAGTTAGTGTGGCAACTTGTTAAAAAACTTGAATGATGAAGAGTTCAATGATAGTATTCAAAATTGTCGTACAAAAAGAGAATTTTTTATTCAAAGTTTCATCAATTTCCCATATATTTAAAAATAATTCTTTTTAAATTTCTACTTTATTACCAAGATATTAGTTATAAAAACTAACAACAATTTTTCTTGTATATTAAAAAAATAGCTTTATCGTGTTACAACGGTATTTGCATTAACAACGTGTTGCAGGTAACAACACGTCGTGAATGATTACGGCCAAGTTTCTATAGTGCTCCAAATACTATTCAGAGTTAATCCTTTCACTATTTAGATTAAACGGCTAAATTACTAAAAATATTATTAAATATACTATATGTAAATTATTCACTTAAAATGTAAATGATTAACCTGAGCTTCGTTGTCCACCTTCAGTTGCTCTGAAGACAGTAAAGTAAGAAGTTGTTGTAGGGGCAATTCTAATAATTCCTCACCACTTGCTACTAAATTCCAATGAGCCTGAGCATGAGCTAATGCCTCCTCTGCAAGCTCAGTACAGTTGTGATTTTCTGCAAACCTAAAATAACAAAGAGAGTGTGTATATAAAAATTCAATGTAACGTAGGTATTTGTAGGGTTCATTGCGATAATTGTCTTTACCGCTTTATGTACATTCAAGAGAACATTAATAAAATAGGTGCTTTATGCACCAAGGTAGTAGTCCACTCTTTCATCTTCCGTACAGATTTAACAAAGTTCTTAAAGATAGGATGCATTTGTTATGCAACAGCACAGTAGCATAACCTAAGATCCTAAATCCTTACTAATATTATAGATGTTTAAGTACTGTTGTCTGTTACACTTTCAGTTCTTACACTACTGCCAAAAAGCGCTTGATCAATATGGAAGAAATTTGGTATACTTTAATTTTTTCAAACCAGGCTAACAAGCAGGATAGAAAAAATTGCAGCTGGACGTAAATTATATGACGGTTTATAACATTTTGTGCCAACACCAGTCAGAGTGGTATAAGGGCAGGAGGATGATTGCACACATAATCTAAAATATCAAACCATTAGTTAAAAAAATTCCTTTCTTGGTTGTCCACATATGTAACAAAATAAACAAGTTGTTAATATTTATTTATCCAAAAAACAGAATGCCCTTAGTAAGCTTATATTTTTGGTGTGACAACCTAACTGTATACATCAGAATACCTGTTGCACTGTGTGATATGCATTTGTTATACAAATGTACACATTGTTCTGAAATGAAACTGTTCAATAGGAGATTTGTGATTTCTACTATGGATCAAGAAAAAAAAGTTTTCCACTTCTAGATTTTCCCTTACAAAAGTATGTTATTCTATTTTAGGTTTTGGTCTACAATTCTATAAAAAAATTCCATCTTATACAAATTTTATTTTTTATGTATAAGCTTAAAAAGATTCTTATATGAAAGGCTAAATATACTCAAGGATTATACATCACCTTGTGTCATTATTTTATGATTATTTCGATTTAGTTTAATTCACAACAAAATGTAACTTTGAATTATTTATCAAGTAAACATTATTTTATGATACTGGTTTTTCTCATTAGGAGCAATATTTTAAACCAGCAAAAAAAATGATGATTCAAAAATCTTGTTAAAGTTTATTGGAATGAAAGAAATTTTGAATTTGCCACTTTTTTACCTAAATATGCCCAGTGCATTAGTAGGATGCAATTCCCTCTTCAAAAATTCACCACATCCAATAACTAATTCTTGAAGTTGAAACATATCAGCTGCTATCATTAAATGTTGCACTGTTGCTTTATCAATAATAATTTCTCCTAAACAGAAATAAATAAATTATTACACAATTTGTAAAAAAATGTGCATTATGTGTTGAAAAAGTAGAGAAGTTGCTTGTATGCAATAGCTCAGCTGGTCAAAGGCTTTTTAGAAAGAAGGATTGCAAAGTATACCTACCACATAGCTCCAACGCTACTTGAATTTATACATATGTCAGAAATTCTCCAGAGATATACAGTTTACCTGCAAAAGATTTTACCTTCTAGCAAATATAATATTTCAAATACCAAAAACGCATTTAAGTTGTTATAGAAAACTCATTAGTCCATGCCCAGTTTGCACCAACTACCCCCTGGTAAAGGTCACACAGTCTTAAGGTTCAGCTTATGGTTCATACAGTTTTACATGTAGGAGAAATTTAATAAAGGCAAATAAATTTCTACTTTAATTAATATTTTGTACTTACCAGTATATATAAAGTCAATAATCATAGGTAGAATGCCTGGAGGTACACTAGGCAAAACAACACGGCCTTTTTGACTCTCTTCTAGGCCCACATTAAACATAGCATCAAAATATTCACAACTAGCTGCCAAAACCACTCTATGTGCCTGTAATGTGGTAATAAGACAGTGATTTTAACAATACAATTGTTTCACAAAAATACTCAATAATACAAGACTAAAAAAGTTAATTCTTACCCGAACTTTTGTTTTGCCAGATATGAGATCGATGTCACAAAACCTACCATCTCTCCGAAAGTGATTAAGATTTAGGGACACTTTATTAGCGTATTCGCAACATTTGTAAGGCTTGGAGCCTTCTTTTGTTAGAACTTTTTCATAAACACTAGAAGACATTGTTTTCGTTATATATGGAAGACCATCATATTTTATACCATTAATAGTTGATGAACTTTGACAAATCTTGTTAAAAATTATTATAATACAAGTATCAAGTGTTTATTTTAATTTTAAAACTTAGATCAAAAAGAGAATAACACGAAACCTAACAGTTAACATATGTCCCTATCAATGTCACTGTCATATGTCGACTGTCACTGGACAGAATCACCAATCACTTAATGATCATGATCATGAAAAACTTTTCATATAGCATCATCTGCTAATGAGTTTTAGAGTAACTGCTATACTGCTATACAAAATTATGGATATTCTATGAAAAAGTAAAATAATAAATTAATACTGAGACGAATTCACTGATATTGAGCAAAAACACTTGCAAAGGAACGTGGGTTAAATAAATAAATAAATAAATAAAAATAAAGACAAGATTTGTTTGTTCCAAAGAAGACGCTATTCCAACTTAAATTATAAGCTAGAAATATTGACCGTATTATGTAGGAGTTAAGAATTACATTTGTTTGTAATAACAATAATTTCACCCAGTAATATTGATTAGCAAAAACGCTTTCCGCTATTATATTATTCAGCTGTTCGCTATAATATTATTACTTGATAAAGCGATTGCTATTACAAACAAATGTAATTCTTAAATCATATTCAATACGGTCGATATTTCTAGGATATAGTTTCAGTTGGAATAACGTAAAAGTGCATCATTTTCCCGAATTATCGACTGTATTATATAAGATAAAAGAATTACATTTGTTTGAAATAACAATAATTTTGCCTAGCAACATTGATTAGCAAAAACGCTATCCGCTATTATATTTTTTGCGTTAATGGACTAAATGATTGCTTATGCGAACAAATGTAGTCTTTATGTCCTATACACTGCATACGACATAAAGAATACATTTGTTTGTATTCCAATAGCATTAGCAGCATTAGCATTTCTTATACGAACAAATGTAGTCTTTATGTCCTATACACTGCACACGACATAAGGAATACATTTGTTTGTATTCCAATAGCATTAGCAATAGCAGGTATGATCACGTGATTACAATCGATCATATCGTGGAACGAATATGATTCTTATATAGCAATCATACCCATGCCTAATCTCAACCATCTATTTTATAGTTAGTAATCTGTGACTGTCACACCTAGCAGTCAAACGTAAAACCATAAAAGTAAATACAGACTACTTAGCATTAGTAAATAGTCACAGTGAAAGTAATAAGAATTAATTTATTATTATATAATTATAATAATAATAACTTATTGACTATATTATAAGTTTTGATATTACTTAGCTTAATACTTATTTAAATTTACTTTTCATTATACATATATATTGATGGGCATAATTAAAAAATTGATATTTGAATAACTTTAGTAAAGCTTTATATAGTACGTTTCTAAAGTTTTAAAATCCTATGAGTATGACAATGAAGAAATACTATATTAATAATGTATGTATATGAACTATTACATAATATGTCTTGTTTTTTATGATATTATTTTCGCTTCAAGCTGTCATACTTTTGTTATCCACCATCTGCGGCTATTTGTTGTTTTTGGATATTTTGACATTTGTACTTCCTGTTGTCAAATCTTCGTATTTTATGAAAGTAAAGGGCGCATGCGTCTGACAATTTTCGCCTTTCGGCCATATTGTTATGACGCATACAAGATCATAGGTCTCCGCCAGTGACGAGTCTTCTCGCAGTTGACGTGGCTACTACGTACCGTCCCGTTCGCCCACTCCGGACGCAGCATATACGGTGACGAGGAATACGTAACTGGTGAGTGCTCGTACTGAAGACATCTTGCGGTCTGTCACGGTCGCTAATATTTGGGTTCTCTTATATGGATATTATAAATGTTACTAATAAGTTCTAATGAAATATATAAGACTATAAACTTAAAAAAATATGTTGCGTATGAGCTAATAGACGCAATAGGAAATTTTCCTATCTATGACGCGATGATTCTCTTTTAGAATGTCTTGGTATCAAGTGTTTCTGTAACCGATGCAGATTTTATCAACAAATAATTTTACAAGTGTAAGTGTGCCAGAAGTTCAAGGAATACACAGAATGGTGACCTTGAATCTTTTAGGTAAGCAAAGTGGGCATGGACGGAATGGTGGAGGAGAACGGCACGACTGGCGCTGCAGGCGTCCCAGATGCTTTGACGAACGCAGGGTCTTCGGGCAGTACCACGCCTCATGTTGTAGTTACCAGTATTGTTCAACTGACATTGCCAACACAGGCGCCATCAGCACAGGTGTTTATTTTGATATCACTCATTTGACATTAGATTTGTTTAACCTATAAATGGCTATTCGGAAATGTTGCTATATGCTTGAATATAAGTTCTATTTTAAAAATAATTCATCAAATTTTAATTGTTGATATTATTATTTTAGAAAGACTTGTTATTTGTTTTGTCATTGTGTTTTATTTACAGGTGCAATCTGTAATACAACCTAATCAACAGTCTGTTATTCAAACTGCATCTAACATTCAGCCAGTGCAATTACCAAAAGGAAATGTTATATTGGTTAGTAAACCAAGCTCTGTTATACACACTACCCAGGGAACTTTGCAGACTTTACAGGTTTGGTAATTTTGGTTTTTATTTAAAACTCAGTATATTGTTATAAATTAGGAGCATATTCTTCACTTCTTTATCTTCAACTTTTCACATTTTGATTAATAAGATATAAGATTTTTAACATCTATAATTAATGTGTGTGACTAAAATGATGAAGCTAGTCAAGATCAGATAAACCTTAATTGCCTGCACTTTGTATTTGTAATGATACTTTAATTTTATGCTTTTATATGACATACATTATTAGTTTTCTAAACAGATTTGTTTGTAGTGAGACTATTAAAATGTGATAATAGATACATTATCTTATTTTTGTTGTTTGTCTCTTTAGCGTAGATGCAATCAAATTGTTTCATCTAAAACACAGTTCAAATACTACTTGTTTTATTTAACAATTATGTACAAGTATTACTAAAATTTGGAACCTGCAAGAAATGATGATTATCCATATAATTCATTGTTTAAAAAAGTTTTTAAATATATTGCAGAAGGAAGTGTTTAAAAGCAATTTAATTATGATACTTTTTTACTAAAAATTATTGTTGCCTGATTTTTTATAATATTGATTGTTAATAGTTATAAATTGTTTTTTATGGCCTCTCTAGAATGGATTCTACATTTAGTACCTTAACTTCTTAGTAATTAATATTATTTTTATAACATTAGGGATATTGGTTGTTGGGGCGATCTATTTAAGCTTACTATGATATTTAATGATTAATTATTATTCAATTAAACATTCATAAGAACCACTAACAACAGATAGTCTAACAGTTTGCCTGATCCTTATTATAGGTTTGTAGTTTTAAAATGTGGAAACTAATCATGACTTTAATATATAAACTTTTCAGTAAATGTAATCAAACATTAATCAAAACTGTATTATGTATTACTCTGGAGAATATCTGGAATGTATAAACTGTCAATCTGCTATAAAGGACGTTGGGGTTTTAACTGACTATTTTTTATTTATATAATTATCTTTAATAGTGTTCCAGTGTTTAACATTAACTGTTGATATTTTTAGATCAATATGACCAAAGGCTTCCTAATACTATTAAAATTAAAATCTAATAAGAAACAAATTTTTTTAGTACTAGACTCGAGTTTTGGCAGGAGACTGGCTTTCTGACAACCTTCACTGTTTTTTATACCCGTTCGCCCTTTAAAGTGCAATTGACAATTGTTTTGTTTCTACCCCCCAACTAAAAATTGTTGTAACACCGCCTCTTCAACTCAATTTACATAGAATTGAAATGTACTATTAATCTAAACCTTCCAGAGGAATTGCACTATCTTCTAGTTAAACCATAGGAAAATCTGTTCAGTACATTTTGAGAATCACTCACATACTGACATAAAGCTTTGAAGACTTTGTTTTATAACAAGTAAAGATTATTTCATCAAGTATAGGGTGAATAATTCAATATTATTTTTGTTTTAGATTAAGCCTGAACCAAATACTGTATTAAGCGCACAAGGACAGTCATGCAGTGATGACAGTTGTAGTGATGACGAAAGTCCTAAAAGAAAATATAGAGAAATGTTAACTCGGCGCCCTTCTTATAGAAAAATTCTAAATGATCTTGGTGGTGCTGAGATTGCTGGTTAGTTTATTAACTCATTTTAAATTTTAATTAATTTGTGATGTTTTCACATGGGAGGAAACATTTTTTTAAAAGCATTAAAGTGCTACATTTTAAAGTCAACATTACAATCGATTTATAATGATATAAAGAATGTGCCACGTCTAAGCCTTAAAAAACTAAATTTACTTGAACAATATTTGTTCTCTACAACAATAGTGCTAAGTTTAAAGCATAAATCTTAATTGAGTTTAAAATTCATTGCTGGATTTTTAAAATAATTATATTGATAGATTGTATCTGTTTACAGCAAATTCTGTTAATAATAGTTACCCTCATGACATATCCAAATATATAAAATAGGATTATATATGTATGGCAAAGTACTAATCCATATATTATTTAAGTTACATAGGTAATGAAACAAATGAAAATTATTAAAATAAAGCGATTAAAATATTAAAAATATCTTTTGGAGTTGAATAATATATTTACAACATATTGGACCTCATAATAATTACAGACAATCGCATGGGCTCTAAAGGATTGGAAAGTGATGTGTCGCTGTCACCTTTATCATTTGCGCCAGGTTAGTGGTTGTGCTGCAGCTGAGACTTTCTGTTTTTGTGTGCAACATGTGTCACTAACCTGTTCAGTTGTAACAAGTGTATGGTCATATATTGTTAGTTTACAGACCAGTATATTTCATCGTTAATAACAATTGGCTTACAAAATACATCACCCTAGATTTCATGAGATATCTTTAATTAATCTGGATTCGGGCTTCTTTACTAGTTATGTCTAGCTTAATAAAAAAAGAACAATTTACAAAGTGTCCTAGTCATATTTTCCTGATTCTATATTTTAGTCAAGTAGATTGTAACAGTTCTGTTATTATAAAGGTAAAGTTTCACATTAGCAGTTATGGATTATTTTGTTTACCTTTAAAAAAATAACGCAAAGCTACAATTCAATGATGTTAAATATTACTGAAATTAGACTTAATTCTTTCCATGTTCTTTATTAGCCAATGGCTACATGACGTAATCAAATGCAAAAATCAGCGCGGATGACGTCATGCCTATATGAGTATGTAGCGACTGAATAATATGAACTCTATTGTCGTAGCATACTAAGTGTCTTACATACATATTGAATTTGTATCTTTTCTCTTTGTTTCTTATTATTTATTTCTTAAGTACTTATACATTTTGACTAAAGTCCATTTTGACAAGAGTCAAAATTAATTTATTGTTTTTCTAAATTTATAAATTTCTTAAATCTTTCAATATTTTATGTTTTAAATTGACAATGTATAATATTTTATTCTCTTATCGTTAGTTTACCCGTCGGGTAAAGCTGTATAGCTTTTAGGGATAAAATCATATTGTTCATTAGAAAAAATGTAACAACCTCATACATAAACTGATTTACCAAATTTTACGACGATTGATGGTTTTACGTGAGCTTGATATTAAACAATATACTTGTGCAGAATGTGCAAATGCATAAAATATGCAGGATACACATTAAAAATAAATAAATTAATTTAATGCCAAATTAAGACATTTATTTACAAAGATCAAATATGTTGCAAATCTGTTATTAAAATGAATGTTATTACTAATTATTTCATTATAAATTGAAGCACAATCTTTATATCAAAACACAACCTAAGGCAATGTTGACATTAGTATCACTTTAACGCTGTTTCCATCATCACTCTAGTAATTGAAAATAGTTTTATTACTTGGTAAAGTTCTTCAATCGTTATCTATTCACAGTAAGCTTTTATGTCTCAACCAACATACTAGGAATCAACATTATATCATGCCAAATTCATGATTTTCGTCTTGTACTTTCCGTCAATATCATAAATAATGTAAATGACCTGCTTGTGTTGGTAGTGATTCCAGCTGGCGCGCTACAAACTGAAAGTGGACTGCATACGCTAGCGGTGTCGGGAACGGCGGGCGGCGGTGCCATCGTGCAATATGCAACCAACCAAGATGGACAATTCTACGTGCCGGGTAATTATAAATATATTACTGCTGTATACTTTACCAAAATATATTCATCTGAAATTTAGAAAAAACGAACAAATTCTACTATAATTGCAGGTCCAATTATAGAGGATCAGTCGCGGAAACGCGAACTGAGACTACTTAAAAATCGAGAAGCGGCCAGAGAATGTCGACGTAAGAAGAAAGAATATATCAAATGTCTCGAAAATAGAGTTGCAGTGTTAGAAAATCAAAACAAAGCCCTTATTGATGAACTAAAATCGCTAAAAGAACTGTATTGTCAGCAAAAAACAGAATGAGGCCCAGCCGGCTAATCAGGTGTGCCGCTGCCCTGCCGGTAAGAGCTTAGAGGCACACAAAGATTATAACTGTGTATAGAGAACATACTTGTTTTCGTCCAAGTTAAAGTGATGAGATGGACTGACATGTCTATGATTATTATAGAAACTGATTTTAAGCGTACTCTTTAGAAAATTTATACTTTACTACACTATGTTTTACTTTTTTTTTACTCTGCTATGAATTGTCTCCTGATATCATCACTCAATTGATATTAAATGATTAAGAGTATCTAAAAGTATGTTACCATTCGAAATATTTAATTTTATATACAAACTAGAAAGAAAAGTTATTATACAAAAAAATTAATAAGAATAGGAAAGTCTTAAACTGAAGAAATGTTTTACCTCCATTTACTTTTAATGCAGGTGTTTAAAATTTTTGTAGAAAGAGAATATTTAACATTTTAACAAGGTCATTACTATATTTTTTGTTTAGTTATCGAATTTATATTATTATTGAAATAATTTAATTTATTATTACCATTCCAAATAAATTGTCATAAAAGGAATTAAGAAAAAATGCCAGTGCAAATAACAAATACATTTTACTAGCTTATTGTTCTTACTTCGATATGAATATCCTAGTAACTATAGTTTTATCCAGCCTTGTAAACTGGACTTGCGTGCCATTTATCGAAAACTCAACTTTACAAATATTTTTGTATCTTCACAATTTTATGAGCTGTTATATTGTGTATTTTATTTATTTTATCGACTTATGGTACACGTTCAATAAATAACTACATTACATTTATCTCATTCTGTGATGAGAAGAGGTGATAGATTATACATAATCTAATTTGTATAAAGAAGTGTTGAGGGTTGTTTAGTAATATAATGGCCATATTTCATGGTGTTTGTAATGGATAAGCCAAAGTTAATGTTTAGATATTTGTGCAATAAAACATTGCAATGTACAGATTTAGCAAAGTACCATTTTTCAGCTCTGAAAAATAAAATGAAACAGAATTATGTGTACATTATGTATAGATAGAATAGAATAGAATTTATGTATAGTGTATTTTTAAATATTTCAATTATTTTGTACATATAACTTAACAATTATTTGTGAACGGAAGCTGATGTTGCATATCACCTATATAAATTCTCAGTTATGATTATATAAATATTTATGAAAATATGCATATACATGTTATGGGTTTTAAAACATACGCCATTTGGGTTCACAAGCAATGTAAAGATATATATTATTTTGTAAAAGTGTAAACTAATTGACTCTTAAAATTACAATTAAGATTTTTTATATGAATCATTTGCCATGATTGATGTGTTGAATAGATAAATAATGTTATAATAGTTATAATGCGTTGTTTCATTTTCATTTTCTTCAGCGTTATTGTTGTTGGCTAACATAGTAGTTTATTGTGTTAAAACATATTTATCATGGCAAGTGACCTATGACTAATGTAAAACATTGTGGAAAGTGCCTTTAAAATTAAATTTAAAATGAATAAAGTTTATACCAACATAGCTTTTTATGTTAACTTATGCTGTTTATTTATATTAATAATATTAATTGTTTTGATGTATTATTACGTTGTTTACTTTTGGTTTCTAATTATATTACAGATGAAAAGATAAATACGAACTTAAAGATGAATCTTTAGTTTGGTCATTAGTAGAAGTGTTTGAGAATTACATATTCTAATTTGAAATTGCTAGTGACGTGGTAATCTAATTACGGGGACGTCTGTCGTTGCAGGGCGGGTGGTCAGCTCCTATTCCGGACTATTCAACCCAAAGTGACGTGGTAAGGTAGATATTGGACACAAGCCATAACTTGCTTGCAAGGCTTGTTTCATTACAATTTTTTTACATACAATCATATGAAAGACCAGGAATAGTTTGTAGTTAATTGCTTTCGATATCGAAACTAAATTGGCTGAAAAGGTTTTATATATAAAATACATTTTTTTAAATTTACGCCAAAGATGTACAAGTTGTATTTATCTTAAATTACTTACACGTTAGGACTATACAAATCATGCCCATGGTCCCAAGAATGCTGACAGCGTTTCCGCGTTGAATCAATATGCTGATTCTTTGTGCGAAAAAGAAGTTAGGCAATTAACCGAGGAACGGATAATTTTTTTTTTGCTCTTTGGCGCCATGGCCCTTGGGTTACTACTGCAAACGGCCCAAATATATAACTCGATGCATACGTCCGGCGCTTGCCGGATTCGGCCATTTCCACCGCAGCTCCAGGTCTTGACGCCGTTTCCTTGATATAGGACGAGGTAAACGTATCAACGCATGTTGCGTCCAACGTTAGGGCCCGTCCCCGCGAGAAAAGTAGGAAGTTTAGAACCGCCACGATGCTACAATGGTTTGTTGTGCTGACGCATATTCCAGTGATATGCAGGTTTCCTTACGATGTGATTGAGTTTCACTGAAAAAATTCTGACTTGTAAATATGATTTAATTTCAACTGTCATTCATTTAATTTAATATTGGCCCAACTGTTAAATACTGTGGTAAAGGTAGACTTTTTTAGTGCCATATGCAATAATTACAACCGATCGACGGTCTCCAAAGTAATGGTTGACAAACTGGAAAATATATACTTTTTAAGTAAATAAATAAATACACCCAGACTCGAAGAACAAAAAATTGTTTTTTTTTTAATAGTCGCTGTCCGCGGAAATCGAACCCGCGACTCGCAAAAATAAAGGTAGGAAAGCTGCGCCGATGGGCCAGGCAGTTTTTATTTATTTTCCATTTCAATAGTACGTGTAAATGTACGTACCTTAGAGTAGAGTTAACGAATCAGCCTGAAGCAATTTATCAAGCGATTTATTGGTAAAACAAATTAAAGTTATTCATTTTGTTTTTTTCTTGATAAATGTACATACTTACAAAGTCGGACTTAAGTGTTTGCACTGAAACGGTTAGTAAAAGTAAAGTAGTGCCCTGTTACTGTACAACTGCTGGGCATAGGCCTCCTTTTTTATTTGAGAGGAGGGTTGGAGCTAAGTTCCACCACGCTGCTCCAATGTGGATTGGTAGATTTCTCAAGAGATATGCAGCTTTCTTCAAGATACTTTACTTTGCCGAGAAGCATGTGATAAATTGCAAATAATATAAATTAAACATAGTATTAATAGAAAACTCATTGGTATCTGCGGTTTTTGCATACATACTCATGAAACTAAATAAAGCGTTGTTCTCCTGCCCTTATCCCATTCGAAGTGGCATTTAATTTGGCTAGGTATTTTACGACCGGCCGCTTGCCTGACGTAACTTATATTAATCGCCTTTTGCGACATCTCGGTAAGAAATGAGTGTGGTATTATCTAGTCAGCTGGAACTCACACGGCAAGTCAACTTACGTTACTCGACTTTTACTAGACCTCTGTAAGAAATGACGATGTTCTATTCTAGTCAGGTGAATACCACTCTAATAAAACTATGTAAAGCGGGTAACAAAATTTAGTGGCTGGTTTTAATAATTTTTGATTTCGCTCTAATTTTTAAGTATGAAATAACAATATATTCACTTTGGTTAATATATTTCGATAGTTTATAATAATAATAAAAATTAAGACAATATTGTTTTGCTTGAAACTTAGGACAGGCTGGTGCTATTAAAGCACCAGCTTGTCCTAGCGGACTACGTCATAAGTGGTAATGCGTAGAAAACAGTTCCAAATTACGTATACAAGACTGCAAGGTAAAAGTTTTGCTTGGTGATATCGACATCGCAGATGGTTTTGTTGCGTAGGCCTTAGCATTTGTTAGGTTCAAAACACCGAATTTGATGCAAAATGTATTTGTTTTTATATGATGAAACGAAATCGCAGTGTTTAATAAGTATTAATTGCCGAAATAACTCAAAATAGCCTACAATGTTTATTTATTTTTATGCAAACCCTCACAATAAAACCCCGCGCCAAAGAGCTACAAATAGTTCGTAGCAGCCATAATTCGTAACAGAAAGACAAAACTGATGTTATTCATTTTATAAAATCTATTTACCGAAGGCTGACCTACGTGGATGGAAAGTGGGACTTTTTTGTGAACAGACATTTTAAATAAGTTTTTATAATGTGCGTATAACCAGTACTACGTCTGTACCATTATAATTGTACAGCCATCATTTGGAATCGTAGCCGCACTACAGTAGAGAATAAACAAATAAGACAGACAGTTCTGGTATTTATCTAGCCATAATATCTAGGTATGACCTGTACCACGCGTGAATAACTTACAAGTTCAAAATGCCCACTTTTCAGGGCAGCCATAAATAAGTTAGTTTTTTTTTCGAATTGACTGTATGCTGTTAGCCCTAACGGCTTTTACAGCGTCACCGGGCGGGACGAACGAGCGCAGAAGCATCGTCGAGGTTGCGAAATGCGGAGCTTTACTAGCGTCGGGGAACGTCGTCCTGAAGGTGATTCCTGTGAGACCTCGTCTTCGCCGACGAAGACGTTGTATTACGTGTTTCTGTGTTTGCGATTGTTATTTGATCGTCAGTGTCGTATAGGACGCTTTTTGGACGCCTATATTTTCGGTGGTCAGACCTAACTGGGATGTAGGTGGAAGCAACTGAAATGAGAGGGTTCGGGTGTACATCAGATTTCTCGAAGTAACAGCCGATTTATTTACCGATACCGATTTGGATTTGCGGACAGCCACTGGTTGTCCGCATAAATCGGTTCTGCAGTCTGGGCGGCTGCGCCCGTGTGGATAAATTCAAACCATGATAGTCTTTGATAACCACAAAAATTATTAAAGTGAGTTAACCATAAAAGCTAGTCGCGGATTTTATTTAGAACGTTTAGAGGCGAACAATTTTACCATACATGATTTTTTAATTACTCTCTTTACTCAGCGTACACAAGGAAAGCTTTAAATTTTGCCGTTTTCGTAATATTTTTTTATTGCTACTCCTTTCTATTCATCTTAGCATGATGTTATATAGCCTATAGACTTCCTCGATACATAAACTATCTTAAACTCAAAGAAGTTTTCAAATCTGTCTAGTAGTTCCTGAGATTAGCGCCGTTAAACAATAAAACAAACAAACTAACAAATCTCTTCAACTTTATATATTAGTATACATTCACAAGTTAGTATGCGATATAAAAAACATATCGACTTCACTACGATTAAACATAAAAGGACGAAGTCGACATATCAAGATATTCACTGTACGGGATATAATCTCGATCATACACATATATTACAGTATTATTTCTTGTGTATTATCCGCGATCACAGAAAAAATTAACTAATCGCGAATTATAGCAAAATAATACTATAAATTCTTGTGTATTTTGGACATCCGCTCAATAACGTAAACTATAAATTATTTTAAAAAAATCATTTATTTAGTTGCCTGATCGGCTTTAAGTGTCAGAGAGACTTAGCATCAGCATATGTATGTTTATTTCGGCTTAAATTGATCGTCACGGTCGTATAGAACGTAACTTATTTCGATTGTTTAATCGAATACTGCTATGGGGTAAATTAGCAGATATTGGATATATCTTTGTATTACAAAAAAGTTATAAGTGCAAGAGAAGTTTAGGGAAGTAGGTGTTCTTACATTAGCTTAACCGTATATTTAACGACTCCGAACTCTGGTAGGTTCTATTTACCGGAATAGCACTAGAGTTGACTATCCAAAGTACTGGTTTACAAGTTTACCTGAACAAAAACTACTTTGAATTTGAATCGATTTTTATATTTACAAAGGATCTAGCAAGTACTTTATTGTATATAGAGTTCATGAAACAAAAATTCAAAACTGCACTTAATTATTCTGCTTTATAATAGTTGATTTTAACAACAGGCCCAATAAAAAAACTAATGAATATTTTTGATAAAGTATACTCTTTCATACTGAAAATATGCTTGCCATCTAAATGAAGGGTAAGCACAAAAGGGTTAATTGAGAAGTTTCGTATATCAGATTACAATTTCTTGTAAAAGTAAAAATTTAGATATATCTTCTTTTAAATCAATCAGCCCACCTTTTTTCATACACACAACCTTTTACTTGTACTTGGTATTATAGTATAAAATTTTGAGATTAAAAGAAACTCTTTTATATTTACAAAGGATCTAGAAAGTACTTTATTGTACATAGAATTCATGAAACAAAAATTTAAGACTGCACTTAATTATTCCGCTTTATAAAAGTTGATTTTAACAACAGGCCCAATAAAAAAACTAATGAAATTTTTTGATAAAGTATACTCTTTCTTACTGAAAATATGCTTGCTAGCTAAATGAAGGATAAGCACAAAAGGGTTAATTGAGAAGTTTCATATATTAGATTAAAATTTCTTGTAAAAGTAAAAATTTACATATATCTTCTTTTTAATCAATCAGCCCACCTTTTTTCATACACACAACCTTTTACTTGTACTTGGTATTATGGTATAAAATTTTGAGATTACAAGAAACTCAAAATTTATGCAAGGCACCTTTTGCAGAATAATTTATAATCTTTATTATTATGAAATTAAAAAGCTAACTCTTACTGATATTTTTGGGTAAATTAATAGAACTAAATAGACACTATCAAAAAAGGATAACAATAACTGTTTTATTAAAGCATTGTGTTGAACAGTAAGAATTTATTACATAGTATTATGACAAAACTTTGTGAATTTTTGTGCAAACTTACACAGGGAAACATACAAAGCAGAGGGTTAATTTTATTAAAATGTTTTTGGACATACTCATACTTTGACAAGATACTGTATGGTTTGCTTTCCACTACTTATATAATAGAAAAATAAACCGTACAATACATGACTTAAATTAATTGTAAAAATATTGAAACTTTTGTGAATTTTATGACAGATTTTCATTTGATAGTTTTGCTAACTATTTTAATCATCATAGTTTTGAGATAACAGAAAATTTGCAGCCAGGTTTTCATTTTTTTCACAAGCAAAATAAGCTTGTATAACCATATGTTCAGGAAAACCAAGTGCTTTTAATCTCTCAATAGCTTCTTTATCTTGAGGTGAAACTTGAATGACATTTTGTGGCTGTGGCTGTATCTGACTGTCTGCGGCTGCATCATCTGCAGGTGCTCCAGTGGCTGGTGGGTTAACAGGTTCATTGAGCATTCTGACAAATGCTTGCTGATGGTCACTTATAGCTTGCAAAAGTGCAGGATTAGACTGACCAATTTGCTCTAGTACAGTATTCAATAAACTAGGATTCTCCTGAATCACAGCCCGCATTTGTTGAAATTGTGGCTGATCGCGAAGAAATGCTAACGGATCTTCATCTGAACTTTCCTCTGCCTCTTGTTCTTGAAGCAACTCTTCAGGAATTCCAGTGATAAGATATTCCACAGCTCTTTCACGGTTATTAAACGATGCACGAAGAGCCTGTTCAACTTGTTGTCTGTTGTAACCCATATCCATGATGCTTTGGACTGTTGACTCAAAATCGAGTTCTGTAGATGTAACAGTCGGTTCGACCGCGCTCTCTGGCTCCGTTGCAGGAGTAGGCTTGGGCGTTTCTTCAGCGGGTTTATTTTTGGCGTCACCACTTTCAGTTGATGCACTTTCACTAGCTTCTGGCGCAGAGGTCGATGACGCTTGTTGATTTTCAGATATTTTAGGTTTTGTAACCATAACGACCAAGAACTTTTTTTCATCTATGTTATAGAAGCACAATTTGTTGTCATCAAGTAGAATCTTACCAGCATAAATAAGTTTCTGATTATCCGCCGCATAGTCTTTACCTTTTTCAACTTCAATTTTCAGCTTCAATGCTTTTACCGTTTCTTCGGGATCTATGTCTATCTGAAATGTTTGTTGTTGCAATGTTTTTATTGTTACTAACATCTTGTATTTGTTCGACTCTTTATGAAATTCTACTCCCGCAAATATCTGGTCTGACTCGACAAAATTGTCCAGTAAACATAACCTCGTTCCCAAAATCGCTTTTTTAATGTCATCAAAGTTCGGACTCGTTCACTATAAATGACTACCACAGATTGTAAACCTCATTTGGTGTAACAACAAAGATATGTACCAAGAAGTAAACCAAGTCTAATTAAACTTAAATTAACTGCAAACCACGATGAAGGTATTTTTTTTTATAGATATATTTAAAGCAAAGTGATATTATAACTAGTTTTGTACCGTGAAATTACGCAAAGCAAAGTCTAATTGTATTATTAATTTCCAACTGATTTGTAAAAAGAGTAAAACGAATTAAAAATACAACCATAATAACTACTGTTTATATTTTTGAATAATAAAATGTATTTTAATAAGATGGATTTTAATTGTTTAAAAATATGAAACTGTAATCATTCCATATTAAACTAGTCTTTGAAAGTAATTTGCATAAGCTAGTAATTCATATTATGATCTATAAGTCATTATCGCCAGGGCTTTTCTTAGTAAGTCTAAGAGAGAAGGATACGAAGAAAATGTTCAGAGCTAGAATATCCATATTTATTTTGTAGATATCATTATATTGTTACGTTGCAGTAACTTTGTATTTTACCACTTTCTAAAATGCAAATATATTAGTGTTAAATGCTCCGATAAAAAATATTTTTCTACAAAATAATTTTATCATAACTTCTTTATTATTTAAAAAAAACTACATAGATTATGTAGTTTTTTTACTGTATGCTGTTAGCCCTTACGGCTTTTACAGCGTTACCGGGTGGGACGAGCAAGCACAGAAGCATCGCCGAGTTTGCGAAATACGGAAAGTAGAGCGCAAAAGATCTACTAGCGTCGGGTAACGTCGCCTTAAGGGTGCCTCCTGTGAGGCCGGACCGCGGCGATGTGTAGTGAGGAGCAGATGGTATGACTTTTAATTAGTTATTACGACGACGAAAGGGGTCTATGTAGTGCTAAGTGTAGGAAGCAGGCAACGTTCAAATACCTTGTATATGCAAGACCAGTCACCACAGGTAACAGGAAACGCCGCCACCATCACACAAGGAGGCTCAACAAAATCGTAATGAATGATCATGATTACCATGAGTAATCATTACGATTTTTTCGTGGAGCCTATCCTCTTGATGCTTGAAACCATCGTAGTGATTGTCGTAGCCAGTGGGTGTAGTGCCTCTGTGGTTATTGGTGGGGCAATAATAGGAATTTTTAGAATATTAACATCCCTTACGAAATTTTTAGCTTCAAAGACCACAATTTTTATTTGAATCGGCACCCTACGTAGTACTCTCATGCGTCACAATTGAAAATCCCAAAGTATCGTATCGGCAGTTTTGCGCAACAGTCAATAAAAAATGTTTTCTCTTATAATGTTTACTCCACTCACTCTTAAACATAAAACACCGTACGGCATGTTACTAACTCCGCGCCGATGATGATTTTGTATTAATCACCGATGAGTTCCTAAGGCGCCCCAAAGTTTTATTTCCATGTTTTTTATTTGTTTTTAATATAAAAAAATATTTTTTAATCTTTTTATCTGCAGATTGCTCCTGCGGAAAGTGTGTGAGTTGCGTTCTTTAGTACTACTAATTACTATGAGTAAGGACGATCGCAGATACTAGTTTGCCATTTAAAAATGCAGTCGTTCGGAAAGATTTTTTTTCCTTTTTTAAAAAAACAGTACGTGTAAAACACTAAGGCAATAATGCTTCATTTTTAGTTCTTTTTTCTATGTATGACTGCGTCACAACTTCATTATGTACACTGTAATCTTTGGTCACGACAACACAGTTTAGCTATCGCAATTGGCAACCTCATGGTTCAGTACCATAGAGAAAACTAAGCGGGGCTACTATTTATTTTAAACTATAAGTAGCATACAGTACAATATAAGAATGATAAATAAATAAGTAACGGCCTGTTACTATCCCACTGCTGGGCATAGGCCTCTTCTCTCCGTTTTTATTTTTGGAGAGGATTGGAGCTAAGACCTACCACGCTGCTCCAATGCGGATTGGTAGGTTACATATTTCCACAGAATTCTTTAGAGATATGCAGGTTTCCTCACGATGTTTTTCTTCACCGAAAAGCGTGTGATAAATTGCCAATTGATAAAAAACCAACCTTCTCGAAAGAGGCGCACAGTGATACCGCTGGGCTACCACAGCTTTAGAGAATGATAAGTAATAATGCCATATATTATTATGTCTTAACTATGGCTCATTAACCCCTTATGATATAAGGCAATAATGCAATGACTAGATTACACCAGTGGATAAGTGGTACGACATAGGTGACAATAATCCCCTAAAGAATAGTCTCAGCTACCATAACAAAGATGGTTTGCCCAAGAATATCTATGGTAATAAATAGGTAATATGGTAATAAATACTAGTATAAAAAATATTAAAAAAAACAGTTTCTAGAAACAATTAATTTGAAACTTGTTTCTGTGATATCTAATAAAATTATTATTATTAGGTTTTAATATAATTAAAATAAAAATATATACAAAAATTAAAGTATTGGTTACTTACAGTATCAACGCCGTGTGGTATCCGGCTGAATAGAATAGTAACACCCTCTTTTCTAACCGAGGTGTCGTAAAAGGCGACTAGGGTAAGTCGACCCGCCGTGTGGAATCCGGCTGACTAGAATAGACCACCCTCATTTCTTACCAAGATGTCGTAAAAGGTGACTAAAGTAAGTGACTTACAGTGTGGTATCCGGTTAAGTAGAATAGACCACCCACTTTCTTATCGAGGTGTCGTAAAATATAACTACGTAAAATACGTAGCCAAATCATGTGACAACATGTTCATAACATGTTTTGCCGACCCCAATTAGGGTGAGATAAGGGCAGAAAGATGATGAATAGAAAACATATAACTCAAATCAGGACGCTGTTTATGTAAATAGTAATAAGTTAATTATATATTGTAATACATGAACAGTCAATAATAAGTATATGATTGATGTTAGGCTTATATTATAGATACATTAAGTATTTCTTTTTGATAAACATAAAAGTTATAAATCATTGATATACCTTATATATAAACACATAATACATAACAGTAATGACATTCATTATATGCTATAAGAGATGAAATATGTATTTAGTAGTTTCCTAATAAATAGGAGTACATTTCCATAGCAGTTTAACATATGAAAATCCTGTGTGAACTCTTATCCATTACAAAATCAATTTCTCACAATTATTAAACCACTTTTTAGGAACATATTTCATCCCATTCTGCAACTGGTTGATAATATTAAATATTACTATATCAACAATTGAAAATATATCATTATAAATCCATTCTTTAGACTGTAAAAAAATTTTAGGTATTAAAGTTGGTTTGTTTTTGTCTGAAGCTTTTTCAAGTTGGTAGCCTAGGTCTAGTAATGCATCTACTTCATGATTAAAATAATCATATGGTACAATATTATTATACGTAAGACACAAATATCTTATAATATTCACTGTACCAAGTATTGGAACTGCTAGTGATGAAATTTTCAGTTCTGGGACTGTTGATTCTGTTGAAAAAAGAAGGTAAATATTACTATAAAAATTCAATGGTAAAAATGGTAAAGGACAAAAATTTGTATAACTATAAATGTAAGTAAATCATATAAACACATTATTTATGTTATTTATTTGTTATATTCTTATTAACTGTTATATTCTTATTTACAAAATTAAAACATGCTAATCTATGTTTGTTTAAAATGACAGATATGTAGTAATGTTAATATGAGAAGTACATAAAACACTTTTTTAAGGATATGCAGTTTCATATAAAAATGTTAAATTTATCATTTCATAGCTGCTAAATAGGTACTACTTATTTTTAAAAAAAGCTATAATCATATAGTAAATGTTATTTTTTCATTAATAAAATACAAGAATGCAAAATCCCTGCAAAACATTCAACATTTTTCATATATTTATATAAACTAATAATAATTAACTAATATAATGATAACATAATGCAACTATAGACGTACATACCACATTTAAAAATCAATCTTAAATTTATCTTGGCTCCTTCATCAACTTTGTATAAATATAGATATTTTTGAAAAAAAGCTTTTATAATTGGTATTTTTTCGACAGGTACAGATGAGTGAATATGCCATGAAACACCCAGTGGCTGCACATCTTTCAAAAATTTGTTTAGAAACCAAGGCAGGTTAGTACAGTTCAGGACAATAACAGTCTCCTCAGGTATAATCTAAAAAAAGTACCATTAATAGGCCAGTGACTAGGTGTCCTATAAATTAGATAAACAATTAATTTGAAACTTGTTTCTGTGATATCTAATAAAATTATTATAAAATTATTATTATTAGGTTTTAATATAATTAAAATAAAAATATATACAAAAATTTAAAGTATTGGTTACTTACAGTATCAACGCCGTGTGGTATCCGGCTGAATAGAATAGTACCACCCTCTTTTCTTACCGAGGTGTCGTAAGAGGCGACTAAGGTAAGTCGACCCGCAGTGTGGTGTCCGGCTGAGTAGAATAGACCACCCTCATTTCTTACCGAGGTGTCGTAAAAGGCGACTAAGGTAAGTTGACTCACCGTGTGGTATCCGGTTAAGTAGAATAGACCACCCTCTTTCTTATCGAGGTGTCGTAAAATACGACTAAGATAAGTTGACGTCAGGCAGGCGGCCGGTCGTAAAATACGTAGCCAAATCATGAGACAACATGTTTATAACATGTTGTGCCGACCCCACTTAAAGTGGGATAAGGGCAGGAAAATGATGGTTACTTACAGTATCAATAGTTTTGTTCTTTGACTCTTCTTCAATTGCAATATTCAACTTGCAAAGAGAACTAATGTTCTTAATTCTCTCATAAAGAATATCCAATTTTAAAAGTAACTTATCTTGCCGATCTTCTAGCTCAATTAGTTGGGTATTAGGCATCTTCTAAAAAATATAAAATTCACATGCAACATTCACAATATTTTGACATATAATATAGAAACTTAGAATATTAATTTTAAATATATATCATATAATATATATTTAAAATTAAACTGTTATGAACTTATCACTTTAATAAGATAATATGCAATTTTTTTTAAATATAGAATGATACAATGTATTTATGTATAAAATTTCTTGAATTACTATGTATAATTCAGCTATAACCGTTGAATATTTTCTTAGAAGTAGTCAATAATCACAAAAATATAGTTTATATCAATAAAAAATGCATAAACAAAGTATTGTAAACAATTTAAATGAAAATAAACCTTAAGAAACTTGATAACCTGGTCGCTAATATTAATTTCTGTTTCATCTTTTTCCCTTTCTTCCATCACATTTCTTAAACGATACATACATTTGGGAATAAATAATTGTTTGTCTAGCGATACAATATTTTTCATATGGTACATTATATTTTGATTACGAGATATATACCGACCACAGTAATGTGCCACACACTTATGAGATTAATTTCAGATTCCTCTGATTCTTTACTAAAATACAGAAATCTTAATCATTAACAATATGAAGCGGGTGATAAAATAACCTTCAATATGTTGCGACATGCAACTAACTATTAAAGACTTACAACTACCGTATAATCGGCAGAGTTGGAAATTCGAAAACTTGAGAACGTGTCGCAGTATATATTTTGTAATTTTTCTTTGAATTTAACAAATAAATATTGATTTCAATTATAGTCACAGACATAAATCACAGACTAATAATAGAAATCATTAATCAATAAAGTCACTGCACATTAGGGATGGACATGCAATACAATAATCCAATAAATAATCATTCTTTCCCCTTAAAAATAAATCGATTTAAAAAAAAAGATTAGTTCGTATCAAAACAAAGGATTAATAATTGTCGATATAAATTAGTTAATTAAACGCTAATTAAAGTGGATAACTACAAATAAATAATAACAGATGCGCTGTTTGTGAAATTCGATTAAAATGTGCAGTATGGCTAAATTAGTTTCATTCAAAAATGCACATCTGATCTTTAAAAAACCAGAAGAGTAAAAAGAAAAGATAGTTAAAAAAATTATGCAATAAAAAGTAGCTTTAGAAATCGATTATTAAAATCGATTATTTTTTTACGTCCCTACTGCTAGTTAGAAGCATAGATTACTAACTATAGAATAGATGGTTGAGATTCATACATTGGCGCGAGCCTATTTTCGGTGGTATGGGGGGGGGATGCAAAGTAGCACTAAAGCTGCTTACATTCTCATTCCTAAAAAACTATCTGCCTCTCACCCGTTTCATTCATAAAACGGATTTAGTCTCAGCTCTGACTCTTTCTCACATATGGAGTAGTAATATATATAAAGTATGACGTAAAATCGTAGTAAAATTAGTGATGTACTTGGTGCGCTAAAACCGTAATTAGTGGTGTCAAAAGATGATTATCGATTCGCACACCGCTCTTACCGATTTTTGGATAACCGCTTTTCCTGTTACATATTAATAAAACAAAATATTTAAGGAACTTCTTTATTAAGACTTTTACTGCAATAAAAAAATATATATACAACAACCGTTTTGCATTTCTAAGTGCATGCTTCTTAAAAAAAATCGTTTTTCTTAAACACGCTAAAAGTACAACTTCAAAAATTATTACTATTTTTAAATAGGAAACAGGAACAGCAAGCTGACTAAAAATTATCCAAACAGAGCTTTCACAGTCCTCAAACTATCTTGAAAATGTAGGAATTGTAATTTAAATTATTATATATTATTATTAAACAAAATTAATTTAAAATATTCACTCGAAAACAAATGTACAAGATTAGTATTTGAAACAATAGATGCTTTCGTTATTACCGTTTAAGTATTTAGGAAAAAACATTATACTTAAAAGGAGTGTACTTGATGGTAAATTATAAATATTTCTTTTATATCTAAGTCTTTTTTAGATATATTAGTAGTAGTTTTATAGAATATTAGTGGTTTTATCTCTAAGTATAATATTTTCCATCATATCAGTTAACACTTCGGATTTATACATATAAAGTAAGAATTAAATTGTGAAATTTTGCCATATTTAATGTGCCAATTGATATCAAGCTTTGCGATGAAAGAAAATATCATGAGGAACTATACTCCATGGGTTAAATATTTAACTAAATGTAAACATGGAAAACGATGGACAATATTAAAGACACTAAAATACTACACATTTAAGTATCACAGAGTTAAACTTATAGATTATTGATATTATGTTACGTCAGCTAATCTAATGCAATTACTATTTTAGGTAGTTTACTTGGCTAATTTGTATCTGCTGAAATTCATTAAATTATATATTGCTGTTTTGCTATACTAAATATATAAATATTTAATTTTAGAAAATAACAATCAATTTAAGAAAATTACTTTTATAAATATTGTAGATATTCTTTGGACCACTGCAGTTGAATTCCAATTTCTTCATTTGTTAATAATATTATTGTAATGACATATTTGTCACTCCTGAATCACATGGTTTTGTTTGTTTACATCTTGTTACGTTTTCATACTTATGGAGTATGTATAGTAAAATACTAATATTGTTAAATATGAAAACTGTATCACTTTTTAAATGTTAATAATAGTAATATTAGTTAGTTACTTTTGCCTCATGTATCATAGGTCTATAACTTTACTTGCGATAAAATTTTCCATTTCCATTATCGTTTTCCAAGTATCTGTAGTACTGTGAATTCTCCTTAACATTAATACACCATTGTCTAACTCGCATTATGATAACGAATATGCAAAAAAACTTATAAGAAATCATATTTATGATTAACGCAAGTTAACCAAGAATTATAGTTTTTTAAGTTATATACATTTTTGACTAATTAACACTTTACATGCCAAATAATGCCATTCCAAAGATATAAGTTTTTGTGATGGATAAAATAATTTTAACTAGATCAAATCTTTTAGTTTTATTAGACAATTGCGTAATTATAAAAATTTCACAATTTAAATAATCCTGAAAATATTTCATTTATTTTCATTTATTTATTTTGAAAATATATTACTCCCAGGATTGTTCAGGTTTTTAGTTTTGCTACACAAGTAAAAACACGTGTTTTGAATAGGAATAAATGGTGTTAATGTTAAAATACACAATTTTTAGCAGCAATACAGGCAGAACTCATAATGCATTATAAGCCCGTCGTTTAAGCAAACTAGCAATTAAACTAGCAACTAAGCCATTGTTATTCATTTTCCTTAGTAATGAAAATTTTAAACCCATTCATCTCAAAATATGAGTTTTTGAGTTGTACCCCTATTGCTGCACATGACCGATATATCAATATACTGAACCGGTAATATGATATGGCTTGGGTCTGGAAAATATTTCTGATGGAATACAAGGTACTATAACTATCAAACAATAATGTTTTAAACAATGAAACCAAATTATAATCCGTTCTAGTGTGCTAGAGCCCCCTTATGCACGGATTTGAGAAAAAATCCATTGGGTCCTAGTTAAGAAGTTTCAAACTTCATAATGTTTGTCAATTAGACTAGTATGAATACTATTTTGAAGACACAACCTACTCTTGAGTCTCTAGCATTGAAGCGGACTTTTACAGCCTTATTCCAAAATTCCGAATGGTTCAGGCGGCAAAATAAATTATTAGTGAATAAAAGCATTCGCGCTGTGAAAATGTTATTACTAATGTCAATAAATGAGGCTAAATAATTATGATTCGACTGAAGCTCTTCATATATGTTCATCTGCATCATCGGGCTCGTGGACACTTCCCGGCGGAAGAGTTCGCAGCATATCTAGCCTGTAATAAATAAGTAATTCTTAAATAATGTATAGATAGAACATTAGTTTGCAAAGGTAGTCTTACAGACAATCTTGGCGTTGATATCCCCTGAGTAGAAAAGACCACCCTCATTTCTTACCTAGGTGTCGCGAAAACCGATTAAGGTAAGTTGACGTCGGGCAGGCGGCCGGTCGTAAGATACCAAATCATGTAATAACATGTTTAAAACATGTTGTGCCTACCCCATTTAGAGTGGGATAAGGGTAGGAGAATGATGCATTGACAAATAACAGAGATTTTAAATTTTAAAAATATATATTTTTAGCTTCTACTGGTCTTAAATAGTGTCTGGAAAATATTTTTTACGTGTCTATAACTTTGTCTACAGTTATATTTTAAGTATAGAATAGAGACTATAATTATAAATAACATTTTTTTTTAATAATAAAATATAAGGGGTATCTGTGACAATCTTTGTGTTATGTTAAATATCTTTGATTTTGTACTGTTAGCAGTACCAGGCTAAAAATATTATGCTTTCCAAATACTGAATTGTAGTATGTGACAATTAAGAAGCATATGTAACAAAGTTCTAATGATCATCACTAATATGTCTTTTAAGCTATTCTTATATCACACACTTTTTTGCATCACTATAATAGAGGAAACATTGTACCAAACATTTTTTTGTTATATCTCAAACGGCTTAGGCAGTTAGCCCATTAGACATATAAGCTTTAGTTTTAATTGAAAGTGAAATGGACAGACTGACATACTTTACATCAAATATTTACTTGCCTTCATCTAGTCAAATCAATTGACCTAATCATGTGCTTCATCCCATAAAGCATCAACAGCATATAGCCCTTAGACGTTATCCCAATGAGTACTCTCTTTGGCAATGACCAGGTTCATCTGAAAATTATTGCAAAAACATTTTAATAAATATGGAACAAGCTGTGATAGCTCAGCGGTGAGGCCTTGCGACTCTGTAAAGACGATCATGGGTTTATACCTCGCGCAGGCAATTTATGACACTCTTTTCGGTGAAGGAAAATATGGTAAGGAAATCCGCATACTTCTAGCGAATTCTAGGGACATGCGTAACCTACCAATCCGCATTGGAGCAACGCGATGGTAGGTCTTTGCTACAATACTTCTCTCCAAAAAACGGATAGAGGAAGCTTATGGTTCCCACTGCTGGGGTGGATAACAGGCCGTTACTTTAAACATACACATGCCAATTTTTGTGTTTACAAACAAAAATGATTTATATTTGAAACATTTTAACTCACTTGAAGAATATCAGCCATTGTATCAGATATTAATGAATTCATTGCAACAACAGTAGCAGTGCCTTGGCCAGACACAGTTACTCAGACAAAAAATCCAGTTGAAATGTGCATAACTAAATGGGATAGTATGTCAAAGTATCTTGAACAAATAACTTTCTGTTAAATAATTAAAGTATGTCTATAATCCATATTGTCTGTCGCAGAAAGAATAAAAACTATTCAGAAATAACCACTTAAAACATAGAATATAACTGATATTGGGTATGACATATGATATACAACACTTCAATAAAGCATACACAATAAATATTACTATAGAAGTAAAAGTTTTATTTTTATTATTTTAAAAAATAAACTAAATTAAAAAATAAACTTCCCAATATTATTACAGTTCAATAAAAACACTAAGGATATACTATAATGCTATATGCTTCGAGGTCCCTGCTTTATACCTTGTTAACATATTAAATAGACAATAGGTTGAGATATACAAATAAATTTATATATAAATTAATAAACACTAGCTTAAACTGTACTTGTGTGAACGTCACAACAACTTTGATAGAATGCTGGTTAGTGGACTGTATGTTTGTGCTTGATATGCAGATCTTTGCCCAAATCAGTGAGTAATAAAAACCGCACCAACCTTGCTATCCACATTCGCCCCGAATGGACGGAGACCTGTTGCCAGACGCACGGCGCACCAGCTGGATGTGGACTTGGCGCAGCACTATTCACTGTTTGGAAATGCACGCACCTCACAAGGACAATAACGTATCGTCCGCAGAACGTTCTCGAAGCAAGAGTCTGATGTTAAAGATCACACACCTCACTGAGACGACAACGTGTCGTCTGTTGAACGTCCGGAAGGCAAGTGGGCGTCTACGCACCATTTGAATGCGATGGTAGACGAACAAAAATTGATGCAGTAATGTTTTGTATAACTACCCACCAATATAATAAGCAAAGATCGAACAGTACTATATATTATAGAAAAAGAATATAGCACGAAAAATACTATATTTTTATCGCTAATTGCAATTGTCGTGCTTTTTTTAATTAACTGTGAATGGAACGCACCCGCAGCACTGCATAGGGAATGTTTGAACGAAACTCATTCATGTATTTACGGGGCTTAGTTAGTTAGTAACTCTAACTCCGTGTCATTATCCAGCGAAAAGTAATAAAAAATAATCATGGAAAAATAAATAATGATTGAAAATAGATGTGTACTATTTTTTTTTCGTGGATTTCCTAAAAGTATTATATATTTTTTTTATTTAAAAAGAAAAATACTATTTTTCTTCAAAAAAAAGGTGGCAACCCTAATCGCGCCCTTTTTGATTAAATAGGGGCAACACTGTGCCGTTATTGTTTCCGGTGGATTGTGGTGGTGGTTACTATATATACCGATAAAACGTTTCAGTGACATTCAGTCCTTGTTCGTCATTCAAGAGAAGTGCATCTCGGAACGGGAATTGTGGTATTCCTATTATAACGTGTTGTTGTTTATAGTGTCCGTTAACAAGAAGTTTATGGAATTGTCTAATTTTAATTAAAAATCATTTGTTGGTTTGTATATTTTTGCGTAAGTAAAAAGTGATTACAGTTATATATTACGTATAACGAACGTTTCTGGTAAGTCAGTACGTTTCAATTTTCTTCGTATTAAATAGTGCAAAAGTATAGTTTATTTGTTATTAAGTTTTGGATAACTACTCACATTTTATCCGAGAATGTTTGTTGAAATTCAAACATTTGAGTTGTTGAGTTTGTGATAGTGAATATAAATAGTGCTTGTGTATGGTGGAGGTTTGTGCATGTGTTTTTTAGGAATCCTGCATGTATCAGGTATGATAACCGATTGTCCACTGTACATTAAGCATTATATATATTTTCTATTTTACTTCATCGCCGATTATAGCAAAATAATTTTATTATTACTTTTGCATAATTACTCTGTTTTAATCATAGCTTAGGTAAAATATAAACATTGTACTCTTTAATATTTAATGACTAGCAGCATCTGACTGCCCTCCTGTAAAAGCTGCAGGGCTCTTTCTTCTCATTTAACAGTATGGTTGAAATGGACACTGCAGTGTTCTTCCTTCCCATACTGTGTAGGCGTTTTGTTGGTAATGTTCGTTTCTGTATCGTCGGACATTAGCTTCAAAAGCGCGCTACTTTGTTAGACGTTTTATTAACGGGCTAGCCATTATAAAGGTGTCGTACTGATTTTAGAAATCGCGCAGTTTTGGTAATTTGTACGTCATTAACTTTTAAATTTTTTTTGTAATAGTTATGTGTTGCGGTTGGCAAAGAGCCGGTATTTGGCACCTGCAATACATGTAAAACCTTAATTCTTTTCCCAGTCGCTTTTGGCTACTGATGTTTGAGTGCACGCTTACATCTGTAGCTCAAATTACGGGAATCTAACTTAGCTTCATAAATTCAGACTTCACTTGAGTATTAGTTAACTCAAATGCATTTTCTCTAATTACAGAGGTCGAAAGATGCGTACGACGTCTTCGGTCCTGTTCCTGGTGGTTGACGCTACTGTTCGGCCTGGCGCTGTTCGAGCGCTCGAGGCGACGGCGGAGCGACAGCAGCTGCAGCATAGCCGGCCTGCCGGCCTGGGGTGAGGGGCGGCGGCACGTCTCCATTAGCGGCAGCGAGGCCAGACCAGCGTAGCTCGTGGAGTCACGTGGCCAGCTGTCGGACTCCCGCGTCGCACTAGCAGCGTCTGACTGCCCTCCTGTAAAAGCTGCAGGGCTTTTTCTTCTCATTTTACAGTATGGTTGAGGTGGACACTGCAGTGTTCTTTCTTCCCATACTGTGTAGGCGTTTTGTTGGTAATGTTCGTTTTCCGTATCGTCGAACATTAGCTTCAAAAGCGCGCTACTTTGTTAGACGTTTTATTAACGGGCTAGCCATTATAAAGGTGTCGTACTGATTTCTGAAATTGCGCAGTTTTGCTAATTCGTACGTCATAAACTTTTACATTTTTTTTGTAATGGTTATGTGTTGCGGTTGGCAAAGAGCCGGTATTTGGCACCTGCAATACATGTAAAACCTTAATTCTTTTCCCAGTCGCTTTTGGCTACTGATGTTTGAGTGCACGCTTACATCTGTGGCTGAAATTACGGGAATCTAACTTAGCTTCATAAATTCAGACTTCACTTCTATATGAATAGTTGTTCTATAATATAAAAAAATGTCGTCTGTGTCATTATGCATTGATTTGTTAAGAAAGAGTAAATGGGTTCACTTTTAGAAAAATTGCTTTTTATTATTGCATAAGTATGAAGGAGAAATATTGTTTGTTATTTAATTTCTGTTAGATATAATAAACAGTTGCACATTTTAAGTGATTTATAAATTACATAAATATTTACTTTCAGTTTTATAGAACAGTCTTTTAATATTGCTGTTATTCTTTCATTCATTACACATACTATTATATCTTTTATTAGCACTGTAAATGTAAAGATATCTCAAATCATAACTATAAATAACATCATGTGACAATCATATTAAAATAAAAAATTACTCTTAATCTTGGATCTGAGGATTCTTGAATCTGCAATTAATCAATCAATCGTTTAATCAATCGTAAATTTAAATTTTGGTTTGCTTTTTAATTAAAAATCAACAATAGTGTTATATAAAGCAATATACCCTATATTGCTTAATACAGAATAAACTTGCTCTCTTTTGCTATTTACTCCCTTTTCATCCGAGTCTCATTATAAAAAATTTGACAATCATTTTTAAAGTTCTAATATAATACAATAAAGTATACAACTTCAATTGAAAATACTTCTAAAAAAAAATATTAAGTAGACCATTTAAGTTATGTCCAAATTATTCATAACTAAGATAGATACACACTTATGATCAATTAGAACAACTTCTAAAAAACTTTAACTTTAATGTTATTAATTATTTGTTGCACTACAAGACACTAGAAGCTATATAAAATCGCAAGACATATCCTTAATATAATAATGAATATAAAGCTGTGATGGCCTAGCGGTGCGACCGTGTGAATCTCTAGAGACGATCATGGGTTCAAACCCAGGCAGACACCAATGAGTTTTTCTATTAAAACTGATGTGTCTAATTGATAATTGCAATTTATCACATGCTTTTCATTGAAGGAAAACATCGTGAGGAAACCTGCATATCTCTAGAGAATCCTAGGGATATGTGTAACCTACCAACCCGCATTGGAGCAGCGTGGTAGGTCTTAGCTCCAATCCTTCTCTCCAAAAATGGAAAGTGGAGGCCTATGCCCAGCAGTGGGATAGTAACAGGCTGTTACATTACATTACAATAATGAATATAGCTAATTCATCAATCGAAATTAATGTACATATCATAATTCATAATTTGTATATAACGATAACTTAGTCAAATAGAAAATAAAAATTATACTGCATGTTAAAGGTTTTAGGTTATCCATGCAAGGTTAAGTTATTATATTTAGAATGTGAGAATGTAAATTTTAAGAAAGCTCTTACTATTATTGAGATGCACAAAATTAATTAAAACTCAACACTTACATTTATATAATGATTAAGTAAATCCTCTTCTTATTGTTTTATGACTGCATTTTTCTTCGTTGTTATATTTCTCATTTTAAGAAATATCTCAACAGCTACTGGTGAAATAAGACTTTATACATTTAATTTGCTTCTAGTGATATTTGTTTCAATAATTTTGCTAACTAAATTAAAACAAAATTATACATTTTAGTAAAAATGAAAGTACTAGAACTTTACAACGGGAAATTTAAAAATTGAATACACCGCCCATTCATTAATAAAATCAACTTGTTGTCTTGTTATATGATAGACAGTCAAAATGAGAATGAGTGCGTAAAAATATGTATGTAGGAGTGGATCGAGATGCAGCTGAGACTATTTTCATACGATTCATTCATAAATACATACATGTGCAAGAGGGATGCGAGATAGCATGTGTTGGCGCCTGTATAATAAAACCGCCCTGATACGTCATGGTGTCAATTGTCAAACATCTGTAATGTTTTATGTTTATTTTTACAAAATAGATTCAAATTGGCTGTGATCATTCAAATATAAACACAAAGTATTCTAAATTTGAAAAGCGTCTAAAGTAGTAAATAATAAAAATACTTATCGCGTACATATTGTTTATTTCAGTTTAATATAATCTGTAAATGTGCTGCGATTATTTTGAATGAAGGTACAACAAAAAATATTGCACGAAAAAAGTATTACACAAAACATTTTCCTGAGTCCGTACAATACAAAATTATATGCATAATTAATTAATATATATACACTACCGTCCCTTACAAAAATATTAATATTTAATATCTAACAATGGTTAGAAGCATAGACTACTCAAAAACTAAGAGTCTGCGCATCAGTGACTACTAATCAAAAGAATTTAATTAGTTCTTTTATTTATTTATATACAAATTTACATTATATTTTTAAATATTTTGTATATAAAATGAATACAAAAAAAAATATTTAAAAATATAAAAACATTGTTGACACAGGCAGCGGAGTAAGTACTTAAGCTACCGGTGGTTAGGGCGCCAGACTGAGAAACCTCCTGAGTGTATTATTAACACCCTGTAATCTAGTTCTTTAAAGTCTTTCATATAATTTTACTTTTCTTAACAGTTCGCTGTCAAGTTTTCACTAACTATACAGTCTGTCGACACTAGACAGAGAATATGACCAGTCTTGACCTATGGTCCTGACTCCGAAGACTACACGTGGTCTGTGAGTCACTACAACTTTTAAATGCATCAAAGCCGAATATAGTTTTCAGGGATTTGACAGTAAATATCCTGTAGAACCCAAATAGTGCTAAGACGTAAAATATATGCAATTATTGAAAAACAAAAGTACAACACTTTTTTTCTAAAATGATTTTACTAAACGAACGAATTTATGAATTGATAAAATATTTATACCAAATAGAAAACTATTTGAGCTTTTTGGAAAGAATGTAATGTGTTTTTACAAATATGAATAGGTATTGGGAAACTCGTTTGGCCTTGTTTGCAACAGCTGCAGTATCACGTCTGTGACAAATCTCATTGTAACAACCGGTGTACAATACAATCTACAAATAATTTAAAATATATTTACTTTTTTTTTTACTTTCAAAATATTGATTTTTCATAAGAAAATTGCATTGGACGAGAAGACATTATTCTTGAAATTAGAATTATTTAATTATATAGATAGGTATTTGTCCCGATTGCATTCCACATCCAGAAATAGGACGGTAGAAACTGACGCATCCTTGGTTCCTACCTGGGCCAAGGGGTTAATCAAGGAAATGGCCCCTGTTATTCAAAACACATTATAATTAAGATGGCAATTAATTAAGGGTTATCTTCATTTTCTTCACATCGTCGCATGTGTGTGAGTAGCCCGCTTTACACAAGTTCGGTCCTCGTCATAGGTATATTTTTCGCTGGGATCATAAGATTTTGACCAAACACGATAAGTTTATTACAGAATTAAAGTTTGTAAATTTCAGGAGTACGCACTTGTCTTAATTTCACAGATTACAATAGTATTACATTCCCTCCATTTGAACTTTATTATTTTATCAAATTTTACGTTATCTGTATTTTACAAATCGTTTAACAACCAAATTATTTGTTTTAAATACAATCATAAATATACGTTAATATATGATAGTATTAAAATATAAGAATACTTCGTATAATACATTTACACTGAAAACAGTATCTATCAATAATGGCAATTAGACACAAATTTTGTTGAGAAAAATAAAAATGGCCGACACTTACTTGGACTGGCTGATTGCGACGTGATAGTGTTGTGTGCAACTTTGTTGTATTATTAAAAGAACGATGAATGCTGTAATTTCTAATTTTAATTTTTTTTTATCACCAAAATAATTTGTCTATGTGATATGTTTGGAATTTGAATGATGTTCGATTGCTATAGAATTCAATAACCCTCAAGTAAGAAAAACGACATGGCGGATTGATAATCGACCAATGGGAAGCTAGCATTAAGCGTTTCAGAATTGCATGTATTTCACATTTCGCGTCATTACGAATTAGTGCCTTGTTTCCAAAATAATAATCCAAATTTCTTACCTGGAATTATGAACTGAAGTATTTCGTTAGAAAACAGTGAAAAATACGGCAAATGTGCGTGATGCCTTTGTCAGCCGTGAAGCGTCTTAGAAGGCTTGGATCATGAATGCATTAGATTTAGGATGAACCTAAATACAATTAAGTGTTACATCGTAATGTTTTTGTAAACAATAATGTGCTTACTATACACGTGCGAAATTGTGGAAAATTGACAGTTGTTTATAACGATGACGGGAAGGGGGGCAAAAAAACGCGGGAGGCCCCCGAAATCAGGTAGTTTTGAAAAGAACAGAAAATTTCAGTATCATTTATTGAAGAAACCAAAATATTTACAAGCACAAAATATAGGAAGTGGTTCTCTTGCGAGTACACCTTCTGTGTCTAGAGCATCGTCCCCACAAGGAAGTGATATAAGCAGACGAAGTACAAGAAAACAAAGAGGTGGGAAATCGCATAAAAGCAAAAGAGGAGGTCTATCGAATGCTTATTCTCGTAGAGGATATAATCCTCAAGCAGCTGACTATCACGAGTCAGAATATCACTATGGATCAGATTTTGGTGATGAATACAGCGATCGATCTGAACCCGAAGAAGATCGCGGTAGCGAAAGCTCAGAGGCTTCAGCTGTTGATGGTGGTGCAAGTGATAGTGAATTTTCTATTAGCAGCTGTAGCTCCACTGGCGGGACTCCTCGTAAACCCACAAATAATCTCCTAAGGCCGCTTAGTCCTGATCCACTCTGGCTGCAACAAGAACGTCAAATTCCGCCTTTGGATCTCCCTCCATCATCAGATGATTTAATAATTTCCCACCATTTAGTATTACAAATAGTAGGCATATATGAAGTTCTACGTCATTTTCGTCATTTGGTGAGATTATCCCCATTTAGATTAGAAGACATTTGTGCTGCTGTTAGTTGTGAAGATCAGAGCAATTTACTGATAGAAGTTCATATTATGCTCCTTAAAGCTTTACTTAGGGAAGAAGATGCTCAGCAAACACATTTTGGGCCATTGGATCACAAAGACAGTGTCAATATTACTCTTTTCTTATTAGATACTATGACTTGGCCTGAAGTTTTGAGGCTATATGTGGAAAGTGATAAATCATTTGATCAGAATATATCGAGAGTGTTAAATTCCTGTGAATATCCTTTTACTACTGTTGAAGATAGAGTGGCAGTTTTGCAATTTCTGTGTAATCAATTCTTAATTACAAATCCAGTAAGGGATGATCTTATAAGTGAAGGTAAGTTCTAGAATAATAATTGTTTATTTATCATGTTTGAAAGATACTTCGAGGGTATCTGTATGGGTAATCAAGAGTAGATAAAAGTAAGTTTATAGATATATGTATCAAATGTATATGTTTTTAAGTAAATAAATATAAAAAGAGGGGTTGTGTATCTGATCTATTTAATTGTAAATAGAATAGATAGATGGGAAAATTCATCATATGAATATAAATATGGGCATTTTATTGCATGGCTAGGTGATGTATATTTATCGATTGATTATTATTAAATGGTATAATAGTAACAATATATAAACTTTACCTACACAATCAAACAATTTTGCTATAATAATGATGTTGAAAAGAAATATTCTATGGTTGTGTCAAAGTTTATTTAAATAATGGAAGACAATATATGTCAATTCGTTATTGTTTTGTCTAAATAGATAATAATCTTTGTGAAATGTGTTATTTCATTAAACAAGCAGAAACAATATTAATTTTTTTTTCATTGAAACTATAATTTTGCTAAGAAAATAATTATTACTCAAAAACTAAAAAAAAAAAATATTGAAAAGCATTGTTACCCACCATAATTTTTTTTGTTTTATCTATTTATGTATCTCATAAGTTAAACTAATCAAACATTGATTATAGCAGGTCTTAAAAATATATATTTAGTTTTAAAGTTAATACTTGACTTAAGTAGTAATACAGTTTGGTTATGTTCATTAAATTATAATAAATAAGAATTGAATAAAAATAATCCTATATTGAAAATTTTTATTTTTAATAATTTGGTTTAGTTATGATAATTTTAAAAATCAAATACATTCAATCATTTTTGTTTCAGTTCCTATACATTATGATGACCATTGTAGAGTTTGTCATCGTCTAGGAGATTTGTTGTGTTGTGAAACATGTCCAGCAGTTTTCCACCTTGAGTGTGTTGATCCCCCTTTGATGAATGTTCCATCAGAGGACTGGCAGTGTGCTTTGTGTAAATTACATAAAACAGTTGGTGTAACAGACTGTTTACCTGATGCAGAAAAACAAGGTTTATTATGTCGCCATGAACATCTTGGGTTTGACAGACATGGAAGGAAATATTGGTTTATTGCAAGACGTATTTTTGTGTAAGATTCTAATAATGATAGTGAAATTGTCAATTTTAATTAACATTTTTGATAACTGAAATCAATATTTTTTTATACAGAGAAGCCGAAAATGGTGATGTATGGTACTATACAACTAGCCAGCAGTTTCAAGAACTATTTGATGTACTAGATGCTAGTGAAATGGAGGCACCTTTAGTAAGGGAACTTTTAGAAATGAAACATGAAATATTAAGGCAAATGGATATTACAGAGAAGTTAACAGATCAAGTTAAAGGTAATCGTAAATCATATTTGGAAGTTGAAAATGCTAATATTGTTAAACAGAAAAAACTGAAAGAACAACAAAAATATCATGACCAAAGTATTGTAACGAATGTGAGCATAAAACAGGATCCAGAATTGTTATCAGTTTCTGACATTGAAAATGAAGTCACTGTCACCAGTGATGAAACATTCAAAGAAGAATATGATGATGATTTGGATGATAATGAAACAAAGAAAGTAAAGCATTATATACCAAAAGTTAAATCTCTGGTACAAAAAAAGAATGATGATGGTGAGCATTTATAAATTTTTTATCTTATATATGTTATATATGTATGTGTTCTTAACCAGTCTCTCATATAGTGGCTGCATCTAATCTTATATTTAAAACAGTGTAACAAGATGTAAAAGTATACTACAATAAACTATAACAATGTTATTATATTACATTGTTGTGGAAAAATACTTGCAGTGTTGTATTATTCCATGACATGACTGAGTAGAATAGACCACCCTCATTAACATGTTGTGCTAACCCACTCATAGCGGCATAAGGGTAGGAGGACAATGATTGTCACGGAGTAAGAGTGGTAGATGTTAGAAATTAAAACAGTAATTTTTTTTTCAGTTGGACAGGTCCTACTAGGAAAAGTTAATTTTCTATGATAACTTGTGTTTAATGGATATTTCAAATTCAAGGAAAAAATGGTGTGTAGTATTATCTAAATCCATATTAAGCAGTGTGGTGCATTCAAGTTCCATATATTTTATCGAAGGTGATAGAAGGAAATGCATGCATGCAATACATGGGGAAATGGATGGGGCAGCAATGGGCGTTTAATTTTTCTAAACATGTTTTAACACCCATGTGGTGTTAATTACATTCACAAAACCTGTGATTGATATGATTTATTTTAAAACTAACCATGTTTTAAAATAAATCATATTTTTATCCAAAAAACTTTTAGGCAAATTTTAAATAAAATTGTAAAATTTTTATATTTCATAGTAATTTTGTAATTGTAGTTACAGATCGAGTAACAAGATTGAAGTCAAATCAAATATCTAATGGCACATATCTTTTCAAATTGGGAAATGAAAATACTTTTAAAACTTATGTTAATCAATATTCAAGTAATTCCTTAGCATTGAATAAGCCTCAAAGAAATGAAGAAAGAGACAAGAAGAGGTATATTTCACATAAATTTTCACTGTCATGTGGGCAAGAATTTAAGTGGATTGGTTTGCTTAATGGTAATGTATTGCATATATATTTTATTCATATTAATCTAATCTTGGCAAATTTATAATAATACTTAATGTTACAGCAACAAAACCCTTGCTTGTTGCTACTTTAAGACAGACATTACTGCAACTTGAATCAAATGTAGTACTGCAATTTATGCATCCTAATTGGCCACTGCTACGAAAACCATGGGTACAAGCTGTCCAGCTCTGTCAAGCACCTAGAGATTTTTCCAGGGCTCTATGTGTGTTACAGGTATCTTGTATAAAAACATTGAAATATATTTACTTTACTCATAAGGTTTACTGATTAGTTTGTTTTTTAGGCATGTATAAAAAGTGTTGTTTGGGTACCAGCCTGGCATGAACAATTAGGTCATGTGCGCCTCATTCGTACCACTGCATCAGAGAGAGAGGAACGTAAAAAATTAGACAAAAGAGAAAAAAAAGAGAGAGAGGAAGAAGAGGAGCGATATAGAACTGCCTATAATTTTGTCAAATATTCCCTAGGTCTTCATCATCAAGTAAATATTTTATCCTTTTATATTATAAAATAGTCACCCGTCCTGTCTGTTTGTCTGTCTATTCCCAGTGAACTTAAAAATGCTTAAAAAATAATGATTATTGTAACCACTTAATTTTATTTAAAATGAGAAAAAAGTAGGTGTATCATAACACGCCACTCAATTTAATGGTTTTTAGTTTAAATCTCTATTAGTTGAATATAAAATGATAGTGGTTGACAAACAATTATATATATATTTTTTTGGTTTTTGGCAGAGATTGCCATATTTTCAAATATACATTAAAATTTTAAGAAAAGAGATTGATTTGAAGAATAGTAACCTATTTAGCTCTTTTCTTTTATATACATACTTTCTCATAGGTGTGGAAGCAGAAAGGAGAAGAATATCGAGTTCATGGTCAGTGGGGATGGTTATGGAATTCCGCAACAAGAAAATTCAAAAAACACAATTCCAATCTAAAATTAAGCTTAAGTAGCGGCCCAGCCAAAATTGCAGTCAGGGTCAGAGAAGGAAACACAATGAAAGTTTTGGCAGTAGAACCTAAAACTTATGAATATTTAACTTCTCATAATTATTCGGATACAGAAGTTATGACAAAATGTAGGTATATAATATATTATCATATGTACATAATATATCTTTTCTGTCTATTAATTTTAAATTATTCGGTAAAGCCAATTCCATGACATAACTGTTCACATTAATTTATTATTATAAACCATACTAAGTAATATAAAGAACAGTGTATTAAAATTAATTTGAATTATTATTATTTTTCTGTCTGTAGCAATAGACAATGATTTCATCTTTGTTAGTCATATACAATTGATATTATTTTTAATACAATAAAAATACGCATAAAATAATAATCATAGTATTTAGTATAGTAGCTTATAAATAGGTAAAGCTAGGTAATATCAATTGTAATCTAAAATTTTGGACAAACTTGTATGATAGTATAATTATATTTTAACTATAAATATATATTTATTTCAGTACCTGCAACTATGAGAAATATGAAATTGGAAAAAGAAGTTGAAGATTTTGAAGAGATAGATGTTGAAAAAGCATTAAGTTCCTCTACAAGAAGGTATTATCCCAAAATAGGAAGAAAGTGCAAATTAGATGACTTTCTAGCTCGCCGTACATATTTGAAATTTATGGAAGAAAAAAAGTTAGGGAATATGCTCAATAATATTAAAAAGGAAGAAACAGAAATAAAAAGTGATGAGGAGAAAAATATAGATGTAGAAAATGAGGAAACTGATACAGAAGCAACTTCGACCAGTGTAAGCAAAGATAATAAAAAAATAGATTCAGTTTGTGTTCCAGATGTTGATTCAGTTAGAGATAAATATCAAAATTTAAGTAATTTAACAAAAAAATATAGATGTTACTCAGCTGCTTGTAATAAATCAGAGCTATCTGGTACATTGTCTGATTTTAAAGTTGATTGTTATTCACCTATGTGTATTGAGAAAGGGAGACTTTTGAATGACTTACTATCACTAATAAAAGATGGTTCAAATATTCATAACTCATTTTTGTTAACAAATATAAAAGAAAAAAATAAAATATCAATATTAGAGCAATATTTGTTAGGTAAAGCTACAAATTCCAGTGAAAATATTGTGTCAGATTTATTATCTGCAGTAGCATGTGCACAGGAATGTGACAATAACACTTCCGATTGTTTTGTCAAAAGAAAACCCAGTGGAGACAGTGATATAGGTTTTAAGATTGAGAAAAGTGGGTCAGATATTGCTTGCATTATTAAATCGGAGAGTACTCTCGATGAATGTGCTGTCCCAGCAGTGGGCAACGAATTAGATATTGATATTACGAGTAATGGTAATGGAGAAGATAATGATGTGGAAATTGGTCCATTGAAGGAACTTACTGATCATGAGCAAAACGATCGCAAGGAAAAAGATAGCGACGAGCGTCCACCTATTCCTAAGCTAAAGATAACGCGTGGTAAATCAACCAAATCAGCATCCAATTCTAGTATAATTTCTAACAATCTGAAGGGAAAAGATGCTACCTATGAATGCTCATTGAAAGCAGAGAAAGGATCAGAGAAACCAAAGTATCGTGCTACAGTAAATAGGCGTTTTGGCTGCACTAGAAATATTAAAAAAGAAGATAAAATTAAGAAAGAGAAGGTTGAGGGTAATGCAGTAGTTAGAATTTATTCAATCGAGAACCCTAGTGGGAAAGTTTACCTCAAAAGAGTTCAAACTGTTGCAGTTGAAAAGAAAAAGAAGAGAACACCTGTAAAATATCCACTTTGCTCATCATTTCATACTAAAAGCAAGGCGAAAACTATAATGGTTTTGCCTATTCATGAATTGAAAAAACTTTGTAGACAAGCAGGGCATATTTCCATAACAGGTTTTAGTCAAAGTGCTAAGCCCAATCAGCTTGTGTGGCCATATCCTTGTGGCAGACCTCTTTTCAAAACTTGTTGGTTGTATCGCACAGTTAATTTGTCGTGGCTAGCAAGTGCAGCTTTACAATTAAGGATAATGTGGGCATCAATGCGATGGGATGACATGGCTGCTAAACCCGCCACTGCTGATGGAAAACATCAACTTACTACTGATACTGAAATTGTTTCACTAGAGTTGCTAAAGCATCGCCATATAGGTCAGTTTTCAGAACGTACGCAATATCTTCGTAGAAAAGTAGTAATTCCACTAGAGTTACCAAAAACTGTGCGTGAGGTCACATCTATCCGAAGTGGTCTACGAAAAAGAAAACGTGCAGAATCTCCCCAAAATACAGAACCCCAGGTAAGTTAGTACAGGTATTGGACATTTGGTACATGAGTATAATTTTTAAGATATATAAAAATCAGTTTAAACATATTAAAACGTGCATGCGTCGGCACCACTCTGATAATGAAAATCTTTATTAAAGTCATAAATGTTACAAAATATAACTTAAACTATGAATTCTACACTAAGCATGCTTATATCGTGGAATTCGTACTCTTATGTTACCAAATTCAAATTCAAATTATTCTTTATTCAAATAAACTTGTAAACAAGTGCTTTTGAATCGTCAACTCTACTGCTGGTTCGGAAAGCTGTTCCTACCGAGAAGAGCCAGCAAGAAACTCGGCGGTTGCTCTTTTAAAAATATAATTCTTAATACTATTTGCATTAAGTCGTTACTGTCTTGTACAGGTTCAAAGAGAGCTATATCCACACATTCTTGTCTTCCAAATAATCTTCAAGAGTATAGTAGGCTTTCTGTATCAGCCTCTTTTTAACAGTGTTTTTAAACTGATGTAATGGCAAAGCTGAAATTGATTGCGGAATTTTATTATAGAATCTTATACCAAAACCCACAAACGAATTACGTACTTTTGCAAGGCGCAAAGCAGGAGCCGCAAGCTTATGTCGGTTCCTGCTTTGTCTATTGTATACATCACCTATCGTTTTATTATTCTTTATATTTTTACGTACATAAATAAGATTGCTTAAAATATACTGTGAAGGAAATGTAAGAATACCTGTTTCCTTAAACTTCTCTCGCAGGGAATCACGCGGTCTTAAATTATAAATGCCACGTATAGCTCTTTTTTTGTAAAACAAACATTTTTTCACTATCCGCGCATTTACCCCATAGCAATATTCCATAAGACATAATGCTATGGAAGTAGGCAAAATAAACAAGTTTTGCTGTTTCGACGTCTGTGAATTGTCTTATTACCACTTAATAGTTTACTCTAGCCATGTAAAAGAAAATAAGAAATATATTTAATTGCTTGCCTTATTGGTAGGTCTCAGAGGAGTGGGTGGATGAAGATAAGCTTGAACTGTGGGAAGTGCGTCAGTACGGTGAGCGAACAGAGAGGGCAACTCCAGTCACACGCACGTCAACCGGCAAACTACCACAGCGCATTGCCCCCACTGCGCCTAACGCATCTGACCTTAAAGATAAAATGGAACAACAACTACGTGAACAGAGAGCAGCTCACCAACAAAAGAGAGCTCTAGAAATGTCTCAAGGTATCATTGAGTTAAAATAATATTTTTTTCACATTTGTTTTGTTGCTTCTAAAATATATTTTTATTTTTATTTGTTATAGAAAAATCTAAATTGGCCTCTAATCTGTCATCTGGCAAAAGTACCCTGACATCATTATTAACCTCAAATGCAAATACACCAACTGGACAAAAAACTGTTATTGGAACGAGAAGGATTATAATGACCAAAGGTGCTGATGGCACTACTAGAGTAATTAGTCAACCTTTTGGAAGTACAAGTAAATCGGTTATGTCTTCTGATAACACGCAACATCCTCCTCAGAAGGATGGTCCACAAAAGGTCCAGATTAGTAAAGCACCTAATGGTAAACTCACAGTGAAAGGGCTATTAGCTGGCCAACAACTGATACAAATGCCAGATGGCACGCTACATGTGGTTATGCAGGGACAACAAGGTATCTCGGGGCAGTTGGTAGCCGCGGCGCCTGCACCTGTATCGAACAAATCAGAAGCAAATCCAGATAAATCGGTTGATGCTAATGATAAAACTAGCGCATTAGCTACAAATAAAAGTAATGCAGATAACACAGCAATGGCCAATACGACTCGGAATTCGTCTCCGATAACTCAGCAGACAATTATGTCGAGCGGACGACACATCGTAGTTCAGCCGGCTCAGCAAGTGGTCATGCAGCCGTCGCAGGTGATGTTGCAGACACCGCAACATGTAGTAGTGCAGGCGGGGGCACGCACGCCCGTCCCCCGGGTCCAGGCCATGCAGACTGTTCTCGTACAAGGGCAGCTAGTGCAGCGAACGCCAACACCAACCCGACCGCCGCCGTTGCGTACTCAAACACCACGCGTCCGCGCCGCCACAACGCAGCAGATCGTCGTTAACAATCCAGCGCTCGCGCAACAAATCGCCGCAGGCAAGATTCAGCTGGCGACGGTGAACGGGCAACAGGTGCTCATAAGGCCGACTGGTAATAATCAGGCGCAAATCGTGGCACATATAGGTCAGAGTCCGATGTCGACGCCCAGCCCTGCCGCCGTTTCTGCGCCATCGTCCGCCCCAACCCCGCCCGCCATACGTCCCGCACCTCCGCCTGCGCCAGTCGCTCCGGTTCAACAACAACTTACTGAAGACCAAATTATGGAAAAACGGCTGTTGGCGGGTCAGCCTCCAGGCACTGTGATAAAGACTGTAACTGCACAGGTAATAAATTTTCATGTATTTTATTATTTAAGTAATTTCAGTAGTCCTATTAAAAGGAAGATATTAAGTTTATAACATATTTTCTATATTTACAATCTTGAATTTTTAGGTTATGCAAACTAGTAGTGGTCCGAGCATAGTTCTACAAGGACTCCATGGTTACTCCCTAACACCGCAGCAGCTAGCGTTAGTGCAGCATCAAGTAAAACAACAACTTTTAAAAGGTAATGGTGTCTATTTATTGTAACAACTTAATTGTAAAATCATAACGACATCTTAGCCACAATGAGTCATAGATAGATCTTAAGAAGACATTTTGCTTAATTTTGAATTTGCCTTACATCTGTCCTCCTTGATTCGTTAGTAAGACGAGGGGAGGTCAAAAAGTTCGCGGAATAAGAGGGAAGGAGGTTGAAATTAAACTCCAAACTATTTTCCTTTTCAATATATTCTCCCTTAACCTATAATACATTTTTTCAGATCTCTTAAATAACTTGTTTATATCATTGTCTTTGTTGTCAAAATAGGCCGAAATTGCAGACTTCACTCCTTCATCGTCGTCAAAAAATTTTTCGCGCAGGTCTTTCTTAATTTTTGGAAATAAATAATAGTCACTGAGTGCCAAGTTTGGACTGTAGGTTGAGTGGTTCAATCGTTCGAAGCCGCATCAGTGAATGGTAGCAACATGGCACATGTGAACGATTGCGTTGTCGTGCAGAAGGAGCACATCTCTTGACAACTTTCCTCTTCTTTTTTCCCTGATGGCTTTTTTCAATCTTTTCAATAAAGAAGCGTAGTACTGTCTCGTTATAGTCACACCAGTTCTTTATAATCGTATCAGTAAAATACCTTCTGTATCCCAAAAGACAGTCACTATAATTTTGCCAGCTGATTGTGTCACTTCGAACTTTTTTCGAGGAGGTGTGCCTTTGTATGCCACTGCAACGACTCTTGCTTCGACTTAGGTTCATAGTGAAGAATCCAGGTTTTGTCATCAGTACCATAATTTCTTCTTTTATCTCTCCACAGAGCTCCAAAAACGGGCGAGAACACTCGACACGCTCACGTTTTTGAAGTGGCGTGAGCATTCTCATAACCCATCTTGCAATGACCTTAGTCATCACAAGATGATAGTAGAATATTTAAAATACTTGTTTCGGAGACTCCAATCCTTGCTGCAAGCTGTTTCTTCTTCAACCGGGCATCTTCCAATACAAGTTTTTCTAATTTATCGACGATTTCCGGAGTGGTTGCCTCAATTGGCCGTCCGGAGCGGGGGTCGTCATCAATAGACTTTCGTCCTTGTTTAAGAAGACCATGCCACTTGTAAATCATGTTTTACCAGGGGCAGCGTCCGCGCAAACCGCCAACAGCTCTTGAGAAATAATCTGTGCCAAATTTCCTTACTTGGTAAGGAACTTCATGACGGCGTGGTGTTGAATTTTCTCCATATTGGCTGACTTCTTCCCGATTCAGTTGTTTTAAATAACTCAAAATTTAATGACTCGATAGAGTTCAAACTTGGTATATATACTCTTAATGAGGTGCTTAACTAGTGCCTACCTAGACGAAAAGACGTATCCCCTCGCAAACCCCTCCATTCCGCGAACTTTTTGACCTCCTCTCGTATATCCTGATAATATATTAAACTAAGATTTAAATTTATTCTGGGTTTATTCTAAATGGGTTCCAGGTGTTCGGATTTCACCAAAAGCGACTAATCTCTACACTAAATCACTATAGTATCGTGCATTTATAGTAGTTAATCCTGGTCAAATGTTGGACACAAGTTAGGGTTGAAACTAAAGTTTTGCTTCCATTCTCAGTACGTTTTTACTTGTTGTTTTTTTCTTATCTGTAAATTAAGTAAGCAGCGATATAAAAATTTTCCCGTGTATATTATTACTAGCTTTTATCCGCAACTTCGGTCGCGCGTACTGCAGTCTTTAAAATTAACAGTAGCTTCTGTCACTTACGAACTCAGCAAATATCTACATCACAAAAATCAGATCGATCCGGGAAGGCTGATAAAGATTTATCGTTTTCTCGAGAGCATAGTATGATAATTTTAATAAATAACCCGTGTGCTTACATGAAATATACATTAAAATAGCTCAGTTAAATTAATTAAAATAATACTAAATAAAATAAAAATAAATTAAATTAATTACAAATTAAAAACCGAAATATATAAAAACATTCATAATATAACTTTTAATTTTTATAATATATTTTTATATCTTTTTTTTTTTTACCTGCCTGACATTAACTCACCTCTGTCGTATTTTACGACACCTCGGTAAGAAATGATTTGTCTATTCTACTCAGCCGGATACCACACGGCGGAATGTTTATAACATTAATTGTGCCAAATTTCATCTATTCGGCGAATTGACCGTGAAAACGTAACAAACAGACTGACTTTCGCATTTATAATATTAGTAAGAATATTTAATTGTTTAAATTTCAGCCCAAGAATCAACAGGAAAGCAGGGTATGCTCGGTCCTCGGAAGATGTACTTGGCGGTGCAACCGTCCCCGAACGCTCCTCCCCCGTTGGCGTCCGTGGCGTCCCCCGCGCCGCCGCCGCCCGCACTTATGGCTGCGCCCTCGCACCAGGTAATCTATTACTATTAGTCCGCCCTTGTCTTGTGGGCACTACAGTAATCGGCACAATACTACTGTATATATTATACGCCTGTATTGGCGAGCAATGATACCCTTAGTATGATTTTTACTTGGATTCCTAATACTGTAATTTTTTAATTGACATAATTATTAGATGTCTTTTCAATCAGCTGGAGTACATATAAAATCCACAGAAAAAAGAAAATTATATGGAATGTATTAAATAACAAATATAAAGTCTTATTAAGGGTATAGGTACTCGTAATTTATATACGAAAAATGTAAATAAACTGTATGCTTACGATTGCATTCTAAAAGTGAAAACTTCGATAATGAACATTAAAAGTACCGTACTAATAGAAAAAAGTGCAGCTATAGCAGTTGAAACCTTTTATTATTTCATATTATTTTATTAATTATTTATAAATTTTTAACTATTATTATATTAGGTTATTTCATAAAGTTTTACTATCCTAAGTGCATTAGGATATTTTGAAAGGATTACATTTTTATAAAAGAATATAAAATATAACAATTTAAATTCTATTCTATATAATACTTAGTCGAAAATCATATATGTATATGTAGAAAATATATAGGAATGAATATCTGGATATAAGCGGTGAACAACCGTCTGTCATAGCGAGGGCGTGAGGTCTTTTGTATACAAAAATATCTGTGTGAAGTTGATAAAAAATAATTTTAAAAGGTTAAGCGTGCTTGAAATGACTACTAAAATACCGATAAGACTGCATCAGTCTTGTATTTCTTTGCTTCAGTTGAATTTATATTTCAAAAATTGATCATTATTTAGTAAAATAATAGGGATATAAATTATAAGTCCTTTAAAATGTCTCTTTTATAATGCACTCATGTGATAATTCAGTTTCAAACAAAATAGTGTGAAATTATGAATTTAGCGTAATATAAAATTTTAATACAGATCGTTTATTAATTTTTATTGTTCGGGTTACATAATGTATATCCAAGGTGTAAATTCTTTTTTATACCACGTAAAGATTATTATAAGAACTATAAACATAATATTAATTCACTTACAATAAGGTAGTTGGCATTGATTAGTTTTTAGATTGTTTAGTATTTAGTTAATATCCACTCTGTTAGATTGTCTTAAAAATTATTTTAAGGTGACATAAAGATGATAAATGAATTTATTATGCATATGCCTTATTGGAAGATATGGCGTGATGACGGAAATTTTCAGATTTTAACATACTACAAGGGCAAACAATGAAAACTATAGTTATTAAATAAAAATCATTCTCTCAGTAATGTTAATATATGTTATAATTTTTGTGTTACTATTGTTTGTTATTGTTGTTTATTTATTACTAAATACGCTGTTTATTTTAGTGACGAGGGAAACCGTCAAATAATATCAAAATTACATTGAAGGTTTATTTAAAAGTTTAAGAATCATTTAATAATATGAAAATACTAATATAACACAATATCTTTTACAGAAAAATAATTCTTTTTCAACAGCATACAATTCCTTAAATAATTTTCAGCCCAAAAATTACAATATAAGAAATTGATAAAATTTTACATCCGTTTTGTATGGTAGTTAATAGTACAGGCCTAATAAATAAAATTATGGTCATGTGTTTTCTTCTTATTGTAAATGTATATTTATAATTGGCAAATATATTCGGTTACATTTAAACAGTGAATACATAAGAATGAATAATAATAGGGTTAATACATAAGAAAAACAAAATGGATGTTTTTTTACTTTTTTACATATTCATTACATATAGCATTCTCAAATGTATATAATATAAGTTAACGGCAATTACTACTCAATTAGCAACAATTATCATATTGTATATTTTGATAAATAGTTTGATTATAGTATTGTAAGACTGGATATTTATAAATAATTTTAAGTAAGGAGAAAATAATTAATATTTAAAAAAATATCTAATAAGGCGCTACCTACAGAATTTTCTTTTTTACTCATTGTTGCTATTTCTATTAACCAAAGACTTGTAATGTACACATACACTAAGCAATTATAAACTCTAGTAATATAGTTAATCATTTTATAAATAATTCATTTTTACACAAATATAGCTCGTATGTTAGTTGTATATATAGAGTTTTAGAATATTGACGTAATGATTATACTTTAGTTCAAATATAAATATTCTATGTTTTCGTGGGTGTACACGGTATAATTTTTTAATCATTTTTTCTTAAACTAGCCGAAGAAAGGATTTGCTAAATTATTTAATATTATTAAAAGTATATAAAAATTTATGGTAACAATAATCAGTTTAACGGTAATCTTAATCAGATACTACATATCGCACGCTTAGTATTAAAGTGATCTAATTCAAAAAAGTTGTTTTTAGGCAAATCGCAAAAAAGCGTAGCGTAACGCCTACAAAACTAGTGAGTGTGGAAGAGCAAGAAAATTCCATTTTTTTAATAGTTCGTAGTGTGATGTCATGGATAGCATTGGAATAAGGATTAAAAAATCTTACTCAATTAAGCTTCATTTTGAATTGGGTGACTTTAATACTAAGCGTGCGATATTTGAATAAAAATACTAGTATTATTATTCCACAGTTGAATATATTTTTATTACAAACAATATTTGATAAGACGAAAAATAATTGAATTTTGATAAATTAAGTAAAGAATAATAACTTTCTGGGTAAAGCATAAAACATTTTAGTGTTAACCTTTTAATTATATTTAATCTAGGTATCCTTTTATTATGGCGCATGTAACTCAAATTTCTAATAGTTATACTAGTTTTTACAAATCATTAGTTTTGAAATTGTATTAATACATCCTCATCATTATAAATCCCTCCCCTCTGTAATCCCCTCTGTAGTAATAATGAGTGGGAACGTATTATTAATTTTTTATGTAAAAAGAGGGAGATATACAAATAATAACCTTATATAACCGTAATATTTTATTCCATTATAAAAGATGCCGCTTTACCATTTCGCACGCTTAGTATTAAAGCGAACTAATTCAAAAAAGGTATTTTGTGGCCAATTTCAAGACCAGAGATAATTTCAAGAGCAAGAAAACTCATTTTTGTTTATAGTTCATAGTTTGAATTCGGTCATTTTAATACTAAGCGCGATATGTTGTTTCTTGATTTAAAATAATATTATAAAATTAATTTTAACACCTGAAACATCGTAATTCTATTAACCATTTTTCATACTTTTCATTAGAAATGGATTACCATAATTTAGATGAACTCAAAGTCGAAAGTTATCTATTGAACTGTAACTTAAGAGCTATCGAATAGGTAACACCCCTGTGATTTGAAGTTTTTTTAGAAACCAGTATTTATAGTAATCATAAGTTTTAATTATAATTTAAGTTTAAAGAAAAACGATATTAGTACTAAATGATACTACTATTCTATGGCACTTCAACGATAGTTTCAAAGATTATTTTTATAGCATGAAAAAAAGTTTATGATAACAACAATACTTTTTAATTCTATTGTTTGTGGCTACACCAATGATGTTTTGTTTTTTGACTAGATAAAGCCTCGTGACATGTTAGCATGTAATTTTTCACTAGTACAGGTTTATAATCTCATGTGATAACAGTATTCTCGTTTGATATTAAAATTGCTCGATGCTAGATCAATTGTTATTTATTACTATAATGTAATTTAGAATCACAATTTATATTTAAAATTTACGTAGTTTTCTTAACAATGCATGAATGTGAATTAAAAATTACGCATAATATATCCGATTTCAAATGAACATGATATAATTGAGGTAGATCAAATCACAATTAATTATAAAATGCAAATTTTAAGATTCAAAGCCTGAGCAAAATATGCTAATGTTTATAAGCATCCAATATTACATAGTTGGTGATATAAATTTTTTTGAGTTTTGCCAAAATTGTATTTTCTTTATCAATCAATAACTTTTATCGTTGCTCACATTACACGTCAGTGCCTGACGTCTATGTGTTCCATAATCTCATAATTTCCATAATTGGACTAATAACTTGTGTATTATTAAATTACGTGCGTATTAACATAAACAAATTAAAGTCAATTGTTTATGTGAATAACAACAAAATTAAGATTGTTCTAGGTTTCACGTTTAATTTTATGTTTATCATGATGAGATATTTGTAGAACTAAAAGGTATTGCTCATACACCTCCTGTTTGTATGTATGTGTAGTCGGTATAATATCATTTATAACGAGTGAATAGTGCAAAATTTGTTGAATAAACACTTGAAATAGCTTTTGACTTTCATTTAATCACGACCTTTATTGTTTTTTGTAAATTTTTACTCTTTCGTTACGTATCAATTATTTGCCAATGTTTTGTGGGGGTGTGTATGGGCAATCAATAATTTAAGTAACCTTTATGTTAAATATTTTAAAAATTGTTAAATACTTTAAATAAGTTATTTTAATGTGTTTATTATTAAGACTTGATATTGTACTTATATATTCCCACAAACGGTTTATATTTTGTTTGCTTTTTTTATCAATTGTTTCTTTTCTTCTTTTTGTTGGTCATTGTTTAGTGACGCATTTACTTTAGTTAGTTACTTTTCCTTTTAGGACTGTAAAGCGGATGATATTAAAATACAACGGCCACCTTTATTCAATGGCGAAGATCACGTGGCAGAGGCTGCGAGCCAAAAGGAGGCAATTCCTTCAAAACCAGAGGATATACCTGAAAATAAAACCAGAACCGACATAATAAACGCTGGTCATGACGGGGCCCATAGTAATAAATTTGTTCTTACTCCTGACTACATACAACAAAGTAAGTGTTCGTTAGTAGGAACCTATTTTGTCTATGTATAGGTATGTCGAATTAGTTTAGGGTTTATTATGTTAGGTAGAAGAAAAAGATGATAAATAAAACCAAATTCCATTTATATTTTCATTAAAAGTTTTATTATTAATATTATTCGGCAGTTAGGTTAAGAAAAAACTTGAAGTTAGGCGGCATTTATTTCTTTCAGTTCTAATAGTTAATAACAAACATTTTCGTAGGAATATAACGAAAGTAGTGCTACAGGCTATACCAAAAACTATTCGTGTGTACATTATCCTACTAATATTATAAATGCGAAAGTTGAGTATGCATGTATGTTTGTTACTCTTTCACAGCGAATCCGCTGAACCAATATTATGAAATTTGGCACAATTATTCCTTATACACCGGAATAACATATAGGCTATAGAAATCCTGTGAATTCGGCAGGAATAGGATGACATTGAAAAGCACCATCTATTATCGACCCATACTATCGATCGATACATACGTAAAAGCTAGCACATATAGTGAATATTGGTAAAAATAAAAAAAAAACTTCCATTTTAAAAACAGTCCACCATAAAACCATATGTGATGGCTTTATGGAGAGTGGCCCTTCGCGAGTTCAAATATTGTATAGGCCGAAAGTAGTTAACTAAAAATATTTTTATTTACCATTTATGCGCTGTATGTTGAAAGAGCATAGCTACTTCTATGTATGCTATTCATATGTAGCTAGCTATATATCGTTAGAGAGTTCTTGCGATATGTGTAACTTGACAATCTGCATCCGATCAAGTCTTTCTTCTTCCAACAGTGATATAATAATAGTAAGATTAATTTTTATTTTATTCACTCCTTCATTCATACTTATTTCAGTTATGTTTTGGTTGTTTATATAGAGTGTGTAAGTTATAAGCATCATGTGACATAGGACTTTGTTAAAAGACATGTGTACCGTTTACAACGATGCAGATAGCAGTCTTTCAAATTTAAAGTTGCGTACAAATGAAGTAATATAAGCCTCGCTCGTGTTGATATAGGAGTATCTGTTTATTTTCAAAAAGTAATACACAACAGTTTTCTGAATAACGTAACCAAAGCGGTTTCTTTTTGGAAGCACGCTATACGAGTGGTTATGGGCATGGTGCGGGCTCCGATCGCCAGTGGCGATGCAGCAATGTTTAGGTATAGTGGTTTTACCCATTCTCGTTGCCTACCTGTTGTACATTACTGTACATTGTTGAATTAAACTATATTTAAGGCGAGAAAAACATCACGCAGGTATTGGACACAATTGCTGTCGCATGCAGATGCAAATAATTTATGATAAAGTATTAGTGTCTTAAGACAACAATAATTCGTCATTTTGAAATTTCCCTTAGAAACGGAAGATCCATATATTATAAGCTAACTAGAAAAATTAATTATTCGTTCAAAGGTTTTAAATGTAACTTACAGCTATCAAGAGCGCTTTGAAACAAGAAAATTTAAACCCTGAGATCGAGGAAAAATTGTTGCAATTGCAAAGGTACCAAGAGAAACAGATGAAACCGGAAATTCCAGTAGAGCGGGAAGTGAGGCCGGTCGTGGTTCGCTCTCCGTCCCCGCAGGCGATACGACGCCGCGGGCCCTCACGCCACGACGACGACGACGAGTGGGTGGAGATCAGCCCGCGGAAGCGTTCCCGGACCTCGCGGATGCCGTCCCCGCCGCCCGCTCTGGCAGTGGCCGTCGTCGCGCCCGCGCCCGTGCGGCCGCCGCCCCGCCAGCAGCCCGCGCCGCCGCCGCCCGCCGCGCCCGCGTCCGCGCCCGTGCCCGCCCCCGTACCTGAGGAGCGACGCCGCGCCGCCTCCACGCACTCCCGCCTTTTGTTGCTCTTTAAATACAAGGAAATGCTCAAGAAGGATATTATAAAGAAGCGTGGTCTGCTCGAGAAGGAGCTCGGCGTTGAAATTCAGGTAATTCTTTTTGGTTACTATATATACACAATTCAAATTGTGCTGTTTCTTTCAAAATACATAAGCTAAGCTTAAGATAAAATCTTAAGCTTAGCTTATGTATTTTATTCACACTCGTAAATTTAATAGAAATTATTTGTCTTCATAATATTTATTTAGTAAATCCACTATAAAATTGTAGTGAACAACATATCAATTTATTTTAACCATTATAGTTTCTGTACCAGATATTCGTTTCATATTTCTAATAATAAGTAGGTAAATATGTGGTAACTATGTATGTATTAGTTGTAGGTTTTGCTCGTCCTCGTGTTTCCTTGGGGATATTCATTGCTAGATGTGTTAAAGTGCGTTAAAGCATGTATATATTTGCATGGCATATTGTTATACATTCATGAGTATTATCCGTGTGGTATCCGGCTGAGTAGAATAGACACTTTTTATTACCGAGGTGTCCTAAATACGACTAAGTTGACGGTCGTAAAATACGTAGCCAAATCATGTGACAACCTGTTGTGCCGACCCTACTTAGAGTGGGTTTACTGTCACACTAAGGACTACAGTCAATATTAGTAATGGAGAGAAAGATTAATATTATCTTTTAATGTCTAAAAACGTTGTTTTCTTTAAAAACGATAATTGTAATTTCAAAAAGATAAATATAATTCATCGTGCACTTTACGTTAAAGAAAACATCGTAAGGAAACCTGTATATCACGAAAGTTTCCGAAATACATACAATCATAACGACTACTTAGCTCGTTATGATTGTATGTATTTCGGACCAAGCTTCATATCCCACTCTTGAGTGATAGCGGCGTTTGTTCACGACTTGGAAATTTGTCCTTTTTTTAGAAGGAGTTGTCGTCAGAATTAGCGTTGAGGACTCGCGCCGAACGTAGCAAGCAAGAGGAAGTACGGGGAGCAGTATCGAGCGCAGGAGGAGCCGGGAACACCAGTGCGGGCGTAGCGGGCGGTGGCAAACGACGGAGCACCTCAATGGCTGCGCGCGATAACAAAACGACCCACAGCAAGAAGTCTACCAAAAAAGAGAAGTTACTCTGCATATGCCGCACTCCCTATGATAACACCAAGTAAGTTCTATATTATTCAGCAACCTCATTATTATTATTGTTTATCTGTTACTAGTGGTACCCGTGACTTCATTGGTCAACTTTGTAGTCAATTATTTACGTAGAAGTTCGGTAAAGAGGTGTAATACGAATTTTGGAAACGGTGTAAACGTATTTTGTTATATTACCGATCGATCGTTGTAAAATTCTTTCATATTGATACGTTTGCTTGAAGGGTGACTCGTTCAGATCTTTATAACAGTTCTTCAGTACAAAAATTCAGTACTTTTTTTATTCTATAATTGAAAGGCTTTTACACTATATGTGTACGCCAGCCCTATTATACCCTAAAACTTAACTAATCAAACTAATCTAATAAACGATTCTAATGAGCCCATCAAGAAGAGTTTGAAATTGCATATTTCCTCCAACTCAAGTACTTATAATCATAGTACTGACATCAAGCGAATTCGAACGTTAGGTATGTCTTGACCATTACTAACCATTTTTGCATGTTCGTAAAAATATTGTTTGTGAAAACAGGTTCTACGTGGGCTGCGAGCATTGCAGTAACTGGTTCCATGGTGATTGCGTCGGCGTGACGGAGGAGATGAGCAAAACCATGGAGGAATACGTGTGCGCGGAGTGCCGCCGCGCCGAGGAGACCCAGGAGCTGTATTGCTTATGCCGGCAACCCTACGATAACTCTCAGTCAGTTATTATTGTTTTATTCCTATTTAATTCGATCAGAACATATATATGTTTTGAACGATGCGAACACGTTAACGTCACGTTAATTAAATTTATTAAAAAAAGGCACTCTTCAATGAGAGAAAGAACTATATTTGAAACATACGAACGATTAAAATGACCTTTTTTAGTTCAAGTATTTTTATATGTGTGGTACTTGCATAGCGTTATTATACTAGAGTAGGGAAGTAGCCTAAAATGATTAGACAAAGTTATAGTCAAGACCAGTAAACCAGTTTTATCTTCCTTTATTTGTTGCCACACTCAGTTACTTCACTTATCATATATGTTAATCCTTTATACAAAACATCATTGTATCCAATTTAGTCACTATTCCTACAGCAGAATAGTCGTTGAAGTGTAAAAGACAGATAGACTGACTTGCACAATTATAATATTAGTATGGATGGTAGACATACTGTCATGATTTATGATGCATAACGCGATGTTTTTTCTACTAGATTTTATATTTGCTGCGACCGATGCCAAGACTGGTTCCACGGCAGGTGTGTCGGTATCCTGCAGTCAGAGGCTGACAATATTGATGAGTACATTTGCCCCAACTGTCAGAAAAATAATTCAGTGAACTACGCAAACATGAAAGAGCTTACTGCCAAAGACTTTGAAAATTTAAAAAGGCTAGTGAAACAGATACAGTTGCATAAAAATGCTTGGCCATTCATGGAGCCAGTCGATCCGAGAGAAGCACCTACTTATTACAAAGTGATAAAAGAACCGATGGGTATGTATATTAAGTTTATAATAAATTAGAAATTTAGGTCAATACAGTCCGTTAGGTCAGCATGTCTAGTTATTATTCAACTGCTAAGCATAGGCCTCATCTCTCCGGTTTTTTTTGGAGACAAGGAGTGGAGCTAAGACGCTGCTCCATTGCAGATTGGTAGGTTACGAATATCCCCGGAATTCCCTAGAGATATGCTGATTCTCTTACGATGTTTTCTTTCACCGAAAAGCCTGTGATAAATTGTAGCTGAGACAAGTTTTAACAGAAATTCTCATCTGTGCCTGTCCGGGCACAGTCTGAGTCAGTTTGAATCTGTGACCCCCTCGAAAGAGTCTCACCGCTGCGCTATCACAGCTTGGAAATGGGAATTTCTGGATGGGAATAAATTATTCACAATAAATTTTAGCAATATCGTGTCATTTAACTTGTTACAGTATTATTGTCACAATTAATTCTTTTTGATTCTGGATAGGTCTTTAACTAGAATAGTTTTATAAAATATCCAAACTTAAATTTCCAGATGACCTGTTTTTCTGTTTTCTCTGTAATTCTTGTATTTTAATAGTTAGAATATGTAGCAACAACTATATTCTGTGCCCATAATTGGTTATTTTTTAATTTTTTATACTTATCATTGTATGATTATAATCAAACAATGACCAGTTGTCACTTTCAGAAGAATAATAAATACAAAAGTTCTATTTGCTCTCTTTCAAAATGATTCATACTAATTTGACAATACCATCTCTATTGTAATTATTTTCAATAACCAATTAAAACAAATCCAAGTGCTATATTGCCATTTGCTACTTTGTGAAAAATTTATAATGTGACGTCTTTGAGACATGACAAGATAGCTTTCCAGTATTGTATATTGTTACCTAATTAATGTCTTGTGTTACAGATTTGCAAACAGTGGAAAGGAAGGTGAATGAACAGATTTATAGTACTTTAAGTGAATTTATAGGTGATATGACTAAAATTTTTGATAATTGCCGTTACTTTAATCCAAAAGACTCAGAATTTTATAGATGTGCTGACGGTTTAGAGGCATTCTTTGCGCAAAAAATTAAATACTTTCGGGAAAAGTTATTTGAATCTACGCAATGATAGCGGTGTGTGCGTGTCAGTGAATACAGTGAACGGACTTGGAACAGACACGGTTGGCTAAAAGACATTGAACATTATTATATTATGTTACGTTTCGTAAACTGTAACACTTGTAAATTGTTAAAGCATTGTGATGTGATCTTTTCAAAGACTTTGTATAAATGATTGTTGAGTCAGTCAGCTTAATATTCATGTTAAGTATTTATTGTATTTATTAATTAATGCTTTACATTTATTTTTTTTAAGCTGACTCGCATTGGAAATAAACTCTTCACTGAAAAGTATAATTATATATAGTTTTGTGAAAAATGAAAAAATATCATATTAGCTGGTATGACTTAGCGACTTTATATTAGTGTTTAGTATAAGTAAACATCATTGTATTGTAAGGAATAAATTTTTAATAATATAAATTGAGAATGTTATTTTAAATTACGACCCTTGTATAGAAGTTACAAAATTATACAAAAAAAAAATGATATAACTATTATATAATTTATAACCTAATAATTTTTTTTCTATTCATTCTTACAATTCAGAGTTCCAATAAATCAAAAAGAATTTTGTCTAATAACACTTATGTGTTATTAGACAAAATTCTTTTTGATTGGGACAGAACCATCTACACCTAACTCCTCACTATACACTTCTATTAATTTCCTTTTGCTTTTACTCACAACCCTAAAATAAAGGCGTAAAGTATAAATAAATCTACATATATCTATACTAATATATAAAGCTAAAGAGTTTGATTGTTTGAACGCGCTAATCTAAGGAACTACAGGACCGATGATTTCAAAAATTCTTTGAGTGTAAGATAGTCCATTCATCGAGGAAGGCTATAGGCTACAAAACATCACGCTAAGATGAATAGGAGAGGAGCAGCAATAAAAAATATTACGAAAACGGCAAAATTTAAAGCTTGCGTGCGCTAAGTAAACGGACTGCAGCATTCTGTGAGGGTAGTAGCACGATATCACGTCCTTTTGAATGATTATTCTTGAATGGCTTCAATGAGCGCGCAAGAAACACCATAAATAAAATGGTTAGTGTAACAACGCCGCCTTGTTACTGCAAGCAAGCAAGCCATGATGTCACATCTTGCCACATGCTTTCGCGCCATTTTGACGTGGGAGATGTGACAGCCGCTGTCATTAGCAGCTAGCCCGCGAATAGCGAATGAGAGTTTGCCTTGATTTCATTTTAGCATTTTTTCTGAAAAGAATAAAACTTATTTAGAATACTTCTTTTATTGATATAAATAGTTTAGCTACACTAGGGATGAAGAGGCATGATATTACCTCAGTGACGCCCCCTAATGTGATGGCGTCACACAATGTCGTAACGGAAGGTATATACTTATTCTTGTAATACGTATTTATTTAATGTGATATCACAACTTACATAACTCGTTGCTAGGAGATAACTGCCTAAACTTTATCCAATTTGTGTAAAAATAAATATACATACATACATACATTACTACATATTATAAAACAAAGTCGCATTCTTTGTCCATATATCCCTATGTACGCATAAAACTTTAAACCTACGCAACAGATTTTGATGCGGTTTTTTTTAATAGATAGAGTGATTTCAGAGGAAGGTTTGTAGGTATAATAACATTCAATACGGAGTAGAGAAATACTGTAATTTTTGAGGTTTCTGCAAATAATTACATTTTTATCCACTTACATTGCAAACGCAGGCTAAACCCTACGAGATTTATCAAAATGATGTACTAAGTATTTGTACACCTTGAAAAGGTCTACAGAAAAGTCCGCGATGGTATATGTCTATCTCTTATGGATAACCCATAATAGCATTTTTTGTCATTTTTTACGAAAAGTAATGCCTTATGTTCAAAGCAATTTTTATACAATACAGCATGAATCCTTATCCAATTACCTGAAATAAATAGTTGATTTAATATAGATCAATATGGCCGTTTACAACATGTAATTTAAGTGAACATTTTCCGAGATATTACTGATTTAAAATGCCGTGAGGACGCCGCGCTTCACCCTATAGTACTTCGAATCTTTTAAGAGTTTGTTTAAAGACATTCTGTTATTAAGTGTAACAATAAAATACACAGGTAAAATGTAAAAGTAAAAATGTACTATATGAGTTTAGATATTTCAAAGATAGCAGGAAATCGTTTTGGTATAGGGAGAGGAAATTGTTTTTCTCTAAATTTAACGCTTGCGGGCCACGGGCAGTAATGAATAAATCAAAACTACTGGATCGATTTTAATCATTTTTTTTACACTGACTGACATGGGATGTATATTTTAAGCTCGTGCGAAGCAGGGGCAGGCCGCTACTAAAACTGTATTTTATTAATTTAATAAGTATAAAGGAGAAATATAGTCGTTTGTTATATATATATATATATATATATATATATATATATACACACACAACTCAATCAACTCAATGAATGATACATAAAAATATGACAGCCACAATGCTTTTTCATATTAATGATCAACTCTATGAAGGAGGTTGTATTAAAAACATGTTGTAACAGTCGACCATCCTGACAATGAATCTACCACCGATTCGGAATGCTGATTGTACTGAGAAGAATCGGCAAGAAACTCAATACTTGCTCTTTTAATCTGTAAAAGAAAACCGCACATGCCATGACTCAGCACTTTAAGCTCACGCTTTATGCTAAACTCTTTAAACTCACGCTTTATACTCAACTCTTTAAGCTCAACTCCTTAAGCTTTTGGCACCATAAGCTCACCTTCAATCACTGTCATGGCATAACACAGCTCAATTAGTGGCAACCAACTCAGCAGATACACACGTAAACAGACTCGCAAATGATAACGCTCAAAGAACAATCACCACTTCTAGGTAGAGCCTAGCCGACAGTCGTTGCAGATGTCCACAGTCTAGAAAACAATCGTTACAACCGGAAAGAACCAGAGAACAATCGTCATTCTAGCTGACAGTTCCATCGAACAAAAGTCAAGGGCGCGTCAAAGGCCTCACATAGCACATCGTCACGTTGATCTTACAGAATTAATTAACCGAATATCATTAATTATCATCATTAATCTCTCCAACAATGGTTTCAATATTTTCCATTGCAACTGCACATCGCAATCACCTCTCAAATTAAACAAAATTTTGCACTCCCTTTGACACCTGAAAATATTAGTCATTTGTCTTTTCATTAGCCTCTTAGAATTTCCAGATATTCCTGTTGTCCACTCTATTTGTGAATTTAGGCTACATCCCACTTCTGAATATAACAAACGACGATATTTCTCCTTTATACTTATTAAATAAATAAAAAACAGTTTTCCCAGAGTCAACCCATTAACTCCTTTTCAACAACTCAATGAATGACACATAAAAATATGACAGCCACAATGCTTTTTCATATTAATGTCCGACTCTATGAAGGAGGTTGCATTGAAAACATGTTGTAACATATATATTCCTGATATAGATATTATAAGCCAAATAAAACGAAAAAAATCAGTGTTATAATTTATTCATCAAATACTAATCTTTGTATTTAAAAATATTGTGTAATAAAATATTACACAAGGTTAATAAAAATTAAGTCGCTAGTTCAATGGCACCAGTGTAATGGAAAATTAAACATGACATAAATATAATTAAACTTTAGACACATCCATGATTATGGGAATGCTTGTTTTTTATGTGAATAAGACTAATGTTTTATGGTGTGTAACGAAAATGTTACAAAAAAGTTTTTGTTTAACAAAAATAATAGAAGGAAAAAAACATTTTATTGAAAAATTATTTTTACTTAAATCTAATTTTTAATTAATAATAAGTTATTGATAGGAAAAAACAACAGATCACAGATTTCTTAAAATTGTGCCGGATATGCATGACTAAATTGCATGCGAATTTTTAGAAGTTATAATACCATTACTAAAATTATTTACACCAATAAACAGGAGATTATTATAAAACTATCAGTCAGTTGCAAGTTCTTATAAGTAGAGATGCTTACAAAAATATTACAAAATTAAACTAAGTTTAATTTTAACATGAACGATATAATCTGATGTCCGCAGCTCGCTACCGAAAGTACATGCTTAAATTTATTATTTCATACTTTAAAGTTTATTACGCCACTTCATTTTCTATTATTTACAGTTTACACAGTCGTGCTATACTTAAGAAAATTACCTACTTGTTCTTAAAATTCAAATCAATTTTTAAAATAGATTAGGTTAAGAATTTCTATTATTACTATTTTTAACTTGAAATGGTAGTATTTTTATTGTAAAAGTTAGTTAAAAAAAGGTATTTTGTTTACTAATCCTTCCGTACTAGGTGTGGTCGACTAGAAAAGAAAAACCCTGAATAAAATAATTTAAGTTCATACCAAAAGGGATGGGATGTTCATACTAAAATTAAAATTATCTAATGTTATTTTGACTTTCTAAAATACTGATGTTAAATATATAGTGGCAGGTATAGTGTCATAGTAGTAAATTAAATGTGTTCTAGCTTATTTAAATCACGAAAAAAAAATGAACACATAATTCCCTAATAAATAAACTTAAAACTAGGCGGTCAATTTAATTTGCACTCTTGGTCGCGAGCATGAAAAATACATATATAAAATTGTAACTTATTTTTTCGTAAAATATATACATATAAAAGTGATAAATAGTGAATTTTGCATTAATATCATTTAAGTTTTCATGTTTGTACGTTATTCACTAGGACGAAAAAATGACATAATAGTAAGTTATTAATAGAATAAAGGTATAAAAAGAATAATAAAAAGTGTATGATTAAGTATTCTAAGTACAATATTTATTCTTAAGATAACTAGTTATATTCAGTGGAATGATAAATGTTTTTTCGTGATAATACTGTTAAAACGTCACAATTTATTTAAAATGTCAAAGCTAAAATTGATTATAGCAAGTGCAGCCACTTACTGAAATCATACATGTAAAACTGCCTAAGTAGTTAGTGTTATAGCTCTAAGAAGATATATAAGCTATTTTTATAGCTGCTTTCAATCTAATATATTTACATTTCATGATTTCTAATAAAAAATTGTGTAAATATGTTTAAAAACGAGAGAATGATACATACTAAATTTATTTAGCAAACCATCAAACATCATCATTTGTTTTTAATGTTTCGAAAAAATATTTATTTAATATATAATTAATAAGTATTTTAAAGCTAACCTATCGAATTGAAGAGTCAACATGACAAATTAAAGATCAAAATCTTAAGCTAATATAAATGGACTCCGGAAGAAAGTTTCATAATATTAATTTTTATGAGCACAAGTAGACCAGTCAACGATATGATGTTTACAAACCTAAAATTACATATACATATCTATTATTTTGCGAATAGAGTGAGCTATTGAATTATGATAGATTTCTACTGATATCAACTGTTAGTTATAATGACAAAAGTTAAATTAGATAATCTACAATTATGTTTATATTCTTGTATATTTAGAACTCTAGGATCAGTCCTATTCTTCAATTCATTTGTCGTCCTACTAAACTCTGTAAAAGAGTTATTTACCTGATTGTAACCGATCCTCCACGTAACCCATCAATTACATATTATTTTTGACGATCAAAATAAAATAATTTTCAACAATTTATTGATATGTACATACAAAATTTGATTATAAACGAATGCATTGGGAATGAACTGGCAGTGCGTATTACATATGCACGGCGTGCGCGGGTTTCGCGTCGGGGGGTTCGTGTCATACAAAGGATGAGAATCCTGGCAGCGGGGCCCGCGAGCGCGCCATGTTGTTCATGACAATCTGGCCCCCGTTAAGGCTGACCACCGCACTGCCCTCGGGCTCAGAGTCAGTGTAGCTAGAGTAGTTCCGCACTGGCCTCTGCCTCTTCCACGATTGTCGCAGAGTGTCGTTAACGTTAGCGTAGTGGTTCACGAACGAGTGCGGCTCCGATCTTACACTCTCATTTTCACTCTCCGAGTTCTAATAACAGAAGAATCTCTTATTAATATTTTTTCTTAAATCTAGACCAACTTTTATGAGCATTCAATTATCTTCTAAGTAATGTACTATCAATTTTGTGTTACAAGGCTACCAAACAATAATAATATATGCTTTTATGAGCATTCAATTAATATTTTTGTCAATTGAATGCTTAGTATGTAGAAGTATGAGTCTGAAATGCTCTGAGCGACTAACTAATACCTAACTCGACAATATTTAAACTAGCCTATTTGAATTACCAATAAATGACATGATAATAGCGAAGTATATATAGCGACGTAGTAAAGTACTAATTTTTATATTAATATAATGAATGAAAATCATTTTGTAGTCTATCACTAAAAAGATAGGCAGTCCATTTTAGTCCTATTCTATGTAGTTAGTAAATAATTATATCTATTCAAAGGTTAGGTTGAAAATTTTAGTTGGCTATCACATTCAAATAATTATTTATGGTATCTAACCACCGTCGCTCGTCTAGAATTTTCGGTTTCCATTAAAACTTTGAAATTAAAAAAAGGCCGGAAATCTCTGTTATATAGAAATGCAACACGGAAAATTTGATATCGATCCATAGACTGCTTTTAGAGTTTTGTAATAAAAAACAAATGGAAGGTGAATTTTTATATACAAAAATTTACTATATACTTGAATGTTGTTGATATAACATGCTACTAAAGTGCCAATTACATAATTTTGATGTAATATAAATAGATTCAACGAAGCTTGTCAACTTAAGTGTTACAATTGTTTTACTAAAAAGCCAAATAAAGGTTCTTGTAAGCCAGTATAACGAGAAAATGTTATACAATTAAATTTCGTAGTTATACACGCCGCGGCACCCTAGACAAACTCTAACTTCTTGAACATAGGATGCGATTTTATTAATATCATCCAAGGGTAATTCTAAGAGATCAAAAAAGTGTAAAGCTATGGCATTCAGATCTTGTTGAGATAATGTTACGATAAAAGTGTAGACACGTATTTTAGTTAGTGGATGTAACATAGATGGTACCAAAATATTAGACTCAAGAATTATTGATAAGACTGATGATTCAAGAAAGCTTACAGCGGACAAATTTTGCAAGCCAACATGAGGAAAAATTATAATTTTATTTCGAATTTTCATTAGCGATTTCTGTCGGTTAACTATTTCATTTATTTGAGAATTAATTTATTAAACTGAAAATTTATTTGAAATATAAATATAAATGATAACAAATTTAAAAAATAGTTTATCGAACTGAGAAGAGCATGGACGAGATAATATTCTACTAATATTTTATTATCGTTCCGATAAAGGTGTAACGACGAGCCAACGTAATGTTACTATTCATGAGACGTCTATTGTTCAACGGTGCTAGCCGGCGAGAAGCGTGATTAAAATAAATAAATGCTAAATAGATCTGAATAGTTACCGTGGACGAATCCGATCGACCGTATTGAGGGAAAAAAAATACGTATTTAGTGAGTCTCGAAGCATTCAGACGACGCTGATTTTAATAGTGATCACCTGAGAATCGGACGAGCTCATCTCGGAAGGTTTCTCGGTGAGGGAGGAGTCGTCAGGATTTTCGTCGTAGCCGCGGAGGCTCTCCTCGTCGCTGTGGTAGGCGACGGACGCGGGCGACGGGCGCGGCGGCGACTTGGCGAGTGCGGGCGCGGCCTTGCGGCGTAGCGTGCCCGCGCCTAGTGCGCTCGCACTTGCGACGGAGTTCTGTCGCGAGCGGTACAAGTCAAGAGCCAGCGAACCGCGCTCATCCGTTTCGCCAGCCAGCGACTCCTCCAACGTCTTTTGCGCCTCTTCTAGGAAACAACAACAATCATTTTATTAAATTATTATTATGTAGTGTTTTTCTGTTTTAATAATGAAGTATTAATAAACCTTTTTTACTGAATAACAAAAAAATATTTTTTTTTAAACTATTGTGAGTAGTATTCATAGTTAATGTATAGAACCGGCTATACTCACGTCTTATTCTATCGGGTTAGCCCGACTAGTTTTGAACCCATCCGGGGTAAGTGCCCCGGATGGGTGTTCATGAGCTCTTTACACGACGTTATCACGGCGGCAACTGTTCCCGGTTCTCGCCGCTAGTTCGAAACTAGTCGGACTAACCCGATAGAATAAGACGTGAGTATAGCCGGTTCTATACATTAAAAAATTCTTTAGTTAAAAACCATAGTCACCAACAGTATCAGTGCAATTTAAACCCACTGTTTTTCGGAATAAATAAATCAACTTAAGAATAAAGCCTAATATGTCTATATTCTCTATAAAGTTCTAGAATTGGCGCCATAATAAAAGTAATACTATAGATAATGATATCGGATTAAGTTTCACAACATCACGAAAATACGTCGTTTCAACGTTAAAACTTTTGTTATTGTAATTTTACGTTTATTTTTCAACTTTTTTTGCTTTTATTGAATGATCTATTAAGTTTAATAATATTGTAGATCTTCCTTGTCGGTATTTAACATTTTTGTGATTGGTAAACAAATGTTGTACCAAATCTTTTCGAATATGCACTTTTTGATAATTAAGACAATTTTTATTTGGAACTGGCGAAAGAAAAATATACGATAGCTAATGCAGTGTATTAAATAAGGAGCAAGTAAAGCGCTAAACAATTCGATAGAACGTCGATAGAACAGTGTCAAAAAAGAATATGATGAAAGCTTTCTTCTTTATATGAAACAATTTAAAATACAACTTACTTTTATATTTGTAGCTTTTACTCTTCACACAAAGTATTGCAATAACCATTATTATAATGACAATAGAGGCCGCCGCTAGAGCCACCATAAACCACGTGCGTCGGTAGAATGGCCTATACTGAAGATACCCATACTCCAAATAAAGTTTCGATGGAGTCACAATGGTTTTGTCACTGTAGGCCGGATTGCTGATGCCGTACATGTTATAGGCAATAACTCTGAAGGAGTAAGCTGTCGACGGCAGTAGACTTTGATATGATATAGTGAACTCTTCAAGTATTCCATTACTGGTTCTAGTAACTGTCTCCCATCGTGTATCATCTGAAATATATGTACATTGTTAACAATAAAGAACGTTTACAGAATAGTTTTTAGTGCGATGCACAAAGAAGTGGTTTTCGTCTGGGATTAGCTGAAGAACGATAGATGATACGATAATAGTACAACAGGTGATGATAGCGAAGCGTACATTCCCATTACACGTATAAATAAATACTTAGACACTTACAGGCTTGCCACGTTTCCTTAGCTGCACGAAAGATAAAAAATATTTAAATTATCTGTATGCCATCACTTAAAACATAACAAAGATATTGATAATAATACTTTAAAAAACTTTTAATTGGATTTCAGTCTAATCAGATGATAATTTAAGTCTATAATTAATAAAATCGATCTTAAAAAAATATATTTTCATGGGGTTAATAATAATTAAACATAATAGTCGAATATACAAAATAGTGCAACTATTACTAACACATGTTAAGAGGCATTGACCCTTTTGTTTAATTTCTTAAAAATATATTTTTAATGGAAATGAAATAACGATGCTTTTTTTCAGATAATAGGGTCTAAAAAAATCATACTCGTATTTGCAACTGTTTATAGCATCAATATTCTTCAAATACTAGATATATTATAAATGGTTTCTCGTCATAACACGACTGAACTACACCGGGTCTGTAAAATGTGTTTAAATTTGAAAGTAACTAAAATTGGTAAAATAATTAATAAATCGCCAAGACTACCTAGATTGCGTAGAGATTGGGTGGAAAAGTAGGAGAGGAATGAGGAAAGAATATATTAATTATTGTAATATGGCAAAAACAGGTGATTATGGTTCAGTATGGGATTTCAGATCACGTGCTAACAGCAGAACAACTGGCCGTCTTTCCAAGAGATAGGTAGACGACATTGACGTAGATCAAGACAAGACTGGCATGGAAGAATAAGGAGGAGGAACCAACATTGTTGAAGTTGGTGTAATTTCTGCGAAATATACTGCATACCTTTCTTTCTTGCCTCGAAGTAGTATCCCAGAAGCGGTCCCTTGCCCGAGGCGGCGTTGGTCCATTTGAGGTGCAACGCCGCTGGGTCGGCACGCAGGCGCAGCGCGGCGGGCGGTGCGGGCGAGCCGGGCTGCGGGCCGGTGCGCGCGCTCGCCTCGCCCGCCATGCCCGCACCCACAGTCACCGCGCGCACCACAAACCGGTACTCCACCTCCTCTTCCAATCCGCCCACCGCCAGACGACGCTCGGATACTTTTTGCTTCACTTGCTTACTAAACCCTATTTACGATTTAAGTAAGTAAGTAACGGCCTGTTACTATCCCGCTGCTGGGCATAGGCCTCCTCCTCCTCCGCATATCCCTAGGATTCTCTAGAGATATGCAGGTCTCCTCACGATGTTTTCCTTCACCAAAAAGCGTGTGATAAATTGCAATTATCAATTACACACATAAGTTTTAATAGAAAAACTCATTGGTGTCTGTCCAGGTTTGATCGTCTCTAGAGATTATTGGGATTATGGGCTATTTACGATTTAATTTGTTTCATTTTTTCTCCTACCCTTATCCCACTCGTAGTGTTGGCACAATATGTCTTCATCTCTATTTCTCTTCTATCATTCGTCAACTCTGGCGCTATTCCCTTTATAAACATATTCTTTCACACAATCTATCCATCTTTTTTACGGACTCTTTCTAGTCATTTTTTTTGTCGAATAAGTACTTCTAAAAGTAAAGTCGTTTTATCATTTTTCTAACTTATTTGTCAGTCTACTGGAAAAAAGACAGGGCGACTTACGTTCATCTTGCTCTATAGTTTCATATGTGACGAGATAGGAGTGTATGAGGCCGTTGCGTCGGTGTGGAGGCTCCCAGGATACCACTAGACTGTTCATAGTGATATCGGTGAAAGAAATGTTTCGCGGTGCTGATGGTAGGCCCTGGTGGGTCCGAACTAGGATCGCACTCGATCGCGGGCCGTCACCAGCTGGATTAAAAGCCAATACCTTAAACAAGGAGATAGATTAAGCTTAACAGTACTTTACCGTATTTTGTAAAAAAATACATAATACTTATATGAAAATACGCTCTGGAATCTATGCGTTGAGCCTATTTCCTCATAATGCTTCGGTTGCGGAAATTGTGTGTAGAGCTGTGGTGGTGATGGTAGTTTGTAGCGTTTTACGAGGCCTGCATGTGTAAGATATGAAAAAGGATAGTACAGTCTACATTTAGCATTACATAGCTTTCATCGCGGATTGTAGTAAACTAATATTATAATATATGGGTTTTCTATAAAAAATTAAGTGCGACCTACATTCATGTGCTTTTCAGTAAAGAAAAACATGCAACGGCACTCACATGTCTGGAAAATTTCTAAATTCGAAAGGATTCCTTTGGCCCAGCAATAGAATTACTAGACGTTTAGTTTAATTTACTTTACTTTTAGCTAAATAAATTATTTCAACCCAATCTCAGGAGTTTAGCAGTATATGCTCGAGAATGTCCATTTATAAGGGTTTTTTGCCTCATTTATTTTTACTAGAATTTTATCATAGATTAATCAGGGATTTCATCTGAAAATATAAATTATTCTTTGGATAGTTTTACCTGAATACGATACTGTGTGAACTTGTCTAGGAAGACAAGTGAGTGTGAGGTGGCGGTAGCTGGCACGACTTCGATCTCCTCTTCCGCACGACGCCCTGGCTCTGGTTCTTCAGGGGACTCAGTCATTAAGTAGAATATCTGAATGAAAACATATGGTTTCGAATATGTAAAAATGATTCGTAATGCCGTAAACATAGGGCTGTAATCGCTTGACTCTGGAATTTAGAAATCTTCTTCACTTCTTACATGACTATAAGGTATTTTGAAGAACAATTTACTTGCCTTATATCCGAGCAGATCGCCATTTTGCTGCGCGAGGTGCGGGGGTTGCCAGGAGAGAGCTACTTCTGTGGGCGAAAGTGCGCGTGCAGTGACTCCTTGCGGCGGTGCGGTAGGCACCGCTTCGCCTACCCATACCACAGCTGGCGCCCCGGCTGGGCCTGCTCCTTGCGAATTCACTGCGCACACACTTATTTCGTAGTTTCGATCTAGTGCCAGATCCATTAGTACTACCTCTTCGCTCTGAAAATAATAATTTTTTACCATATTAGCAATACTGGAAACTACAAAGAACTGACGAATTTAAAAGGTAAAAAGCGGCACAAGATCGTGTAGTGTGGACATCTAATGAAGAGACCTATGTCTAGCAGTGAAAGGTTCAAGAGAAAGAAGCAATCCTTGGCGACATTGGCGTTTGATGCATCTTGCCACTGTAAATACTCATTCGTACCAGCTAACATATACCTATGTGGTATTCAGGTGAGCGTTATTAGACCTGATAGCCGTAAGGTTTGGTTTTTAGACTTAACATTAACAATGTATAATTAATATGATTTAAATATGCACGTAATGGTGAAATAGATATTATACATCTAATTGTTATTAGTTTTTCATAATACCAGAGGTCTTAAGGGCAATTTATAATTTCTCGTAGTTGATATTTATTTCTATTACCTTTATCCCAGGCACTTCCATCTTCATAGTGTTGTGTAGAGAAGCTGGAAAGTCCGTAAGAGGCTGATAGTAAACGGAATATCCGCCAGTACGAGCGTCTCCACTCCAGTGCTGGTCGCCCAGCGGCGTCCATTGTACGCGCACGCTGCTCGGTGTTATTGGTACCACTCGTAAGTTCTCCACGGCTTTACTGGGCGCTAGAGACAATACAGTAATTCTATTTGGTTGCAAGTTGGCTCTTTATAACCATTTTACCTAATCTAAAAATATAATCCTTAAAAAATATTTCCCATGTCAAGAAATACATTATATTCATATTTCCAAAACCGAATGCAAAAGGTTACAAAAATATAATTAGTAAAAAAAAATATTTATTGATCTATTGCTTGAATCATTGGTTGAGTAGTATATAAAAAATCATTGCTTTATGCACGATGTAGATATATTGTTATGTAATACAATGGATATTATAAATATTGTCCAAAATAAATATTTAGGAAGCAATCGTAATAAGTGGCCGCTACAAATAAGAAAATCGAACTGAGACTGTAGTTGATGCCACCAGCGTGGGGTTCTGTTTTATTCGCAACTTAAAATACCAACATACACATAACATGTTCGTGCATACCGAGCTATATCCCGCGTAGTATGTGGCATCGACAAGTAAAGAGTGAGAACCCCGCCTTGGTTTTGAATTGATAGGCCAATACAATAATTTTAGGACGTGAGTCGCACGTATTTTTAAATTATATTCTCATGTTATGATTATAAGAAAAGTCACCTGCAGGCAAAGTGCGAACAGTTTCAGTAGCGTTGCTGTAGCGACTAGGTCCAATATCGTTGGTAGCTCTTATTCTGAACTGATATGCAGTGTAGGGCTTTAGACCTTCCACAGTATATGATGAAGAAAATGGATCGACACGTTCGGGAAGGGTTTGCCAAGTCCCTCCATCTTCTTTTTGCTGTATTGTGTAGTATCTGAAAACATTATTGAACATCAAATTAGCTTTAAAGTGACGGTCTGCGTATATTCAAACTTTCTAAATCAAATTTTAATCTTTCGCTATAGAATATGAACTTAAGCCAACTACTTGCCGACAGTCAGACAACCTTTGAAACTTATTTTTGGAAAAGTCTCTAAAATATATCAACTTTGCAATAATTAATACAATTAAAGTAACGCCTAATTCTATAGGCGTAGGTCCATAATACAAAGTAAAGGACAAAGGAAAATAATATTTTCATTACTTTTGAACTTTGAAATATTAAAAAGGAGTAATTTTTATTAATTATTCATACCTTGTTTTATTTTTTTTGTACTATATTGTGTTAAATGTATATTGATTTAAAAAGTAATTGATTTAAAAACCTTTGATTTAAAAAGTAGTTTTTCAATATTTCACTCTAATAGGCGTTATTTGGCGGAATTCGATAATACCCGTTATTTTGCAAGCCTATACTAATGACTTTATTTCAGGTGATATTTATTAAAAAAAAACTATCAAACCTGAGAGGTGCATAGCCATCATCGCCAGGGGTCCATGAAAATGTTATTTGGTGCGGCTGCAGCAGCGAGCGCGCTACATTTGGACGCGCTGGAGGTGCGGGCGCGACACGATTGCCCGTCGTCAGCACGAGAGCGCGCAAAGTTGCTCCCCATCCGAGGCGTGTTTGAGCGGTCACCGAGAACAAGTAGTATTGTTCTGATGCGAGTTCTGTTGCTCTGTACAAAAAGAGTAAGGGTTTTGTCTTGGCCGAAACGGAATCAGCTAAACAAGGTTGCATTCCGGTGACGATTCCTTTTAGTTTCTAATACGTTTGCTATTTTTATACTTTCAAACGCGGTTTGAAAACTTAACTGCAATATATTAAGTGTAATTAATTCGCAATAATGTTTAACGACTGTTATCAAAAAAGTCAATGAGGTCTTTTTCCTAAACCGGTGTATGCACTGATAGTGTATTATCTATGATGCACTGCTTAAGATACTCTTCCGTAAAATCTAAATCAAAATTTCTGACACACGGTGACCTTTGTCATAGAGAACGCTGTAGCCTGTAGTATCATACCACTCTTAATATCTCGTCATGTAGTTGATATATTGAATATACGATAAAAGTATGTAAGTGGCAGATCAATAAGTTAACGGAACGTCATAAATCTACATGACAAGATTTTTGATTTGAATCTGCTGTTTTAAACCAACTTTTTTCTAATCAAGATAAGCTAAATAAAACAGCATCACTCAGATAAAAACTGCGAGCCTTTCCTATATAATTGACATGGATATAAAAATTATATTTATATAGCAAATTATATGTTACGACTAACCTGAAGGTTCTGTCAGATGGTAGGAATTCCTTTGAAAACATATGCAACGTTGTACTATTTAGATGATAGGTTACTTTGTAAGCAAGTATCTCGCCATTCGGGTCTTCAGGGACATCCCAAATTATTCGCGCAGTCGTAAACGTTACATCAGGAAATGAAACATTGGACGGTGGACCGGGAGCTGTCATAAAGTAAATTTTAATTTATCATACTTAATAAAACTAAAGGGTATTCGCGTAATAAAATGTAAGTATCCCTCTGTTTTATTACATAGAAGAAGCGACGAATATAAACGCTATTGTAATTTTATACATTGTATTGTATAATTTATTTTGTATGGTTTTGTATATATACATCATAAAGCGTAAGTTTTATAAAAATTGTTCAGTGATGTTACGAAAAATATGAGCGCTCGTAAGATATTTGCTATTCAAGTTAATCAGCAAGGACATGAAAACTATTAATAGTTTGATTATGGTAATATTTAAAAATATTTATACTAAGTAAAGTTGTAAAGTTTTACGAGCGTTCATGTCAAATTAAACTTTCATATTTATAACTTTTAATTATAAGACTGTTAAACATTAAAAATCAGATAATATACTACAGTATATCATCTGATTTTTTTCCTGTAATCGGGAACATTTTAAATGTTAAAATAAGTATCTATAAAATAAAAAAAAGCATTTTGAGATATAATTTTTCATCACTTACTATCTTCAAATGTTCTGACGGTAACCGGTGGATCACTCAACGCTCCGTCGCCCAATCTCGTATAACCAAGCACTTGTATTTGATAGACCACATACTTCCGGAGCTCAGTCAGTGTCACTGTATGGGTTTGGTTCGAAGGGATCGGATGACATTCAATTTTTTTATGTTCTGGTCTAGGTGGAGGGACTACTGCCGCATAACATACTTTGTATCCTTCGATAAGTCCATTTTGATCTTGTAGAGGGATATCGCCCCATAAAACAACTACAGTTGTCGATGAGGTTGCATTTGCTGAGACACTTATTGGACCACTCGATGGAACTAAAAATTATAAATGCGTATTAAATACAAATGGCTTTTTATTAAGTTACAAGTCCTCGTCTTGGCGTATAGTACAATCAACAATTTAAAAGTCCGTCACTAATCGTTTTATGTATATACGGTTATATGTATGTATGTATTAAATTTATCCTGAGCGTTCACTGATGAGCGTTTTATTATTACCTTCCATCTTTGTATTGAATGAGTGAATACAGCTATTTATAATTTATTTTATAAGTTTATTTAAGTTTTTATTAAAACATGTAGATTTTTATTTTTCCGATTGTGCACCCAAGAACCATTGGTAAAAGTCAATGAAATAACATAATTTTGCTATACCTGCTTCCCTAGTTCTTTCTGTAGCCGTTGGACTAACAGCGGATGTTCCAACTTCATTGATTGCAGTCATTGTTATTTCATACACAGACCATTCCTCCAAGTTCGCTAATATGTGTGAGTTGGCTGTGTGATCTTCAATAATAGTATACAAAGTGTCATTTGTTCCACTCCGCTTGTATGTTATGTTGTAACCTTTTGGATTACCGTACCACTCACTTTGCTGCAAAGGCTGTTGGGCAACATTTAATTTATGTTCAAAAGTGACACTGGGATGAAGCATTTCCACTGGATAGGATTAACAATGCGATATCTAACCTTCTGAATGTTTATATAAACAACCAACCGTCACATAATTAAAGGTTGATGAGATTGTTAGCGATTATTTATAATGAATTCAAAACCAATAAATATTTATAGATGACTTGAATTAGTAAATAACGATTTACCATAACACCGTTTTATAAATCATTGAGTACTATAATTATTACGACACTACTAAAAGTAAATTAATTATGCTTATTTTCACTTTATATACCCATTTACTGGTTGTCAAAGCTCGCAAAATTATGAATTTCAAACAGTATCTTTAACTTTAGGTGGCTCTGTGTAGGCTAAAATAAAGTGTACAATGGTTTGGTCTTTCAGAAGGCGTTACAAGCAGATTAATAGCTGATATATGTAAGTATGGTAACTTATCAAACTCAGTAGGCTAGGTGTTGGTATATAACAGTAATTTTATTAACCTTAAGTTGTCCAGGATGCACGATTTATCACAAGTAAAGATTCTTAAAATGATGAATAAAAATCCCAATTCTGCTACTTACAATCCATCTGACGCGCAGATTATTAGCGCTCACAGCACGCACTGTAACGTTCCTTGGTGGATGTTGTGGTGGAGCTTGGATCGTTTGGAACTCCTTGCAAGGTTCTGAAGGAGGAGAAGACCCAACTACGTTGGTGGCGACCAATCTTAATCGGTAAGTAGTGAAGGGGATCAAGCCGGTAACCAAAATGGATTGTGCGTCAGGGGCGCTAACTTCATAGATGGTCACCCAAGAAGAGTTTCGCGCGGTTTGAGCCTAGAGACAACAAACAAAATAGTCACTGGACAACATATCAATTTGTGCCTCCCTTTTTAGGACAACTTATTTAGTGAAAACGGGCATTTTTCAATAAGATAATAATCTGCAATTGGTAAATTAAATATACGACATTTATGTGATCAATATCGTCTTTAATTTGTACGTCATTAATTGAAACATTATAAATATTTATCCACAGCTTGGGTGTGGCTACCTAAGAACTAATTATTAACGCTAAGAACTACATTTTTCCGAAGGAACTTCTTAATAAGAAGTATGTTTTAAATATTCATAAATACAAACGCATAATTTTTTAAAAATATTAAGTTAATTCATTCCCATCACGGGTTTGGCTGATGAAAATGATTAAAGCTAAGTTTCAGATAGATATTATTAGATGGTTTTAACTTTGAAATAAACTATCGGTATCATATTATTTAAAAATACCATTTTTTGACTTTATAGACTTTATTTCATTGACAAACCTTTGATTAGTCAAAATAATTCAACAGTTACGCACCTGTACAGTCCAAACTGATATTGAGGAATTCCCATCGAAGGCGGGCGTAAACTGTAGCAATACGGAATGCGCATCAATATTTGAGAGGGCGAGGTTCCGCGGCGCGTGAGGCAGCACTGGCTCCACGCCCGACTGTATGACCGCAGAGCGTGCGCCGCCTTCACCCACACCAGTAAGAGCGCTTATCCAAAATTGATACTGTGTGCTTGCCTATCAAGACAAAAGGCATAATAAACACATTTATTATGTAGCTTTCGATATTTGAATTTAAAACGGCTTTCAATGGAACAATAGTTTTATTACCTAAGTCTTCAATGCTTTAAACATTTTTTAAGTTTTTAACGTGAAACTTTTTTAAAATCAAGTAATAATGAAAATATTTATATATTTTACAGCGGATTATAGCAAAATAAATAAATAATTTCATGTAGCCGTATGGCAAACGGCTGGGTAGAATAGACTACCCTCATTTCTTACAGAGGTATCGTAAAGGGCGATTAAGGTAAGTTGATCCGACGTATGGTATCCGGCTGAGTAGAATAGACCACGGTCTTTCTTACCGAGGTGTCGTAAAAAGCGACTAAGGTAAGTTGACTCGTCGTGTGGTATCCGGTTGAATAGAATAGACCACCCTCTTTCTTACCGAGCTGTCGAAAAAGGCGACTAAGGTAAGTTGACGTCGTAAAATACGTAGCCAAATAATATTAAAACATATTTGTAACATGTTGTGCCAACCCCACTTAGAGTGGGATATGGGCAGAAAGATGATGATATAAATAACTTCATTATTCATTATTTTTGCATTATGGATCTCCGCAAAGTAATGCCTAATTCTATAAATTACTTCTTAATGTTATTAAAACAAATATTTACAAAATGTAATTTAAAATGTTGTTAATCGTTGCTCATTTATAATAATTTACGTCATCGTGAAGTGTACATGCCAATAACTAATTATGTAATAAATGTTAACTTGCTTAATGAAAAAAGAATTGAGGTCTAAGCAAAAACGCTGATGTTATTCAACGGTTATTCAGCTTTGAGAATTGCAATTGTTTTGAGTATTAACGACATTATGCTGTAGTAAAAACTTATGATGCACGCGATAAGTGTATGGGTGCTTAATAGATATAGTGATATCATAAACGCCGAATTCCTTGGTTATACATTGATGGCAGATATATCAGTTGAATGGAGTATAGCTTAAGTCTAGAGAACTCAGATTTCAAATGAGTAATTTTTTATTTCAAAAGATGTTTATTTCCTTCCCATGGTTAATATTTTACTTCCAAAAATAAGGCAAAACTATTTTAAGTGATTTTTTTAACCAAAAATTAAAAAACTAAAAAAAGAACTTAGGTTTTTTATAATATCGCCCTATCCAAAGAATAAGGTCACATCTCCTACGCTTTCGCTCCTACGCCTTCAGATTGGGCGATATTTGCTTTAAAATTTTTAAAATTTTGTTTAAGCATAAAATATTTGGAAAGTATATAAAGAAATAAAAAATTAAATACAAAACAGCGATGCCTTGATGAAAGTATTCGACGTTAGTTGCCGCTAAAAGTATAGTTCGTTATAGAGTGAAATAAAAATTAATACCTGTAAATGTTCCACTCGTATACTGGTATCGTTGGGTGGCAAGACTTCTTCCTTGATGGAATCAGGGTTATCCTTTATTTGGTACTTTAACTTGTAACCGATGAGGACACCGTTAGATTTCTTAGGTGGCGACCAAGTCACTCTCACTGCTCTATCTGATATGTCATCAAATTGCAAATTGACCACTTCGTCGGGCACTGGAATACAGATAAGGTGTTGATACTAGTGAATAAAACAAGCGGACGTCGAATTATAGTTAAAATACTTTCGACGAAGAATATTTAAGCGCAATTATATTATTTATTATGTGCGTTAATAAATTATGAACTAATAATAATTTCTGAAAAAAGATGTAGTGGATTAATTTTGAGATCTTAGTTTAAGCTGTGTAAGCGTATATTTAAATAATCTGCTTACTATGACAAAAAAAGTTTTTTATTTATAAGCCTGGTTTGATAACTACTATTATATAAAAATATAGAAATAGCAATTTGTATAAAGTCACTCTATCGAAAATGTCAAATAATAGAAGGGTTCGATTTGTTTTATATTTCGATTGTATGCCATTAGGTTTTATCAGTGTTTACTTAAATATAGGTAATTAAAACAATTTTGAAACTCACTGTCTTCTTTGGTCCGTATAAGCACAAAGTCACTACGGGGTCCATCGCCTGGTTCAGTAAAACACAGCACCGAAATATTGTATTCAGTAAATTTGTCGAGGCCGTTTATTAGGGCCCCTTGTTCGGTCAGAGGATCTAAGAGATTTGGAGGAACACTAATGAGCCTCTGTTCTACAGTATCATTCGCTGCCTCATCCCATTTCCATGCTTGTATTTTGTAGCCCTGTTACATACAAACTCCAGGTGAAAAATTAATATAAATAGTCTAATTTACTATTTAATTGATTTCATAATATATACATTTGTCTCGATTTATAATCCAAAAACAAGGGTTTGTACGCACGCTTAAAAGATCCTTTCGGTACACATTTACATGAACGGAAATTACCTCCATAGATGTTAATATAACATGTCTATGTCTTGACATATTGTCATAATTCATAATCCATAGTTGAGAGAATAATTAATTATGGATATGAGATTGATTTTTAAGAATAAAAAAAGAATTTTAAAATAAATGACCAAAATAAATAGTCTTTGTATTTGAATGCTAAGACTTTATTGTGGCGGTTTATTTTACTGATTACATCTCAATAGTGATTTTTTAATACCTGATTAATTCCGTTAATTTTTTGGGGATTCGGTGGCGTCCACCAAACTTTTATGGCAGTAGAATTAAAAGCTTCGCAGCGAACGCTGTCAGGTGCGGCCTCGGGAACGCCCTCCTTCGTCTTAATGGTGTAACTGTCAGAAAACACCCCAACACCCTTATCGTTGTAGGCTGCGATTTGTACATTGTAATCTTTCCACGTAATTAGATCTTGTATGAGATAGTTTCTTTGGGCCTCGTTAGTTATATTTTGATACGTCCACGGACTATTGTCATAGCCTTTTAGACGATAACGAATGACATATCCAAGTATGTGCCCATTACGATGTTCTTCTAAAGGTGGCTGCCATTGCGTGATAATTTCAGAAGGTGAGCGTGCCGAACCCATAAAGCCTAAAGGCGGGCCGGACGGTGCTACAATATACCATAAAATCTGTTACTTTCTATTATATCGGAGTTAATTATCACTAAACTAATTACAATAATTTACAGTTTCATGCAAATATGATCTGTTACAAAGCTACGCTCATGTGAGAAATCATATAAATTTTGTCAAAATTGCATAAGTCATAAAAGTTGCATTCGCGACATACACAGGCAGGCATGGTCCATGCAAATAAAGTACATGACTCATGAAAAAGGTTAATAAGTGATAAAAATGGATTTAAACTAAGAGCCAACGCTCGTATATGGGTATTATATAACCAAAAATATTATCTTAAAAACAATCATGTACCCTAGCAAGGTCAATAGGCAGACTGAAAAGTTAAACAATAGACAGACATGAGGATATACAATGAATAATGACGAACAATCGAAAAGCGGAAACAAAAATATATTCGTACAATAATAATTATGTTTTTAGATACCATGTGGTTTTACATGTTTGCATACCTTGGCAGCAAATTATGTCGCTGGCTGCTTGATCACAAAAAGAAACAATGTATTGTTGCTGAAGATAGTATGTAATACGTACTTTATCGACTCATAAATTCAAAACATTCTTTATTAATTATTTTAGAATAAGGTTAGGCTAAGTTTACTAACATTAGGTTAAGTATGTGTGTATTACTAACAAAATATGACCAGAAATAATGTTGGTCGAAATAAATGTATTTTATTTTATTTTTTTTATCAAAAAAATCTTATAATCTACTTTTAAATTGTCAGTATAGTTGACGATTCAAAAGTACTTGTTTGGAAAAATACTTAATTTAATTTTACGAACATTGAAATTACATATAATAAATATAAAATATTTTAATTTGTACCTTCTTGTGGCAAAGTTAAGACTTCTGTCGGGTCAGAAGGAGGTCCCTCTCCCACAGTATTCACTGCGGAAACTCTAAATTGATAAGATGTAGCTGCCTTCAAGCTCGTCAGTAACACCCACCGTTGATTTGCTGACACATTCATTGGTTCAGTTACCCAATTTAATAGGGGATCTGGAGTCGGACCTAGAAAGTTTCAATATACCTATAGTAATAACGAAAACTTATTTGAATGTACAATAAATTTATATTATTTGCTAAAAATAATATGATTTATGATATGAAAATAATAATAGGTAATTATTTAACATATTCCAATAACGCTTAGCTTGTAAATTATATGCAAATTTTGGTATCTGGATTATACTAGATAGCGCGCAAGGTTAAAAAAAATCTAAATGGACCTAAAGTGTATTTATTGGTGGGTGATTTTTAAAAGTACAAACCGAACTCTGGCACGATCCGCCGCTGGACTATATATTTCTGTATAGGCGAGTTGCCGTCGAACCCTGGTGTCCAGGATACATTGACGGCCCGTTGGGGCGTAGCATCTAGGCGCTCGACGCGCACGTTGGTAGGCGAGAAGGGTAGTTCGATGACGGAGAGCAAAGCACGTCGTGTGTGGTTCCCGCCCGGTGACGTCACCACGCACGTGTACTCGCCCGCATCGCTCGCACGCACCGCCTGCACTTGCAAAGCTCCGTCGCCAGACACCCACACACGGGAACCGGCTGTCATCGGTCTAGAATAAGAAAATTTTTGTTTTCCAAAAAGTGGACAGTTTTAATTATAAAAATTACTTATAATATTCCTCGAGTTACTGATTGAGAATACCTTGTTACAGACTAATAGAGCACCTTCAATAGTTTACAATGTCGATAACCAGTTAAAATTCAATACGGATCAATAATGAGTAAATTTTTTGAGATTTTTTCTTTCAATAATATATTAATAAATTAAAAGTTCAAGTAAAGCTGTGAATCATATATTAAAAAAACGTAGTTCTAAGCCATTCGAAATAAAAATCAAGCTAAAAGGCTTGCGTCATAGAAATACTTCAAAAGAAACGTAAAAGAAAGCTGTTCTGTAGTTAGTTTTTAACTTTGTGGCCTGTCCTGAGTTTTTGTTCTCCTAAAACTCCTATGTAAGTCTTGCTACTTTTTTAAATCACTTTTTTAAAACTTTTTTTAAGACACGTTAGTTAGAGATGTCGTTAGTAATACGGTAAATGAATTTAATTTTGGTAAACATTAATAATCATACTTTCCTTTTTCATGATGTCGTTACGATTACATGAATTTAAAAGCAAAAGTCAGAGAAGCGATGCGTTAAAATCATAAGCGTAAACTTGATCTCTTGATTGTTATTATATGTAATAGTAGTAAGCTCTTACTGTTTGTTGTGGAACCAGTCGATATTATATTTAACGTTAGGGTCGCTGGATACTTTGCATTGCAATGTTGCAGTATGGCCCAACAAAACACGCGTGTCCACGGGTGGCGCAATTATTTGAGTCCTCACTGTAAAATCAAATGATAAAAAAATATTATACGTTTATTTATAATTACTTTGTGTACCGTCCTATATACTCCTAGTTTTAGTTTCTTAAGTAAGCTTGCCAGTAAGAGGTCACTATTAGTGCCATGGCAGCCTTAGGCCTATTTATAAGTTATAAGATTACTTATATTTGTTTGTTTTTTTTCTAGTTGCGCAATAAAGTATTTTAACAGTTCATATTTGATATAATTAAACTGGTGTTCTTTTGTTAATACCCTACGATTTGAAGAAGATTAGTTTACTTCATATTATGATAATTCATATAGAACAGCTTGCATATTAAGAGTTTTCCTTATCGATAAATAAAGTAACACATTCAGATTTCCTTCTAATAACTGTCTGTCACTAATAAATTTTCTTTAGATTCAGATATAAATTCTAATGTTAGTACGTGTATAAAGTTAGAGACGACAACAAAGTCATTTAAATTTTACTTTTCGACGGACACTCTTTCACATTGTTCACTGTTCAAGTGATGACTTGAATTTTAATGATTACTTTACCTAATTTTTACTGCCAGCATGAATAATGTGGCTTAATAATATTAATACTAATTACTACTGTTAATTACGAATTAATTCTGCTTTCTATTCTTTAAATTGTATTTTGTTTTAATTTTGTTTTTTTTATTTTATTTTATTATAGTTTGTAGCAATTTGCAAATGCCATATTATTGCTGTATATAGTCTACAATCTTATAATCGTATATAGTCTCAATAAAAGATATACAAGACAACTCCAAAGTTATTGTAAGACGTCATTTATTAAGGATTCTTTTTCATTTATAGCTATGATAAAAATTACGGTACAGATTGTAGAGTTTGTAGGCAATTTTTTATCTACCTTACTGCTGCAGTTCCGGCTAGCGACTTAGAATATGAAATATATAATCTAGTTAATGTTAATTAGTTTAGTATTTTGTTTAAATTGATAATTGCATATCTACGTTCACCTTGCGACACCTTAAACACTAAACTATCGAGAAATGTTCCCAATATTCATAAACTGTGTGAAATAATTAATAGATCATTTGCAATGTAACGGCACCAAAACTTAAAACAAAGATATGGTGCTGTTTGGTTTAAAAAAATATTGTTTCATACTCCTAAATCATAAAAGGATATAATTATAAATCTCAGGATTTTTAAGGTTGTATACTTACCTAGCACAGTGAGGTAAGCTTCGCCGGAGACATTGCCAGCGTCATTTGTACGGACGCAAGTATATTTTCCACTATCCGCTGTAGTTGTGCCCGTAATTAGCAAGTCTCCTTCATCCAAAGCTTGTAATCTCCCGGATAAATTTATTATGATAGAGTCTGGAATGTTTTGTAGGAAAATATTTGCAAGCCATTAAAACCACTAATGGGATTAAAGTTATCAAAAATCAGGTAGATCAAAGTTAATTATATGCGATATAATTTTTTTGTTTATACATCAATTATTTTATTAGACTATAAGGTATATGGTTTGGTAGTTGAGAAATTTTCTCACGGTAAATATTTAGCAACCTTTTAACTGACAGTTTATCTCTATATATCTATCTTTTAAGGATAGCTCAGTATATCTGTTCTAACTAAGAAAATGCGGTAAGTGGAAATATATAGTATTAAATTATAAACTTCAATACGTAGTTTTTTAACATGTTTAATGTTTAACATTATGATCCGGTACAACATATAATTTAAAATAAAATCTTAGTAGTTATTGCGGAATAAAAAACGTGCGCAAAAATTAATCAAGGCGGACCTCGCAAGGGAATAATATATTTCACTATACACACTAAGTACGGGCGGATCGGCTTGTTTGTAAATAAAGATAGAATAACAATCACATACCCATATATCAAATTAAAAGTAATCTTTATTCAAATAAACTTTTTCAAGCATTTGTAAATCGTAAGGGATCAATACGATCAAAAAAACAAATGTTTCGGAATATTTACCGAGAAGAACCAGCAAGAAATTCAGCGGTCAATTTTTTAAAATTTTTAATTTACATAATTAGGCTGCAGTCCGCTACGAAACTGGAAAGATTTTTAAGTCCAAGCATTTTCATCATTTATATAAATAGTAGTAGTATATAACATAAGAATAATACGTCATTAGTCTACACTAAAAAGATACCAGCAAAGTGAGGTTCGTACCATTGAAGAACCAGGTAACATTTGGCGTCGGAGCCCCAATAGCTCGACAGGCGATGGTTGCATCTTTCCCATCGAGCACGGTGAGGTTGGCCGGCGCACTCTGCATTATGGGCGGGGACGCTACAAGCCACACATGTACTTAATACGAGCGCTACATTAAATAGTGAGCACTATGCACTATTAGTGGAAAACAAATCCTAACTATTATCACACGATTAAACACCTTGTCAAACTATTTACTGACTCACGTTCGCTTTATTATATGTACTAATATAATGCACTGTCTAAAAGCATAGGTTACTGTAAATAATATAGACCCATCACCTTACTAATTTGAATGTAATATTAATTTATTTCAGTATTTAGATATCGACATTACACTTTACATATGTATGCGTTAATTAATATTGTTACATAAAAAAATTTATTATAGCTTCTAAAAATAGTTTAGTATTTTTTTCTGCATTGATTTATATACATATACAACAAATTGTATTTATATTGATTTCTTAAAATTTTTATGTCTTTACTATATCTACGGTATAAATTAAAAATATAAAAACCTACAACGCTAAGCTTGATTGATAAAAAAACAAGCATCGATAATGCTTAATGATCATCATGCACTATATGCACCTTAAATATTCCGATAAGATATAGACAATATAAAGCAGATTACACTAAATAGTATATGAAATTATAAATGCATAATATTATGTATACTTTGATCTTAAATAAAATTCCAATTACACATAATAAGCAACAATGCATAATTTCATTTTGCCATGCAGCTAAGCTACTCGATATTACTTTTGTAATTTTATATCCTAGATAACTTGACACCAAAGCGTGTACTACGTAGTCGGTAGATTGTATAAGATTAGCTCGCTAAGACGAAAGTATACTTCATCTTAGTGAGCTATATAGATTTTTGGATTAGTATAAGACTGGGCGTTATAAAATATCATATAAAAAACTAATCAAACTTTTACATATTGTACAAAAATATTTGATTTCAAACAATACATTTGAGGCAAAAATTCGTGTTGGTGACGTGATTAATCAATTGAAAAAAAAATAGGCAAACACTGTGGTGTGAGAATCAAATACGCTTAACAGTGCATAACACCAATACATAAGTTGCTTACTGCCGGTATCAAATTTGAAAGTTTTTGCTTTTTTATCTGCGGTCCTCATTCTTATTAACTTCATGTGACTCCGCGGTACGCGTTTTTTTTCGTATGCTGTTCAATATTGGAAATTGTAATTATGCATTTTTATTAAAATTTATACTAACTAACAATAGATACTCACTTTTGATTTTAAGCCAGGTGTATATAGAAGATTCTCCAGCTTCGTTACTCGAGATACATTGATATATGCCCATATCTTCCATCTTTAAGTTATTTATAACGAGCGATCTATCTACTTCCACTCTATACCTACCGCCACCGTCATCAACATCAGCGTTATCAGACTCCTCAGCATCGGCCCCGACGCTTGCAATTTTTCTCGCGTCTTTATACCACGTAATACTAGGAATCGGCATGCCTTGGACATTACATTGTAAAACGATAGTACTACCGAACTCTCCGAACGTTTCTGATTTCAAATTTGATAGCATCACTGGTTTTTCAAATACTGTAACCTTTGCTGACGCGGTCACCGTGGCAAATCCACCAGATTTTAATCTCGCTTGACATGTATATTGTCCAGTGTGATTTAAATTTGCTGAAATAAGACTTAACGTTCTATTCCACTGGTCATTTAAGTCGTAAGTAATTCCTGCTAGGTCAATCAATACACCGTCTTTGAACCATAACGTTTCTAGCTCATGTAGCGGCCTCGCATTCGCTATGCAATAAATATTTGTATATTCTTGACCTTTGATTATCTTTGTGTCTTGTGGCTTAATAATGATCTCTGGTGCTATTTCTTTATTATCATCTCCTAGAACATCTAATCTGATGTAAGGACTATTTTCCACCTTGCCTAATTGGGTATTAATTGCACGGGCTCTAAAAATTGAAGAACATAGATAATATAAAACCAAATTTTGTTTTTAAATAATTTATAGAATTAGGCGTTACTTTGCGGAGATCCATAATACAAAAGTAATAATAAAATTATTTTGCTATAATCCGCGATGAATTCGTTATAATTTCATCGCGGATTATAGCAAAATAATTTTATTATTACTTTTGTTTTAAATTTTGTTTTTGTCAAATACAAACACTTGTTTCCTCACCTGTAAGCTCGTTGGTCGTCCTTAGATGCGCACAATATTATTAATTGATGTTTGTCAGTAATAGCATATTTTTGGTCGTATCGTAGTACACCGTTCACACTATTTTCCTCTTGCCAAATTACAGAAGGGGGTGGTTCGGACTCTATGTGTGGGAAATCTAGAATAGCTGCTTTACCAGACTCCACCGTCACTACTTGTTCAACAATGTTCTCAAAAACACCCATGTCTGTAAATATAGATCATTTAAAAAAAAGGGCGATTTTAAACAATGTGAATATAACAATAACACGAGGAAAGCAAAATGCATTAGTTGAATAAACAAGACTGTTACGGCCATTTTATCGCCATATTTTTTAACGTGTAATATAATTGGAAACAAATTATTTTAAAGTAAAAAATTAAGTTATAAAAACTAATAATTTCGATATATTTTAAGGAGTAGATCACATTTGTAAAAGAAGAAATACTTATTCAAATTACAAATTGCAATAAGTAAATTTTGACGTGAGTGAACACTAGCATTCAGTGTACAAGAATTAATACTCACAAGCAACGACAATGTTATTCTTTTCACTGAAAATCGCACCAACATCATTCCTTGCTATACACTGATAAGCACCTGCGTCTTGCCTCTGAGTATTATGGATTTTATAAAATAATTCCGAAGAGTATTCGCCTAAAGGAATACCATTTTTAAGCCATCTGTACAACGGTTGTGGGATCCCTATAAAAATAATAATATATCATATTTCTAACATTTATTTATTTATTTATAGAAACTGGTGTAATTTAATTATAATATAAACGTGGGTACCTATTGCTGAACATTGCAATATTTTTGTTGTGCCTTCTCTGACTATACTATTGGAAGACGAAGGTTGCATTGTGAATCTCGGCGGCTGCATTTGATCTGAAAAGAAGTGAGCTTAAGTTATACAATTTTATTATAATTTTTTTAAAACGAATAATTGCAAGATTGGGGGTTGTTTTCAAAATCAAAATTGTTAAAATATCCCGTAAAATTTCTGAGGATTCCAGCTGCGGCTATTAATAATTAGCAACACAATTTCAGTTTATCTATTAAACTATCATACATTGGTTTTGGGCTGTAGGACTGCTAAATACTAACTTCTCCTTGTTTCTTGTTCGCCGTGATTTCCTATCTCTCGACTTTAAGTTTGCATAAAAATACATTTTATTATTATATTATAAACATTGTGTTATAAGATAGAACTTTATAAGTAAAAAAAACTAGATACTAAACGAAAGTCCTACAATAAAATCAAAAACTTTTGAAGTTTGAAACCAATTGAGTCACATACTGCAATCAAATAACATTTTTGTTTATATGACGTTATTATTGCATCCTTGACACAATGTGATTCATAAAGAACCGTTAGGGGGGAAAAATTACGATCAATTAGAAGGCTTCATATTCAAACCAAACGATGTGACTAATCAGTATCATTAATAAAAATGTAGGTCTTATTGATTTTCTCATATGAAGTTAAAACCAGTCTTTACTAATATTAAAGAGAGGAAAAATTTGTATGTTTGTTTGTAATGTTTTCACACAAAAACTATTGGACCGATTTCAAAAATCCTTGGAAAGCTGCGTCTTTACTGAGCAACATAGGCTATATTACATTTTCAAAAAAAATTACTGATCCGTAATAAAAATGTAATAAGGTGTAAAGAAATTAAAAATTACGGCATATTACTAGAATTAAATAAAGAAACCGATAACTGTATGGCAAAATGATTCTTCCTTGACAAAGATGTTCACTCTATATTTGCGCAATAAATCAGTTCTCAAGAGAATAATTCTTAATTAAAACCACGTGTATCATTCATATCAGCCAAAATATAGCAAAACGTTTCGGCAGCAACTACATATAAATGAGATTTATGTAGAAATATATGTACGTCGCACTCGGATTGTAAATCGCCCTGGTACATTACGGCTTGGCGTTTTCCGATACAGAACCATTTTGAATGGCGGTGCGTTAACGATTAGGCGGATTAATAACTCTTATAGTATTAGACAAACCTATTATATATAGAATAGCTTAGGCAGGATATTTAATCAATTTTTTTTATAAAAACCTTACAGAAGTATATAAAAAAAAGGTTATTATTTTTTAACCACCAGTAAAAGTGAAACTTTACTATTTTAAAACGTAAAAATCATGTTTTTTATTTGTTCCATCCTGAAGAAAATTGATTAAAATTAATGAACATAAATGTTTCAATTAGGTTGAAGTAATCGCGTATAATTTATAGCTATTCAATAAAGTATTTTCGTCGGGACAGCGTCTAATAAACTCAATAGGCACTTAGTGTTATTGTAGAAACTAATCAGAGCTTTCTTTATTGCAATAGACCGCCTACATGTCTTGTCTTATAATTTAACATGATCTCATTATTCAATATCTGAATATTTGCTTGTTTTTTATTTGTACTTGTTATAGAAATATATATATATATATATATATATATATATATATATATATATATATATATATATATATTTATTATTTTTTTTTTCTTCAAATCTATCAGGCCAATTGTAATAAGAGTAGACACACGGTCGTCCATCCCCAAAATAAGTTACTTAATACTCGTGTTTATATAATTCAAAACTCAAATCAAAATATTCTATATTCAAATAAACTTGTAAACAATAGCTTTTAAACCGTCTAATCTAATCTACAAATATACAACCCAGGCTCGAAGAACCAACAAATTGTTTATAGAAAATGTTGGCCCTCGGCGTAATCGTACCAACACAACCTTCGGAGCTGAACGCAGCGTCACTCCCACTGCGCCCACTGGCCATAAAACCTCCAAGTATATAACGTCATCACGTTATTGGATCACCATCATAAAACTATCCCAAAAAATGTACAGATAAATTGTAATTTGTTTACAATGGTATTCATAAGGCTTCTCTTTTGGCAATAAAGTTATTTTTATATTTAGATACAATTGTATACCAATTTCCATGTTGTTCTTAAATAATTGACAAATACATTTTCGCAACGTGACTAAAATCGAAGGTTAGTGTGATCAGTGATGCATAAAATTAAAGTAATGAAATAATTTATTGTGTTCACTGTAGTTAAAATTCCAGTTACCTATGGAATCAAACACTGATCATCTAAAAAATTGACGAACATCGTAACAGACATTAATTTCGTCGTTATTTTTTAGACATTGAAACTACACAAACCTTCCTTAGTCCCTTGGGTTGACAGGGATTTACCAAAGCCTTGGTCATATTTCAGGCTCTGTCCAGTAATCTGGTAATAAAACTCTGTAATTGTATCTAATGGGTTCTATATATAGTTAACTAAGGCTACTGGAAAAGGAGAGGCAATCTACAAAATATACTCGTAAATTTTATAGAAGTATTATTATAGAAGAATATTTGTTCTCTTACGATTTGTTTAGCCAAAATTATAAAGAGGGAGGAATGTAATATTTAAATTATATTGATCCTTTATACGTAGGCAAGAATTGAAGTTTTTACTTACAATTAATCACGAAATTCAGTATCGGTAAATACCGTATGATAAAAGCTATTTAAAAATACGTTGCGTGGTCCAGAGATTTGACTTTCATCTTTGCTGTCTAGTTTCTTAATGATAGAGATATCAGTGCTGTAAAAATGCTGTATGATATGGATAGCCATGTTAGTAGAATAGGTACCACCCTCGTTTCATACCGAGGTCTCGTAAAAGGCGACTAAGGTAAGTTGACCCGCCGAGTGGTATCCGGTTGAGTAAAATAGACCAGCCTCTTTCTAACCGATTTATAACATATTGTGTCGACCCCATTTAGAGTGGGATAAGGGCAGGAGAATGATGATGAAAATCAGTATGGATAGCACAGTATGCAAGATCTTGTTCATCGGGGGCCTTTTAGTTAGGGCGTTCGATAGAAGACATAGTGTATAAATAAACGCCTATTACACTTTTATTATAACATCACATGTACATTCATAAAATAAAGGAACCAGTTTATCCAGACAACGTAATTTAGTTTAACGTGTTGTTACCGACTGTAGTAAACCGATGTCAGATACCAAGGCACAACAGTGTTACAACTCATAACGGTTACATTACAGGAAACATCATTGTCACAGTTTTTCCAAAAGTAATTGTAACTGACATAGCGACTTAAACATAATTTTTTTCTCGGTTAAAATAATATAGAACTGTTTTTTCACTGTTTATAAAAAATAGTGAAAAATAACTTTGTTTAGGCAAGGGAATGCACGCTGCGCATTGGGGGGGGGGTACACTTATCCTGGAAACTCTCTAGGGATATGTAGGATTCCTGACAAATTTTTTTTCACTGTAAGGCCAATTGTCTTGTAAATATAAATTACTCACACAATAAAGTTTCTATATTTTAAGCCGTGTGGTATCCGGCTGAATAGAATAGTACCACCCTCTTTTCTTACCGAGGTGTCGTAAAAGGCGACTAAGGTAAGACGACCCGCCGTGTGGTATCCGGCTGAGTAGAATAGACCAACCTCATTTCTTACCGAGGTGTCGTAAAAGGCGACTAAGGTAAGTTGAATCACCGTGTGGTATCCGGTTTAGTAGAATAGACCACCCTCTCTTACCGAGGTGTCGTAAAATACGACTAAGGTAAGTTGATGTCAGGCAGGCGGCCGGTCATAAAAACGCAGCCAAATCATATGACAACATGTTTATAACATGTTGTGCCGACCCCACTTAGAGTGGGACAAGGGCAGGAGGATGATGAATAAAGTTTCTATATTTTATACGCTTGAATGAGTTTGAACGCAAACCCATCATAGTCTACAATGAGTATTTTAGTAGTATGTTTATATGTGTACATTAAATGATCATAAATATATGCAATAATATCTACTTAAGAACATGTTTTATTTGAAAATTTCACTCATCTTATATGCACTCTGTGATACTCAATATCGATTTTATAGTGATACATATCTTTCTCATAACCTGTCTCGGGTTTCGAGTTATCTTAGCCAGATTTGAAATATAACCTTTTGCATTTATAATTTAAGCGTGGATGCATTCGAATTTAAAGCGGATACTACTTTTATTAGTCTAAAAAAAGGACCAAGTTATAATTCTTTGATGGAAAATTCATAATAATTTTATATTACGTATGACTTCATTGTAATTCGAAGCACATTAATATTTTCTTCGTAACAAGATTTTCTTTAAAGATAGAAGATAATTGAGTTTACCTGAAGCTATTGAAACAGGTTGCTTATGAATTTTCTTTACGTTATACTAATGAATTGTGACAAAACTTTTTGCCATAATTAGTTTCAGGCGTGACAAAATTTGTACTTACCTACTTATGTATTGTTGGTAGCTTAAATCAAAAGATTCAAAGTTATCATATTTAATACTAGAGTTTCTCGTTTACTCTATTTGAATTCTATAATGAATAAATTAAATATAATTATACCAATGATATAAATATACCTATTGCCAACTCAGATCAGATCAGAGCTGAAGAACTTGTTCTTTAAAATTTGATTAAGGATTTAATTAATTTAATGACACATGAAATGAAATGAGCAAACATTAATAATAATATTATGTGCTTCTTAATATGCCGTGTGGTATCCGGCTGAGTAGAATAGACCACCCTCATTTCTTATCGAGGTGTCGTAAAAGGCGACTAAGGTAAGTCGTCCCGCTGTGTAGTATCCGGCTGAGTAGAATAGACCACCCTACTTCTTACCGAGGTGTCGTAAAAGACGACTATGGGTAAGCTGATGTCAAGCAGGCGGCCGGTCGTAAAATACGTAGTCAAATCATTTGACAACAAGTTTATAACATGTTTTGGCTACTCCACTTAGAGTAAGATACGGGCTGGAGAATGATGATGATTATCTACTTCTTAATGAAGTACGCTTAAAGAAGACATAAAATACTTTTTGTTATGTAAACTGCAGCACATTAAAGGTTATTACAAAATAGAACAAACAGAATACACGACAGACCATGAGCCGAAATATACCAAATATCCATTAAACAATGATGTCAGACAAGTGACTTACGCGTTACTGGTAATCAACGCTGATAAAACCGATAAGATACCGTACTTCATCACATAAATAAATGTGATTAAACTAACCTACTTAAACCGAAGCCGTAAGTGTTATTGACGGAGGAATTTTTATTACCTACAGATAGGAACCATGCAGACTTTTTGATGAAACTAAGAAACGAAATACTCTTTATATTGTACATAAATAATGAATCGAGATTTGTTAGTATTTAGCATATTTTTGTTTAATATTGTAAAAGCGATTATTCATTGGTGATTTGAACACGTAAACAAAAGTTTAAGGGTTTCGTAATAAAACTTTGTGTTTAAATGCCATTCATAATCAATGTCTGATTTTCACCGACGAAAAACATAGATCAGAAACTTTGATATTTTAGGAGAATATCTGGAATATATATTCTAGGTTTTTATTACAATTTCTTCCAATGAGACAGTAAGTTATGGTCCAGTAAAAGAATATCATCCAGGAGTTATCTTGAAGGTAACATCTGTAATTAAATAACGTATGTACGTATTAAAATTAACTGCCCCTTGGTGGAAACAGTAATATTTCCTTAATGTTCTCTAAGCGCCGCCTTCTTTTGTTAGATGGTACCTCTAAACACCAATTAATATTTAATAATATTCTCATAAAATGATTGAATATTTAATTGTAGGCTCCTCTTAATATCTTGATGGTTCATTAGCTTCTTCATTGGATTCGGTCATAACGATCATAAACCATACGGATGATATTTGGAATTCAAAATATTCACCAGTTATTATTCACATAGTTATAATACAAAATAATTTAACAGAAAATATTTAGGGACTTAACAGCTAAGAGATCGTTAGTTAGTCGTTGCGACTCATGGTCTCCGAGACGTCCATGTATCTGGTTATTTGTCTCTAACCACAAGCTCGACCGGTGACCAAGGCCTCACTAGAGGAGAATCTCCCTCTTATTTTTTTTATTCTCATTTTAAATTCGAGGTGCTACAAAATATAAATTAATAATTCCTATTCGAAAATGATTATTTTTGCTGTGAGTACATTTTCAAAGTTCCGTGCACAAAGCTTCTAGAATGATGTGTTAGATATATAATTCTGGGTCAATTAGTATATAATTTTACTTACAGTAAAATTAATAGTAGTAATAATATATTTTAAACTGTGCTTATTTTCTAACTATGGCGTTTTAAGCATCGCGTGCTTACATGCTTCTATACAATCATGACCCATAACAGGCAAGGTAGGTAGAAGGTATTGCTGTTGGTTATTATCGAAAATTATTGTCGTCTTAATTCTACATCAAACCGCTTTGTCTTAACATGGTTAGTTTACAGTTAATATTCCAAAACATTTTATTAATTTAAGTGGGACATAATAGTTAACATGAAAATATGTTTATTCGGTCAGCGTATCTTTTACAGAGAGTAAATTACGCGATTTTTTATTGTACTTTAATATTATTTATATAAAAATTCATAGTATTAAAAATCCTACATTAAGTTGTTGAGTAAAATTATCGTCTTGCCATTCAATCGCTATTCTCATATTTGGTAATTGTCAATTAATCAATTTTGTAATTTCAATTACTGAGAATGGTGATCATATTTCATAAATACTACAGACACAAATAATTATTATGGACAGTAGCACATATATTTAAAGAGCGATACTTAATGTAAATTTGCAATTAATTACACGCTTTTTTGTAAAGGAAACATCATGAAGAAACCTACACATCTCTAAAAAAATTCCGGGGATACGTATAACCTACTAATCCTTATTTAGAATAGCATGGTTGGCCTTAGCTCCAACACAAAAACTCCCTTCAAAAACGGAGAGAGGAGGCTTATACTCTGCGATGGGATAATAAGAAGCCAATACTTTGTCTTTCTAGTATAAATTTTGACGATGACAATCAAGTCAGACAGATTACCAGGCGGCAATAAGCCTTTTGATCAGTATCAGACAATAAAAGATAATCGTTATTTTAATAGGCACTTAATGATTTAAGTGTTAATTATTGCTGATTACATATAGTTGTGTTATCTGTAGTTCTAAAATATAATTTTTTTACGTGGAATCAGATTATTTCAAAACATATTTGCCAGGGTATTTGTATCATAGAAAGGTGCTTCTCAATGCAGACATTATTACCATGATCGAGGTTTAGTTATGGAACTGTAAAAAAGTATTTCCAAACATAATCATGAAAGTATTTATCATTAACTTAGATAATTTATAGAATTAGGCGTTACTTTGGGGAGGTCCATAATACAAAAGTAATGAGAATATCTATATCTTTATCGCGGATTATAGCAAAATAATATTCTCATTACTTTTGCATTTACTTAGACTGAAATTTTTTTTGGCCTCGCATTACGTGAAAAAAAAATTCTATGGTAAATATTGTGTTTAATTTTTTTAAACTTCATATTCCTATTTACAACAACTATAAAGAAAATTGATTCTAATTAAAATATTTTTAATGTAAAAGATAAATATATTAGAATTAGAAAAATCGTCGAATTCACTGTAAGGAGATAAGGTTCCCAAAACACTGGTAGCGTTGCCTATTTGAGATTAAATTAAATGTAGACAATAATTTAAATGAAAGACCACAATAAGAACAGAAAAATAATGAATGTTCAAATTTTTTAGTAACTACTGGAACACGAATAGCTTACACGGTTGATGTATCAATAGTTAATATGTATTGAGTTTGTATGAAGCTATCCACCTGAACGCGGTTCACCCTTGAGCGGGAGGCTTTGGCAGAATGCCAATGTCCAAGTCGACTCTCTCGACAAACTGTTAAAGTATTTAAGTCCCAGTTCCATTGTCTTAAGTTTCAATCAAATGCGTCTTCGCTTTGTCGGTACATAAAATAGTCATTGTACTATGGACTATGGATTCCTATTGCTAAGATTAGGTTTCTAGGTAGATGTAACGTGATTGAACTTATTTATTTATTTATGAACCAGCTGCGATTGATTTATCTACTATGCAAACAGCTTTAATATGTTAAACCTATATATAACATCCAATGATGTCATTTTGATTATTCATTAACCACTTGTAGCAAAAAATACATTGTTATTCATAATCTCTAAAAAGTACTCATAGGGCAACTTCGGGGATACTATACTATAGTATCGAGCTTTCTTAAGTATGTAAAGTAAGTTGTTGTGTATAAGTCGTAAAAGATTGAAACTTTGCTTATGTTCAATGCAATTAAGTATATGCTTGTATAAATGCTTAGACGAGTTTTATGAATAGTTAGGCTTACTCATGATACATTCCACGAAAAATGAAAATGTTTTAAATTGATATGTACATATAAATAAGCAATAGCCGCTACACAGTTTTTATAAAAAAGGTGTATAAAGCCAAAGAGGTATAAAAGTTCCAAGGCATAAATTTGGTCCCATAATTTTTGCGAAACCTTAGTAGAAATAGTTTTGCAATTATTGGTGTTACAAGTTTTTCCTGAAAAAAAGTATGCCCAGACGTTTTCTGTTTTCAATTATTTATGCAATAAGTATACCCGTATTAAATAAAGCATAGATTCCAGCTATGTGCCTAGGTCTACGTTTATTTCTATACGCAATATTGGACAATGGCGATAGTGTTATCTAAAGCTATCACTGAATCTGCTTTATTTGATTGCATTTGATTTTGTGCTGTTTACTTCCCGGACGTTATATACAGTGTTACTGATGTTCGGGTCCAGTGTGGTAAGTATATCTTAGCAGGATGTAAGTGATATACTTACCACAGATACTTAATTTAATCTATGCCGGATATAATTTAATGCCTGGAAATCACTCTTATGTAATCGGGTTGTTCTTACTTAACTAGAATTCAAAACAAAAGTTACTTAAGCGAGTAATCAACTATATATATCTTTAAGACTTACAGATGATAATATTTTGAGATGAGAGACTTTTAACCTTATACAAAAAGTTTTATATATTTTTTTTTTCTTTAAACATGTAGCGTTACACAATAAAAATAATTTTTATAAATACTTTTCCAGACTTAATCAATTAGCCCGGATTATTCATAAGCAAGTTTTTCTTGGGTAAAGCCTTGTAAATACCGTAAGTAAATACTTCTTGAAAACAATCATGCATTGCTCTGTTATTACTGACAGGCATGTTGGTGAAATTAGCCCAATATAATGTAAGTGTATCGGTCATATCGTTGTTATGATTGCTTACATTTTGCAATATGACGACAATCTCATACTCTTATAAGCTGTAAAGAAAAAAATATTTAGACCTTCCTAATGAGATAATATGTGAAATATTTACGCAACCATAACTTTCCTATTGTTGTTACTATGAAAAATTTCATAAAGAAGAGAAAAACTTATAATAATAAAGTATAATGTTCATTTTCTTATTATTAAAATGTCACTTTATTAGAGTTTTTTGTACGGAGAAAGTCGTTAAACCGAGCTTAATTTAAACAACGGCCCAGTACGCAGATGCTTGCTAATAAATGGTTTAATTCATGAGAATCATTAAATTTATGCTTTGCTTAGCAAAAATATCGTTTGAGAAACTTAAGATTGTAATTTAATAAAATGTTTGTGGATGTTAAAACTTGGATCGCTTGACTCAAGTTGTTTGTGTAATCAAGCTTTTGTTATTTTCGATTTGATAAATTACATAACTATATGCAGTTGTAATCGTCCAGTGGTCATGAAATGACTTAACATTGTAAAAATATTGCTTTTGGTCAAAGCAACAGATTTCAAAATAAAATAATATTGTGAATAAAAAATATCATTTATTTCAGCGAATATAATTTTATCATATAATACTATATATTTATGAGATTAAAATTTTCATCGGTTTATTATGGGAAATGTATATATATATATTTTCTAATGCACCCACCAATATTTTATGTTGAGCAATAACTACAAATTATTTTTTTTTCAACAGGTCCAAAGTAAGCAAAAGATATTTAATGTTATTCATTTCTTCACATTTCTCTCATTTTGTATATCCACTAATAAACGGTATAGAAACTTGTCTAAGTAATGCCTTCATTCTTATTGAAAGCACCTGAGTCATATCAGTGCATTATTTCACATCCGTCTATCGGAGAATGCGTTGTCCGATGAGGTCAAGGCATTCAGTGTCACAATGTTACGTTATAAATATTAATCTTTATATCCCGCGGTTGATTGTCAATTAATTTGAAAATAGAAATATAGTATAGTGCCTTGCTTTAAAAGTACTAAAGTAATGATAAAATTATTTTGCTATAATCCGAGATCACCAGCGTGTCAAGGTTCTACTGGATGTGATTTTTTTGGGATTTTTATTGCAAACGATCCCATGTAAAGCTGCTACGATTTACCAAAGTAAATGTGTGTATAGTTTTATGATATGTAAAAATGTATCCAACACCATAAATTTTTAAGTTGAGAGCGTTTCCGTTACGTGACTCACACCTATGGCACGTTCGAACGATGCTAGACCACTAACATACTAATCGAAAGACTTAAACGGCCATTTTTATTTCCGAGAATTTCTCAACTCCCGACGCGTTTGCATCGTGATGAGGCAGGCACCATTAATAATGTAGGGTTATAACGAACTCTAAATTATGTAAAGAAAATGCCGTAACTAGCTCCGTAATAATTAATGCGTATTGAAATAATTATTTGTCATAATTTGTATTACATATAATTTTACATGTTTGAAAACAACTAAGGGACGTGACTATAATCACTCATAGAAAAAGACTCAAAAAGTGTTGTGATGAACTAATGAAAATGAATAAAAAATTACATTTATTTGTGTTTATTCCAGAAATATAAAAAGTTGACATTAAAATGTTCATCTAAAAAGTTATTTGTGTTGTTGAACCTTATAAATAAATCAATCAAACAAGGCTACAGTTCTTTATTATATCAGTAAGAAGATATAGACGGATAAAAAGCATTCCTTTTGTTTGAAAATAGTTTATATAGCGAGCCAGTCGCGGTTCATCAGTTAGGCAGCTGGTCGTGTAATTCGAGCCGACCACACCCGCTATGTACTACTACAAATACTGGTCAGGGAAACCTTTCTTATTTTACAAAGAAGCCTTGCAAGTTACGTCGGCCTGGTATTTAAATACCATTGCTGCATTACAATATTTATTATTTATCAATGACTAATAATCGTACTCATTTTTGAGCAATGATGCAGTCAAAGTGTTAACGGTTCATAAAGTATGTTGAATTTTTATGAATAAGAGGGTCAGTCAAGACAGATCTCACTCGAAAAAACTTTTTTCCCAGCAGTGGAGCAGAGTAACAGGCCGCTACTTACTATGAGTGAATCTGAATTCTATGTATCAAATTGTATGGATCCTATGCCTGTAATACTGGTATAACAATACCAGGGAGACCTTTCTAGTTTGACCGCCTTACCATAATAAAGGGATCGCAATTTATATTAAAAAATTATCATTAATTTTTCGTCTGGAAGACAATTGTTTGGCCTCATTAAAATAGATATGCATCAGCAAATGCTGACTTTTGTTCATTTTGTTTGTGCATTTCGAGCTCTTGTCAATAAAAATAATAAAATAAATTCATAACAGTAGCAAGTAAAAACTAGGAAGAATTTAAATTTGCAAATCCAGCTTGCTTTGTCAGTAATTTAATGGAAATGCCGCACGGTTGTTCACCAAAGTAAATAGCTGGTTACCGCCGACACAACAATCAAAGCTATTGTACCTATTTTTGTTGGAATTTATACGATTTATAGCGATTCAGACTTTGTATTGTGGAAATGTATAGTTACACTCACTAGTTTGTATTCCATCCACTTGAAAACAAGCTCTAATTGAACCAGTGGACCTGAGTGAAATATCATGAAATGTACTAAGGTATTCTTTAGTGAAAAGTATTTTGGAAAGTATACACTCACATTAAAGGGCTGATAATAATAGAATTCATAATGCATACTGAATTCGTCATTATTTCGAAAATCGGTAATTTGTGGGTACAATACGGCATTATTACTTCCGTACTTAAAAGCTAAGGAAGTTACGGCCTAATAGCTATAGGGCTATGATGAGAATGTTAATTTTTATTAAACTGAATTTAAATAAGAAATTAAACACGAGATAAATAAGCTGCGGTTAGATGATCTCAAAAGGGAAACTCTGTATCCAAGCGGCACAAAATTATCTGACCTGGAAAACTTCTGAAAATACCTTTAGCTCAGGAGTGGATGTCTATTGATTGAAAAAGAAAATATTAGGCGTATTACTATAGGGATTATTCGTTCATTCTTGCTGTACAGCAATACCCCACTATAAATGTTTGTGTTAAAGCCCTGTTCAAAACCAAAAAATATAAAAATTAACATTATGTTTCTTAGTTTAACATATCTGAAACTTTTTGTGAACTTGAGGTTCCTCATTTTGTCTCAATGGTAAATCATATAATAAGCAGTAAATATTAATGAAATAGTTTTTATGAAGTCGTGTACTTGGATTTGCTGGTCATAATTTAACAGTAACTATTGCTATCAACTTTTCTATCAGAAAAGTTTACATACATAAAGAGTTTAATTAAAATTTAAAATAAAAAGCATATATAAATAATATAGTCATTTCCCCCGTCGAATACCACCGCGCAGCATGACTGCACACTATAACCTGTTTCTAGTGTAATATCATCGATAAAACGGTGTTTTATCGATGATATACGTAGTTGATATACGTAATATACGTATATCAACTACGTAGTTATTAAATATATAACAATTTTATGGTATTTTAGTAAAGATCTAAATAAGAGTGTTTAACAAACTGATTTTAATGAAATATGATGTAAAGACTCATTGGATTGAACTACTTCATACGCCCACAGAAAGACTATCACGTACATACCAGCAAGTAATATATACATAATACTTTGAAGTATTCTAAATACTTAACGTAATGCAGACTAGACACATCGTGGTTGAGTATAACAATATATCTTATTATTCCTTGACTGATTAAGAACGAATTTCATTGCAAGATATGTCTAAACATTCTAAACGAACTAACAATTGTAGCGCTGTTAAGTACTAGAATATACCGTTATTTGTGGTCGAGCTAGTATAGACAGATTCACCCGTTACACTAAGTTGATCGTGCCTTGACAAACAACCATGAAAGGATATGTCAAGTATTGTAAGCTTTAATGGTGAACCAGTTTCGACAACCTGCCTTATACGGTGGAAGGTTTTTATCAATGGCAGGTGTCGCCCTGACAAGGATATCTATCATCTGATAATAAGTGATGATACTGCATCAGTTTGAAATAATGGTTACACTTTTAGCGGTATTTCAGCTACTTAGATACATCCATTTGCTGTGCCGGGTCAAAACAATAAATTGACAAAGCGTAATTGCGGTTAGACTAAATAATTAAGCGTAGAATTTTATTATACACTATTCTATGTACTTTATGTATTCTAGCAGCTTTCTGGGAGTAACTGATCGATATCGAACAAGTGTAAACATAAGTTTCTTCTATAAAAGAATTTTTTAGGTGAATATAATGGAAGAATAACATAATACAGGTGGAATGTTTTTACGACCTGAACTTGATAGAGACCTATCCGTTGGTTATTGTTATTAAGTAACAGGTCCATTAAGTATAATTTTAAGAAGCGTAGCACGAAAGTTAATGAGCATCATTGCACTGATTGCCATTTCGACAGTCAGTAGCTAGTAGTAATATTAGAGTAAAAAAATTAACCAGCAATAAGTCCTCGTCGTATGTTATCAGCTGCTGCGAATTTAGTTCAAATATTCTAATAAATCAAATAAAACCCAAATGAATTGCGTAAAACTGACCGTAGTGTATCAAATTTAACAAAACGTTCGACACAATTAGGTTAAAACATAAAAAAGCTCTCAGGGTCCAGTGTCTATGATGTACTTTGTTTATCTGAGTTCCAACCCAGCGACCACCGGGCTTCGCGCTACGAGCAGGAGTAAAAATAGAAATTAATCGATTATTTTATTCGTGTCACTTGTTCGCAACCTCGCCACGATTTTGTTGACAGAAAATTCACTAATCATTGTCGAAGGCTTTTAAAAATGATTAGCAGTGCAAATATGTGATTGTTCAATTTACTCTCAACAAGTAAATTAATGAAATGTAGTGTAGAATTAATAAGTTATAATAGTATTAGTACTACTGCTATCCCAAAAGCAAAGACCTCTTCGCTTCTTACGGGTTCAACCACCATGTTGCTCCAATGCGAACTGGCAAAACACGCACATCCCGTACTTATTAAGGGATATACGGGTTTACTTATGAGCTTAATGATTTAATATTGATTAAGTAATAAGTGCATCTCCACTTTTCTGTTAATAACATAAGTCATCATCATTCTACTGCCCTTATCCCACTTTTGATTTGGCTAGGTATTTTACGAATGGCCGCCTGCCTGATGTCAACTTATCTTAGTCGCCTTTAAGATACCGTGGTAAGAAATGAGGATGGTCTATTCTACTAAGTAAGTAAAAAGTAAGTAACGGCCTGTTACTATCCCACTGCTGAGAATAAGCCTCTTCTCTCCGTTTTGGGAGAGAAGGATTGGAGCTAAGACCTACCACGCTGCTCCAATGCGGATTGGTAGGTTACACATACCTCCAGAATTCTCTAGAGATATGCAGGTTTCCTCACGATGTTTTCCTTCACCGAAAAGCGTGTGATAAATTGCAATTATCAATTAGACACATAAGTTTTAAGAGAAAAACTCATTGGTGTCTGCCCGGGTTCGAACCCGTGATCGTCTCTAGAGATTCACACGGTCGCACCGCTGGGCCATCACAGCTTTTTTTATTTATACTTTTATTTATTTTTAGCTATTCTACTAAGCCACACGGCATTTATTTATAACATCAGTATTTTAGTATAAATATTATAGACTAAAATTTCTGCCATATTTTACACAAATTATAAATTAATTCAATAGTTCTACGATTATATAAAACAAAAAGAAAGCCAATTTGTCATAAAGAAAGAGTATATAAATTATAAATTTACTCTTATATTATTTTTTATGTTGAAGGAAAAACGGGATATTTTTATCCTTTGTATTTTCTAATTAATTTTAAGTTTTGTATAGTTTATACACCATAGGATATACAAAATTTCATCAATATTGCTTCAACAGATTAGCCGAGAGAACTATATAACAAACTAGCGGCCTGCCCTTGCTTCGCACGGGTATAAAATATATATCCCATGTCAGTCAGTGTAAAAAAAATGATTAAAATCGGTCGAGTAGTTTTGATTTATTCATTACTGCCCGTGGCCCGCACGCGTTAAATTTGGAGAAAAACAATTTTTTTTCCCTATACCAAGAAGAAAGATTTCCTGCTATCTTTGGAATATTTAAATTCATACAGTACATTTTTACTTATTTACTTTTACATTTTACCTATGTATTTTATTGTTACAATTAATTACAGAATGTCTTTAAACAAACGCTTAAAAGATTCGAAGTACTATAGGGTGAAGCGCGGCGTCCTCACGGAATTTTAAATCAGTAATATCTCCGAAAATGTTCACTTAAATTACATGCTGTAAACGGCTATATTGATCTATATTAAATCAACAATTTATTTCAGGTACTTAATTGGATAAGGATTCATGCTGTATTGTATAAAAATTGCTTTGAACATAAGGCATTACTTTTCGTAAAAAGTAAATGACAAAAAATGCTATAGTGGGTTATCCATAAGAGATAGACATATACCATCGTGGACTTTTCTGTAGACCTTTTCAAGATGTACAAATACTTAGTACATTATTTTGATAAATCTCGTAGGGTTTAGCCTGCGTTTGCAATGGAAGCGGAAAAAAATGTAATTATTTACACAAACCTCAAAAATTACAGTATTTCTCTACTCCGTATTGAATGTTATTATACGTACAAACCTTCCTCTGGAATCACTCTATCTATTAAACAAAACCGCATCAAAATCTGTTGCGTAGTTTTAAAGTTTTATGCGTACATAGGGATATAGGGACTTTGTTTTATAATATGTATTGATAGTGATAATAAACATCGCATAATGACTACATATTATAAAACAAAGTCCACATTTCTGTAAAATACATAGAGAAAATATAAAAGTAAATAAGTAATAATGTACTATATGAATTTAGATATTCCAAAGATAGCAGGAAATCTTCTTGGTATAGGGAAAGGAAATTGTTTTTCTCCAAATTTAACGCTACGGCCACGGGCAATAATGAATAAATCAAAACAACTGGATCAATTTTAATCATTTTTTTTACACTGACTGACATGGGATATATATTTTATACCCGTGCGAAGCAGGGGCTGGCCGCTAGTATCAAATATTTCATTTCACGTATGGCCTACATTAATATTGAAGTTCGTTAATATAAGTCGTTCAGGCTCTCATTCTTAATTATTGTTTGTTTGAAACTCGATTTTGTTAAGAAGTTTAAAATACATTCAAGGAAATATCTGATTACCCGTACGCATTTGGAACATTCGCACGAACACCATAAAGTGTAAATATTTCAAAAGGCGTGACTTGGCGCGATTCAAAAAAATGTTAATAATTTATAGCCTTTCAACATATACATCCATATTTATGAAGGAAAAAGACTAAGAAAAACCAACAAATAGAGGATCACAATCAACAATATGAATATAATAAACTGCCAATATAATGCCAAATAATTTCTAAAAATAGGCATTACTTTGCGGAGATGCATAATACAGAAGTAGTAATATTTTTTTTATCGCGGATTATAGTAAAATAATTTTATTATTACTTTTGTGCCAATATTAAATCAATAATTATTTTTTTTAACAATTGAGCGCGCTAAAATTGAAAATGAAATATAGTTAACAAAAACTAAAAATACATGCTTTTATAGCACATCGAAATAAAAATTGAAAAATAACGTAATATAGTATTATTGTAAAAAAACGAGTGGGGATGGCACAAAACGTTGTGCGATATTTTTCTTATATATCGGACATCCCATTAATAGCATAATACTTGTCACGTTAATTTTAAATAATATTGAACACAAGCAATGTTTGTCAACGTAAAACTGAATATTGAAAATTTCATGTAAGTTTGTTTCTTTATTTTTAATTCAATCACGTCGAAAATAACGGAGGACGACGGTAACGTGAATTATAAAGAAGGGTTTGCCCGTATGGGTTACAGTCGAATCCACAAATTACACTTAAAATGTCAACACCAATGTACAAGTAATAGAAAAACTAAAATAAGGCAGTTTGTGAATCTCGATTCTAGAATGGTAGATTTAAACATAAGTAAGATAGCTTGGGAATGCATTTTATATGATGTCATTTTGTTGCTCACGGCTATAAATTAAAGTGCATGCACATGTGTTCATCAAGAGTGCAGAACTAAAAGGAAAGTTTTGTTAGGGAAAAACTTCAATCTTAATTTGTAGTGTCATTTTTCAAAATAGTCAGGAATCCAGGTAGTACAGTCAACTTAAAGTAACGGCCTGTTACTATCCCACTGCTTGGAATAGGCCCACTTTCTCCGTTTTTGGAGAGAAGGATTGAAGAATTCTCTAGGTGCTCAGGTTTCTGACAGTGCACTTGAATTCTTAGAATTATTATTTTATTATTATATCATAATGCTTTTAAATTTGAGTCTATCTATATTTATGACGCCCTGTTAACAAAAAGTAGGTTACAAGAAATACTTCCCTTCATTTAAAAATTGCCGTATACAAAATATATATGTATATGTAAGTAAAACCTCATAAGAATTACATACTCTGGAGAAATAAAGACATTATACGTAAGATAAAATGCAGATGTAATTTATTAAATGATAATGGTTTTGCTTACGCTGTAACACTACATTTTACCCAGTAAGAATTCAGGTTTCTATTGAGGTGCATCAAATATAAATTTTTTGGTCACTCAAATGATTAGTGACAATATTAAAACACCACAACCACTACCTCAGACCTTTACCATTGATGTCAATCGGTACACAATTTAAAAGCATTGCGCCTGTAATCTTAGTGTACCTCATTGCCTGTATTTACTCGGCCGCAACACGTTTTAGTATTAATAACCCCATATAGAGCTCCTGCAGCTGCTTCTTAGAGCTTCGGTGTTTTGAAAGCTTCAGAAACTCGAGCCTTTATTGCAATGTTTACCCCTGCGAACGTTTGCCGCCGGCTTTCGCGAGAAAAATGCACTATTCCTTAATTTTTGTTAATACCTAATAAGAACTCGACCTACTTTTGAATAACCTGTACATGTGTGTTTTGTTATGGATTTTATTAAAATTAAATGTATTTTAGAGCCCACCTGCCTGCATCTGCATAGGTACAGAATGCAATGATTTTTTTCGTTAATGGTATATTTTTTATTTTATTAAATTAAAGACAGTTTATAAACAGAACTTAATTTCCATAAAAAAAGTTGTGCAAAGTTCGACGCTGAAGCTTGCATTCGAACATGATTCCCAATTTCATTAAAAAAAAATAATGTTGAAAATAACGTTCGACTGAGGTTTATAGGCTGTTTTGATTCGTCAAATCTTAGTCACGGACAACTATATATTAACGGTTCATAAAAACTGTGCATGTTAATTATTAGTAGTCCCATCTTACAAATATACGGTTATATCATCAAAACCTGTCGCGTGGGAATATATTTCTAATGAGAACTTTTTGTCTTCTTTTAAAATTTTACATTTTCGATTAGTTCTATTAATAATACTTATTATGTTATACTATACAATTAGAACTCATACTATTATTTATTACCTAAATAGTAGTATTTAATACTTATCACTATATATAACTTAGATAATTTATGGTTATCAATAGCAACATTTAAAGCTGTTTCTGTTTACATTAAATGCCACACGATTAATAACGCAGCGTTCTAGCCAATTAAGGTGATTATTATTTTGTACATACGAAAATGTGGTAATAACATACAATGTGGTAGGCTCGTAAATGAAATAATTTTATTTTCCTAAAAAAAAACTAAACTCAGATTTTAGTTAAGCAGCCTTCAATGCTCTATATTTTAGGTCATGTATCTTGTGTTCAGTATTGAATAGAAGGCAGACAACGTTTATCGACGTATGCTTAAGAGTAACCAATACATGCTTAGGCTCGCTGCACTTTTGCGTGCGTGCTTATGAATGCATTTCTGTAAGGCCGCTCGTGTTCACGTCCTCGAAACCCCTGAATGAGTTATTCACTCACAAAGGAGTCTACGGACGAAAAAGGATAGTGTCTTCTTTGATACAAGAATTAAAAATACGCTTTTACTGTCTATTAAATGCTACATTAGTGGGTTACTCTAAAGGCGCTCTATTTCCGTTTTGTTTATAAATTTGACCAATTAATATAATTTACAAGGAAAATATACAAGTTATTGCATACACGCTAGTATACAAATCATGCCCACGTGGAATGTTACTAAGAATGCTGACAGAGTTTGTACTTTGAATCGCTATTCGAATTACATTCGATTTAAACAAGAACATGATTGCAGTTTAGTGCAATAAGTAATGATGTAGTCTTTAAATTCTTTGTAGTAATCTAAAATACAATTATTTTGCTAAAATCCGCGGTTGTTAAGAATATAGCACAATAATTCTATCATATCTTTTGTACTAATGTGATCCGCAAAGAAACGCCTATTTCTATAAGCTTTAACGTAGCTAACATCAAAATTATGTGTACATTACATTCATGTACCTAATAGTACGAATTAAGATCGTACCAGTTTCAAAGAAGCCTCTTATAAACAGTTTTAATTAATGACTTTGTAATTGCGAAAACGACCTAAAGTTCAGTGTTCAGAGACTTGAACAGGCCTCTGTCTGCAACATTTATTTATATGAATGATCTTTAAAACCTGCCTGATTGTAAGTAGTATTCAAAACATCATCTTTTAGCCACGGTACTGGAATGTTTCATTGCTTATCAGTGCGAAGTGGCGGTGACTATCGGATATCCAATCTAGAAGCTCCGTCATGTAAAACAAGTTATTATACTATTGTTTCAGAGACGACCATCAAAGTTGCGTATTGCGTATCAATTATAGAATGCAATATAATGTAGAATGTAATAGAATAATATAGAATGTAAATATTAGAAAGTACGTTTATCGACTATATTATGTAGTATCCGTCTTGTGCATCGTTCTCAACCTTTCTGTTCTTAATTCCTTACTGTAGAGGTTGTCTGTAAGAGATCACTCTTAGTGATAAGACCGCCTTTGCACTTCTGTATGTGTTCTTGTTTATTTTTATTTATTTTGTCTTGTATTTCCTATGTATTTGATGTGTTATTTTTATTATATTATTGTTGTAAGAATACGAAAATATATATTTAATGTAGAAATATAAAAATTGTATGTTAATGAAAAAGACACCTGATACTTTCGGATTAATTAATTTTGTTTTTGTTTCTTTTATTAGAAACTAGATGCCCCCACGACTTCGTTTGTATTTATTTTAGTGTTAAAATACATTCAATTATTTACTCATTTGTATTTTTCCTATTCCCGAAGGAGAAACAGTAATTTTGGGACCTTTATGTTAATAATGTTAGCCCGGTATATAAGTTTCAATTGAACCAAATTTCCTCTAGATTACTCCATCGGATTAGCTTTGAAAGCGTAATAACAGAAATACAGATAGACAGACTGACATAAATATCCAAGAAATATAAATAGGGCGAACTTTTAATTATAATATTACGAGTAGCGAGTAGTATGAAGATCGATAAAACGAGCGCAAAAATCTTAAAACTATTATTGAAATAATAAGACATCAGAAACAAAATAAGTTTATGAATATTTAAGTTTTGTGTTTAAGTGAGTTTTATTCATTCCTTTATTAAAATACTAGCTTTTACCCGCAACTTCGTTTGATACTGTCGTCGTGTGATAGAACGATAATAGATGGCGCTTTTTAATATGCTATACCTGTAGAGTTAACAGATTTTCTATAGCCTATATGTAATAACAGTGTTTAAGGAATTATTGTTGCAAATTTCAACAATATTGGTGCAGCGGATTCGCCTTGAAAGAGTAACAAACATACATGCAAACTTTCTCATTTATAATATTAGTAGGATGTAAATGAGTCAACAATGTTATTGTATTAATGTTTGCAGTACTTACACATATAACCTAAATGGGAACAATAACACGACAGGGTTCCGCTATACTGTAATTCCCACCTCTGGGAACAAAGTCACTTTGACAGTCCATTACGTGCCGTTATAAGACTACCGTCCATCGAGAAATATTAATAGCAATAATTATGAATGTATGAAAGGGATTAATATCAATATTTAGTGATCTTTTAGTACACATATGTTCTTTTAAATATTTCTACAGATGTTTCTAAATAAATACTGTACATTAAATATTAATTTAATTTATATAAATCAAAAATTTTCAGTTTGATTCCAAATAATTTTAGAGGAGTCCGCACAATACTCAATTTTGAAATAGACGCTTCAATAGCCATATTTATATATTATAACAACAATATTTTTCCTTTATAAGGAAGTAATAAACGATTAATAAATAATAAAGGAATTCGTATATGCAATAATAAAAATCAATTTTCTCAATAGTCAACCCATTTATTCTTTCTTTACCAAACTCAATGACATATTGAAGGCGACAGTGTTTTCTTATATTATTGACACAACTATTTGAAGGAAGTTGTATTTGAATACTATAAATGCAAAAATTTGTCTCTGTCTGTCTGTTTCGTTTTCACAGCCGACTAATATTAACTAAATATAGAGCAGTTACACCTTATAATATAGTTATATAGTTATAACAGAACTGATAAATAATACATTGCATAAAAAATCAATTTTTGAAAAATTATTAAACTACACAGATTTTTTTACAGAAAAGTTACAATCATAGATTGGTATTGTATTTTTTGTATGTGCCAAAAAACAATGACAAATGTTTGTAATACTCTGTTTATATTAAATGTTAGTGTAAGCATAATGAAACGACATCAGTGCCAATACCAGTTGCCTTACTTAATAAATAATTATAGCGCCGTTGACAATTATCATCCAATGTCTTTGTTACAATGTCATATTGTTTTTAGAAACATAATAAATGGACTATATTGAAAATTTTACGAACTTTATATTTGTCGATATCATTTTCATCTGAAATGGAAATAATTAATAAAATTAAATTAATATTTAATTGAAGTTTTGCAAAACAAGTTAATAACCTCAATTAAGTACTTTTATACAGATCGTAAAGGAAAATCAGGAACGACTTTACTTCGTTGACCAAGATCTTTCGATATCAATCGATTTCAACTTCTTGCCACACACCTAATGATGATGAGGCGTTACTCATCAAAGTGATACTAGTCCTCACAGAAGGCACTCTTGGCATATAGTGTTTGAAAAAAAAAAAATCTTTTCCCGCATTTCGCATTTCGACGATGCTTCTGTACTTATCCCGCTCGTTGAGACTGAGAATTCGATTAGCACTAATACCACATTCTCATTAAAAAAAAAAGGTTTTTGTAATTTTTTTCATGTCAAAACTGTCTAAATCGTATTTAAATGGCCTTAATTTTGGAATGTTCCATCTAAGTTTATATAACGAGTACATAACAGGCCTTGTCGTATTGCACCTATTTAACACGCATTGCGTTATAATACTTTTAAATTAAGAATTATACACCTCTGTGCTAGTATTTTTTTATAAGTCGGAGTCCCTAAATTTAAAAGATTTTAATTATAAAAAAAGAAAATTTATCATTCTGATAATAGACAAGCTCAATAAACAAAAGATCAATGACACATAAGTAGCAAATAACCTAATGTAAGACAAACGTTTCAAACGCTCCAACCTCTCCAGTTAGAGCAGTAATTTAGTCAATTAATGTTTATCAACGTATTTCTACATTTCTTGACCTCATTTGGCAGCATAGCATATGAAGAGACGCTTGTACGGGGCGTAAGGGCATATCGCATATACTCAAATAAATCAATGATATTATTAAAAGTTTACATCACCGTGATCTTACACTTATTTATTTGATAAATTAACTATATATGAATTTTAATTAATTAATTTTAATTCTATATATAAATGTACCTCATGGCCTAAAGTAATAATTGTAATTATTTGATTTTATTAATAGTGTTTTTAAACTGTAGTAATGGCAAAGTTAAAATTGATTGCGGAATTTTATTATAGAATCTTATACCAAACCCCACAAACGACTTACATACCTACTTATGCAAGGCGCAAAGCAGGAGCCGCAAGCTTATGTCGGTTCCTTCTTTGTCTTTTCTATACATCGCCAATCTTTTTAATTTATTTAATTGCTAAAAATATAGTGTGAAGCTAATGTAAGAATACCTATTTTCTTAAACTTCTTTCGCGGGGAATCACGCGGACTTAAATTTAGTCATCTATTGTATTAATTACTTTTGCAAGTTTAGAAGGGTCATATGTAGTTTATTTCTTACATTTATCAAAGTGTTATAGATTACAGGCTATACTAAATGGCTTACTTAGGCTTACTAAATGTGTTGCATGTATTTTCTGTGGTATTGACTAGTTAATATAAAAAGCATATTATTTAAAATGTAGTCGTTTTGTTTCAATTTTTTTTTTAAAGTACTACGGTAGTAGTAGTCCTATACTATTATTTATACATTTATCGCGGATTATAGTTAGTCGTGTAGTATGTGGTTGAATATAATAGACCACCCTCTTTCTTACGGAGGTGTCACAATGAGCAAATAAGGTAAGTTGACGTTAGGCAGGCGAATTATGTGACAACATGTTTATGACATGTGCCGACCCCACTTAGACTGGGATAAGGGCAGGAGGATGATGATGATCGCGGGTTATAGCAAAATAATTTTATTATTATTTTAGTTTCATAGATTGGAATTATATGGTTTTAAGCAAGCACAGGATAGTAATATTTATGATATAATAAAATCTGGGAACATCGACTTTTTGAAATTTAGAGGTTTAATGTATGTATATACCTAATTCTATTATGATTTTATGTTTACGTTTTTTGTTTTACGCGTATCTAATAATATGTGTCTAATAATGTTTTGATGGTGATATATAATCGTAAATCACTTGACATAGGCGTTGTTCGGTTTTTCTCGCATTCTGGGGCATTACCGTAAATTTTTCCTTCTCAGTCTGTTCTTAATAAAGGAAGTATTGGCAAGGTTAAGAACTGTTAATTTTCTTGATATTGTTCAAAAATTGTGAAGATATATTTCGTCTTGCGTCGGTTAAATCTCATCATTAACGCTGTAATACTAATCTTATCTAAGGATTATCCTTGATATTTAATATTTTAATAAATTCACAAAATAAGTTCTTTACTCCAAAGTTAATGACTATAAGAATAGAACATTGACGTCTATAAAGTTTGTTAGGTACGGGAAATGCTACATCTTTCTAGATATTCACACCATGTATATACGCTATTCTTTATTATACGTATTCATTATAAAATATTAAAAATGTAAAGCACGGGTGAGGTCTTCCAATTTTCAAATATATAATATTAAAGTGCCTAAAAATTTAAAATTACCGATTTCGCCAAGTAATTTAAGATAAATATAAGTTGTACATTTTTGCTGTAAATAAAAAAAAAAACAAAGTTCTTTTGAATATAAAAAGTAAAACTACAAGTATATTTTGAAGTATATATGAAGCCATTATTATTATCTCGCGATAATGTTCATGCATTCGTCAATCTCACACGATAGCTGTAAAAACTTAAACATACAAACTTATAATTTTGAAAAGAAAATGTTAATACCCAGGTGCACGAAATTCAAGGATTCTAATGTAGATGCTATCAAGATTTATTTAGGAGTAAAACTTTAAATTGCCAAAGCATATTTAAAGGTGGCAGTTTAAGCATTGATAAAGTAGCCAAAGGTTTTATGAACCAGTAGAGTAACAAGGGTCTATCAAATAACTTGAAATAATGCGGGATGACAATGAATGCTTTATCCGGGTTCATTATCGTTCAGGGTGCACTATCGTGTCCATATCTTAAATTTTGTTTCATAATAACGAATATGACAAATGTTTTGTAATATACAATTCATATGGTAGAGATTCTACAGGTTCTACGGATGACCGCTTCTTAGTAGTGGTCGATTGTGTATACGAGTATATCCGTAATATCCATTGTCTACAAAGTCTCGGTTTGGCAAAAGTATTGCACACCTTGGAAAACAATATTCCTATTAGTCTATTATAAATTAGCGTTAAATTAGGCTTAATAGTAACTTAGTTCGCGGGTAATAATAAAATTATTTTAAGTTCTCGGGTTAAGTTTAACCCGAGGCGATTTAACAGTCCGGTACATTTTAAAACTAAATAAAAATTATAAAGAAGAATTATGCCCTTAAATATTAACAATTCATCAAGTGATTTACTGTAAAAAAATCGTGTGACAACAATATTATACTTAGAATTTGCTAAACAATTTAACTTATTAGCCTGTATAAGAGCAGTGTCATTCGTATACTTAAGATCAATCAACCCCTCTTAAATTTAAGAGTAGCCTTTGATTTTCTTTCTTTAATTTTTTTTAAACGTCGATGGGTTATCACACGTTCGTTATATTGAGTTTATTTTTAATCAATTGCAAGTAGTTATTTGCTAGGTTTCGCCACATGCGACTAAATTATTATAAATAGTTGTTTGAGGCAAGGTTTGCGTAGATGATCACGAGACAGTGTTTACTATTGCATACATGTCAGTTACATCCAGTTACTGAGGCACATTAAGTTGCTTGGAAGCCCCTCGCTATTCATAAGCAAATTGTGGAGAACAGGCGTTATGTTATATTAAATATTTTAGCACCACTCTAAGTTAGTGAAGTTTATTAGCTCACTTGATTGGGTCGTGCTGGAGTTTTACAAGTACCATGCACCGAATATATAATTTGTAGGGATTGTTCTCTTTTTCATTTGGATAGTTGTGATCTTTGTTTGAATTGTGGAAATTTTATGAGTGTTGAAATATATAGAAGCGTTAACCCAAAACCTATGTAACAGAGTTGAATGTTTAAGCTTTCTTTGCCTTAAGCATATTCACGCATTTAAATTTATCAGGACAGACTGCTGTTAAGTATACAATACAACATTTGGGAAAGCGCGATAAAGTATTGACGATAAAATTACTACGAACAATAAACTCTACTTGGAGAAGCTTTGGGAATGCGTGACGGCTGCTAAAATATACGTTCAATAAACAAGAATTTCAATTATCAAATTTTGTACATACATATACGAAATTTGAATACCGAAATTTTCGAAAAAGATGAAACAAACTGCTGCATTATTCTTAATAATACTCATTTTCGTTCATAATTACCTATTCTATTTTTAAATATTTTCTACCGATATCAATAATTATTTTTAGATTGATATTTATATTTATTTATTTGATTATGTCATAACAGTTGCAACAAAATAGAATACAACCGTATAAGGCAAAATAAAAGACAAGGCAATTATCATAATTAATTGCAGTAACCTCACAACTATTACGTGACTATGTATTCGCCGTATTGAGGTGAAAAGCGCCATACAGACAGAATATTACATAACAATCAATAAATATGTAATACATGTGAAGTGGATTCGTTCGTACCTAAGCTTAAGCGCATTAATTCATATATTTGAAATCTATTTTATTAAAAAAAATTGCTGTACATATAAAGAATTTCGTGTACATTGAATAAATTTATTTTCACTTGTAGACCTTGTGACTCTTAACTTGTAAATAAGTGATGTTGTCTCTATTGCTTGTTCGGGAAAATGCTCCACTAAGACAGCCAGTCAGCAAGAAACGTCGGCAGTTGTTCTTTCCTGTACCAACCTTGTGTTTGTAAAAAAAAAAGAAATGAAATGAAAAAAAAACATATTTTAATAATTATACTTTTAACTCCCATATATGATCTATTGAAAAATATTTATGAACTAACTAGTTGTGTTTGCGGCTTCGCCTGTTTGGAAATTAGTGTGTCCGAAAAGACACAAACAAGTAGTTATTGTGAGTTAACCATAAGAGATAGAGACATGCTTTTGAGGACTTTTTTGTAGATCTACAATTCTCTAGTTCATTAATTTACTTAATCTCTTAGCAGGCGAGTTTTTTTTACAACCAGACGACTTCTTCAGTACAATTTACGTAAACTCGTAATGTTGTATTAACCTAAACCTTTCTGAAGAATTGAACAAATTTTAAGTACTACCCATATAGAAATCTGTTCAGCAGATTTTGAAAAAATCGATGACATACCGACAGACAGCTTTTAGGGACTTTGTTTTATAAAAAGTATAGATAAACAAATTTGAATGAAAACTTTACAAGCCCCTTCAAGCCTTAATTGGTAATTTTTTACAAAAAAAAATCAAAGAAATAAATAATTGGGTAGGTGGGGCGTGATCCTGGGTGTTTTCATTTCTAGAGACCACCCATTCCCCGAATAGGCTACGCTCACTTGACAGTTCTCGACAAAAATAGTGTTTTATTTGAATTTTTGTATTTTTTTAATGCCCAAAAACAAGGATAAAACGAATTTTTATTTTAAATAAAACCTACCGAGATTGATTTTCCCCTCCAATTTGAGGAAAATCGTTTGAGCATTTTACGAGATTTTACGAATATATATATATATATATATATATATATATACTAGATTAACTCATTTAAATTTAAACCTAAATATTAAAGATAAGTGTAATTAAAAAAAACTTTATATTAAAACTTAGTAAATCAATTTGTAACTACATTACATGAATCAGATAAATTTTGGGGAAATATTATGATAAATTAACATATGTTTAAGATTTAAATGACCCATGATACAAAACAAAAGGATATTGGCATACCATGCCATTTTTGTTTATGTAGGCAAATCACAGACATTTATTTATACAAGTGAAGGTCCAAACAAAAGAGTAATGATGTCACGATCTACTGATCTACTCTTCCCGCTTAGGGCATTGACTAGTTAGCGTAATTATTGTTAGAATCTGTATTAAAATACAAGATTTTTGAAGAAGTACAAACATAGATTATTTTAATTAAACTTAACCAGAGGTTAAATATATTTTTCATTAACGTTTAACAAATTCTACATTTGTACTATTGTATTATTTTACTTTGAAGCATTCAGTTATTATGATAAACATCATAACAGTCTCATTCCTGAACAGGTATTTCAACAATTATTAATGGCTCATTTATATTTAATTTAATATTTAATAAACATATGGGACACTTACACACACTGTTGTTCATCCCCAAAGTAAGTTTACTTTGGGGATGAACAACAGTGTGTTACTTAATACTTGTGTTATGGGTGACAGACAACTAGTGAATATATACTTATATATTTTTTAAGCACATACGTAAATACAAATATACACCCAGGCTCAAAGAGCAACGAATTCATTTATAGAAAATGTTGGCCCTCGCTGGGAATCGAACCTGCAACCCACGGAGCTGAAGGCAGGGTCAGTACCCACACAGTTAATATTGATTTAAAAAACCAAAATAGTAAATCAACACCAACCCAATTTTTTTAAACTCTATTATTAGAACTTTTTATTATATTATAACACTCTACACTAGGACATATTATAGACTATCTATCAAGCAGATCGGGACAACTATTTCCAATATATGCTTAGGCTTTTCTTATGTTTTATATGTAACACAAAGTAAAATTTCTTGAGTATTGATAAGTTTAAGATCTTGGAGACTTGAATCCTATAGAAAATTATTCTTGAATTTTAGTGCATGAATAATTTATAATTTGTTTATCACATCATCATCAGTTAATTAGTGGAATACGTTGTCAGTGTCTATTTACGTTTTTTTTCTTAAGCAAAATTTAAGCATTTGAGTATGCGCTGGGCTGAATATCTCAAATAACAACACTGTTACATTAGTATTTGCTTATAGAATGAAGCCAGTCTGTGAACCGCTTTATAGATATTATTATAAATTATAAATATTTATATTATAATTATATTATAAATATATGGAAGGAAATATCTACAAAAATAATTGAAACAGCTTTCATAAAACAAATTTGTTACCTAAAACAAAAGTCGTTATTGGACAATTAACGCTGAGACTAATCAATATATTCAAATTATTAATTATTTATGAATTGTTATCAATTAACTACTCACTTCCAGGCTCTGCTGCTAAAGAATTTTGAATAAAGATCAGAAATATGACCAAGCTTGCAATTTTTTTATTCAAAACCATCTTGATCAGCCGTCCTAATTATTCAATTCTTCCATTACACGTTATAAATGTTCCCACAACAGCATTTCAGAACTTCACGGTCACAGTTATTTTTTCCCAGTTATTTCCTTTAGTTGTATGGTATCTGGCACTTGCTAGGCTTCTCATATTTAAATACATTATTACGTGGTTGCTAGGATTATGTTTTGTCACAACATTAAAATACCACCTGTGGAATCAGCTAGTTTCCAACGAACAAGGCATAAAAGTTCACTCAACTTTGCGTCTTTATAGTATACTACATACTACTGTATTTAATAGATTTGATAACTTAAAACGGTGTAAATGGTACTATTGAATTTGTTTAATATATAACACTTCACTTTCAATAAGTTTCTAACTCATAAAAAAACTTTGAAAGTTTCTAAAACTTTATTTCACAATCACCTAAATTCTATTTGAAGGACGCGAGCGAAACGCGTGCGTGCAGAACTACCGTGGACAACTTCAACTCCAAACAAAAGAAATAAGAATCTTTGGTTCGAAACTTCATTCATTTCATTCATTCGGTTACTCAATCTTAAAGCCGATATACACTATGATATACACTCTAGTTACAGGAATAGTCCAAGATTCTTATTTATTTTTCTTGCAATTTTATTTTGATTAAAATTTCAACTATTATTTATAAATTTGGAAAATATAAAATTCGAAGCACGTGTGCCACAGGCTACCACAATATTGGGATATATAGTTAAAGCATAGACATAGCTCTTTTGACAGAGAGAACACGGAGAGAACTATCTTCGCTTCGCTTTTTTTCTAGTGAGTGATATTTCCTAGACACCAATAAAAGGTTTAATAATGAAAATTATCTTATATCTATATGTAAAGTATGATTTACCCTTGTATAAGTTTTCCAAAGTTTAGAAGTACTACAGATTATTAATCGATATTTGCTTGTTGTCTATGATTTTTAATTTCGAATTAGAACATCTGTGTTATAAAAATCTTTCTTTTTGGGTTAACCTGTCATTCCAGATTGTTGAGGCGGGTTTTTAATCCTAGGTAATCATGCGTTTTGCTAAATCGTAAATGAAATACATAGATTTTCACCGTTATAATCAATCTACGTTCTTTAAAGGAACTGATATTTTGTTAAATAGCGATAAACACTTTAAAATTACAACCTTTGTTTACTGTGTTTTGACAGCTACTCGTGTAGTTTTCCAACCTACTCCAAATTTGTTATTCTTGTGATATTTCAGCCATGGTGCGTATGAACGTATTGAGTGATGCTTTAAAATCTATACACAATGCAGAGAAAAGAGGCAAGAGACAAGTACTCATTAGACCATGTTCAAAAGTGATCGTCAAGTTCTTAACAGTGATGATGAAGCATGGATACATTGGTGAATTTGAAATAGTAGATGACCACAGAGCGGGTAAAATTGTAGTCAACCTCACAGGTAGACTAAACAAATGTGGGGTTATCTCGCCAAGATTCGATGTACCCATTAATGATATTGAAAGGTGGACTAACCTTCTTCCATCACGGCAATTTGGGTAAGCATTATAACATTTATAAATATTTAAGTGTTTATATTAGAGTACTGTCCACTGATTAGTATCTGCACGGGATTTTGTAGACTAGTTTCTGCCAAGTCAATTTTCTATCAACCTTAGGATATATATTCGCCTGAACAAGCTAAATATATTATTGGACTATAATACAATTTAAAAAGCGATTAAAACTTAAACAGCAGCATTATAGTTTAAGCTATTAGTCATTACTTATTGGTTACTTACTTTAGAAGAGCTCTTGATGTCATCATTGCTGTGCAATTCTGAAATCTTGAATTTAATAATCTAATTAAATTAACCTTTAATTTTATACAAACTTCAATGTTTATGTACATAGAGTCTCATCATGTTCTCAATTAAATTAATTTTAATGTACTTTGCTATCTGATGCCTGAAAACATGATGTACCATGTTTAGATGTCATAACGGACAATCCATTCTATAAGTTAATTAAATAACAATTTGCTTCATTTTAATCTAATGAGTTAAACTTATAGAATTTTTTGTAAACTCTGATTCTTAGAAGTTTATTTTTATATTGAAATCTGATTTTCTTTATGTTTGAATATTAAGGTGCAAAGGGCTAGATATAATAATGCATAACTACCGCGGATCGCCAATAGTTCTTGTTGGTTGTCATTTGATATGTTGTGCTATAATAAATGCCAATAGTACATTTTGGTGTTGCTTATTAGCAAACATTGTTTATGCTGTTGGCTACAGTTTTGTTTTTGTAATTTATTATATTTAAAACACCACCTTTTTCATTAAGGGTGGTGTAATTTTATTGTGCTTGTTTAATAAGTGATATTATTATTATATAAACTGGGGATGCAAGTTTATATAAGGTGTGCGAGTTAGATGGCCAGACCATGTTCAGTACCATTCCATGTGTGTAATTCACATATGTCCCATCATTGTCACCTATTTAAACACTAACAATCACCAGTGGCTCAGCACGCGTGGAAAGATTAAAACCGTAATATAGTATTTTGATAAGTATAAAAATAGTTGGAGTAGGTCAACCTTAAAAGCTAGACTTTTGTTTAGGGGAACGATTTTGTAATACATGGATATTTGAATAACTATTACCGTTTACTAAGTACACTCATGGAAAGCTTTAAATTTTGCCATTTTCGTTCTATTGTTTATTGCTTCTCCTCTCCTATTCATCTTGGCATGATGTTATGTAGCCTATAGCCTTCCTCAATAAATCGACTATCTGACACTGAAAGAATTTATCAAATTGGTCTAGTAGGTTCTGAGATTGGCTTGTTCAAACAATCAATCAAACAAACAAACTCTTTAGCTTGATATATTAGTATGATAACAGTACATTCAAAAATCTTATAATATCCTATTAAAAGATGGGCTTATAATGTCATCATCTTTCAATTAATCTTAAGGTTGTATCAAGTCTTGTTCCTCAAGTTACAACTTCTTTTAATCTCATTGTTCATGTATGTCAGTTGTAATGGGTATTAAAATTGCAACATTTTTCCTGCTGAAAGATTTCAATAAAATGCTTCAATTATGTGTATGTTCCATTAATCAATATGTAATTTTTTTCTGCTTCTGTTATTTTATTATCTATATCTGAAAAAGTGATTTATTTGTGATGCAGTAATAGAACAAAATAATTATTTATATATGATTGACGATAATAATAAATATATGGAACACTTACACACATGGTTGTTTGTCCCCAAAGTAAGTAACTTAATACTTGTGTTATGGGTGACAGACAACTGGTGAATATATACTTATATATTTTTTAAATACATACTTAAATACAAATATACACCCAGGCTCAAAGGCCAACAAATTCATTTATAGAAAATGTTGGCCCTTGGCAGGAATCAAACCCGCAACCCGCGGAGCTGAAGGCAGAATCACTACCCACTATGCCAACGGGCCAGCAAACGATATTTATATAATATGGAGTATTGTATTGAGATACTAAAATAAATTAAATCTATGTATGTAACACAGCTTGGTAACAGTTTTATTCTTAATATCGAATAAAATAAATATCTTTTATGTATAAGGTATAGTGCCCAAATAAATTATTGATATTTTAAGTAATTTTTTGAAATATTTTTTTATATTTACAGATACCTTGTTCTAACTACCAGTGGAGGTATTATGGATCACGAAGAAGCAAGAAGGAAACATCTCGGAGGGAAGATATTAGGTTTCTTTTTCTAAGTTTAATCAATACATATGAAAATGTATTTATTTGTTTCATTTATTTTATCCTATCATTTTATCATCCAATTTAATATCATGCAGAAATGCTTGGGACACTTAGAAGCTTTGTGTGTAAATATTTAGTATAGTACAAACATTTTTAGATTCCTTATACTATAGTGTTCCTATTAAGTTGGTAAACTATGTTAATTGAGTATATATCTCAAAGACTAACACTACACATTAAACCAAGATCATGAAGTATTTCATATCGGAAAATATATTAATAGCCTGTTAAGTCATTCAGAGTCAGTATTAAATTTCAAAAACTTGAATACGAAAATCAACCAGGCTCTAACATCTAAATCATCGAAGAATAATAATGTTACTAGGAATTCTTGTAGTAACTGTCCATTGATGTGCAGAAGTTATATAGGTGCATTACATTTAGTGTTGCATGAAAAGTAGATGATTTTGGATGAGATGCTTTTATTGCATGGTTTGATTTTTTTTAAGAATTTTCAGCTATAACTGTTCTTATACTATTATATTGTTTTGAAAAAAACCTACTGTATATATGATAAACCTGAAGTATATGAAAATGTAAGTACTTGGAATGTATAAATTTGGCTAACTGAATAACAGAGATGGTAATTTTTATACATTGATATTGTCTGGAGAAATGTATAATTCAATCATCATTCATCATTCTCCTGCCCCTTATCCCATTCTAAGTGGAGTCGGCACTACATGTTGTCACATGATTTGGCTAGGTATTTTACGAACGGCCGCCTGTCTGACGTTAATTTACCTTAGTCGTATTTTACGACACCTCGTTAAAAAAGGGAGTGGTCTACTCTACTCAGCCGGATACCACACGGCGGGTCGACTTACCTTAGTCGCCTTTTACGACACCTCTGTAAGAAATGAGAGTGGTCTATTATTTTCCGCCGTTTACCACACGGCTTGGAAATTACTTATTAAAGTGGTAAAGTTATATAGTATGTGACGGTGTCTTGTAGGGCTTTCATTTATAAATATACTAGCTTTTACCCGCGACTTCGTTCGCGTGGACTATTGTCGTGTGATAGGTCGATAATAGATAGCGCTTTTCAATATCATCCTATTCCTGTAGAATTACCAGGATTTCTATAACCTTTATGTTATTCCAGTATAAGGAATATTTTTTTCTATAATAAAAAACTTTGATATTTGAATTTCATAGATATTGGTTCAGCGGATTCGCCGTGAAAGAGTAACAAACATACAAATAGAGTACAAACATAGGTAGTCACAAACTTAAGCATATATAATATTAATAGAATTACGATAATAACAAAATCATATAAAATTATAAATTTGTTATAATTTACTTGCGTCATTTATCTTAGAGTAGCGTATATTAATTATAAGTACAAAATAAACCTATGTTAACCATAAAAAAAGCCTGGTAGCCTTTTCTGTAACTTTGACCTGCATTCTTATGTACGTATTTTATTTTATACAATATACATTTACTAGTGGCCCGCCCCGGTCGCACGGGTATAAAATATATAGCCTATGTCTATCTAAATTCATATACTACATTTTTACTTATTTACTTTTACATTTTCCCTAAGTATTTTATTTTTACAATTATTTACAGAATGTCTTTATATATATAATTCACAGCTTCCTTGTCTTTACACAATACAAACATGTTGTCTTTAGAGGTTAGTCTTGATAAAGCGACATATAGTTGGCCATGTGAAAAAGAAACCCGTCCAATCGCAGCTAAATTCGAAGTGCTATAGGGCAAAGTGCGCAATCGCTATGCCCTTCATTTTAAATCTGTAATATCTTCGAAAATGTTCATTTAAATTACAAATGAAGAAGAAAATGTCAAAAAAATGCTATTGTGGGTTATCCATAAAAGATAGACATATGTATACCATCGCGGAGTTTTCTGTAGACCTTTTCAAGGTTCACAATTAATTTACATACTTATAACTTATGTACCTAATTGACATTTACAATTTACCACACGCTTTTCGGTGATGTAAAACGTGAGGAAACCTGCATAATTCTTGGGATATGAAACATACCAATTCCCTTGTGTAGGCCTAAGCTCCAACCCTTCTCGACCAAAGAGAGTGGAGGCGTAGGTAACAAGTCGTTACTTTATTTTTTAACTCTTTCAAGATAGAATTAACATCTTATTGTAGTATGTTCAAATGCGAATATATCCATATAGGTAAGGTATAAGTTGTTTACATTTAGTCGCAATCACTATGTGGTGTTATTGAATTCTTCGTCATTATTTCCCACGGACTGGTTATCTGAAATTATTTAATAATTACATCACTGCCCTAAATTGTTCGACGAGTGTAATGTAAATGAACGAGATTTAGACAATTTATTGCACAACAATTTACGTCTAGAGGCAAGTAACATAGGACACACCTCGGCCTTGGTATCTACAGTTATCTATGTCGATGAAATATTTTCTTTACATCCATAACTATGTATCTTCAATATATATTGTTATTAATTGTTATTTAGGTACGTGTATTTAATTACTACTGCTAAATTTTCTGCGATTTCACTCCTAGTGACTACACCTACGGCTATAGTCTTTAGAGTTAGTCTATATTAGAGTTTAGAGTCTTAGTCTATTAGAGTTGCTTCCTTATAACTTCTTCAAAAACGAACCTAAAAAATATTCATACTATTACTGCAATAATACTTATTTTATAAAATATCTATTCAATAGGCCAACTGAAAGTTGTTTTTTAGGATTCCTTTAACTTTTCAATTTTTAGAAAAATGCAAGGTGCATTTCTCAGTGTACTCTCTTACACCAATTGGACCCTCCAACCACCGATTACACCTCGTACACCAATTGGAACCACATGAGTTTTTTAGATTAAAAATAATGTTAAAACATACTGCCATCATTAATAGGAAACAGGACAAATTGAGTTTTAAAACAATGGTCTAATCTCTAAAAAAATATTCAATGACGTTCGAAGAGGTTTTTTTAGAAAAAAAAAATGATATAGTTGGTTATGTACATTTCCATCTTAATTCCTTAATTTTAGTACAACATTAATACTGCAACAAGCAAAGACTTTCGTTTCCAAATTTCTGCATATAGGACGCCGTTTGAGAGCAAAGTTAAGCTTTGCCTGTTTCTTCAATTTCGACCAGTTGAAGAAATGTATTAGCTGAGTCAAATTGACCTTTAAAGAAAGAAGTATAATTAATGTAATAGCATCAAAACTGCTATCAGTATGGAAGAGTAGCGATTATTAGCAATAACCTTTATATGTCGGACAATATACGTCGATTAGAAGGGACCTGTCATAGAGGTACCTATATACTGACTCATATAAACGTGACAAATTCTTTATACTCTGGTCTTAATTAATTTAACAAATTTGAGACGTTTAGTATACATAACTTTAAAATTTATGTAAGAATCTTACGAGTCTATTTGAATAATGTTTCATAATCCAATAGGTCGTAGGTAGGTTCAAGGTTTGTGCTTCATTTCGAACTCAAAGGATAAATCTATGTACCTACTTGACTTACATCTTAAGGCCTTAAAGTAAAATGTATACAATTGCTTGTTACAATTTAATGAATTTCTGTTAAAAATGTAAATATGATACAATAACTTGTTTTACGTTCGTAATTATTGCATGTAAGTTTGTGCATAGCATTCCGTCATCGGGCGATTCGTTTGCTCGGAGCGTTAAATAAATAGGGCTGTCAAGTAAATAATACTACTAATGATCAACTACGTGAAGATATAAGGTGTAGTGGAAAACGGATTTTTTAAATGTTAAAGAAAAGCTATATTAGAAAATTATACAGTTTTAAAATCTTGTTTGTGTTACTACTTGGCTAGTCTGGGCCAAAGTGCTGTTAGAATTTCTTGAAATATAAAAATAGTCGAGGAACCGGGTGCCGCAGCCCTAGGATCAGGACAGCAGCTGCGGTCGACGCCGTTCGGCGCACACTGTAGCGCGACGAGCGACCCGAGGACGGTCGCCACCCATTCACGTTCCCCGTCATTCTTCAGTTGCGCACCGCACGAACTATACTACGCTCGTCGCCGAACGAAAATGTTTCACGCGCTTTAGTGAACCAAGGCTTAAGTGACAGTGCTAGTGAACCCACATACAGCTCTTTTCTAGACAAACCGAACTTATTATTTGAAAGGATGATGGCTCCCGAGACAGTAGTGACCGTAGATAACAACAAACCTGCGCCGCAACAAGCGCCGCCGCAGCAGCAGCAAAGCCGTCCACTGGACTGGATCAAAATCAACGTACAGTATTTTAAAACGCCGCCTGGTTTATTGAAAATTGTTCAGTTGGTGAGTATTGTTTATTAGATAACGCTAAATGCTACTAAACCGCAAAAATACATTATCAAAAAAATTTATGAATTATTATTGTATTTGTCGTTGAACTTCTTTTTAGAGATTGTACAGTATCGGATAACATGTAATTTTATCGATTAATTATTTTTGGAATACAGTTCTTGACCCCAAACTTTCGGTTGTAGGTTGTATGAAACGTACATACATTTGTAGGTCTTACAATTTAAATAAAAGGGCCGATTATTTGCTTTTAATACACCCTTAAAGAAACTCAGCACCGCAAATAACGTTAACAACCTAACAAGTCCTGGATAGAGCTAATTTTGCTTTGCCCTTGAGAAAACATACTTAATTGTAATTGATGGGGAAATCAGCAGATATAAAACATGGGTGTAAAGAACATTTTATTTAGTATTGTCAATCATAATGATGAAATTTACATATAGCTATTTACATATTGTATACTATATGGTTTCTTAATACACACGTTTGCGCAGTGTCCTTGTTGAGGACACTACTAATTGTTTAGAAACCAAGAACATATTTTGTCTCAAATTTGAAACCTGGTAAAGCTATTAAATGTCTATGAATAATAATTTTCATGCACAATTCGTAGTTATGGTACATTCAAATCATCACTTGTTTAAAGACATGTCACGTAACTCACCGTTGATGTCAGCTTAAAACGTAATAACGCTACATAAACCATACTTATAGCAAGTGACTCAATTATCACATCTTCGAGACTAAAGACTATTTTCTTTAACTTCATTTACATGTTGCATTGAAAGGATGAGTTTCTTATTACCATCAAGTCCTACAAAGTAATCTAGTGGTATTGGCTATAAAATCGAAATTTTCTATGACTTCTGAGTTTATACCATTACTAGAATTCCATTATATCAGATACATTGGGTTGTATTTTATTTTAAATAAGTATTGATTATAGTGAGATAACGATAAAATTTATAATTAGTGTTACCGGAAATATTATTTGATCGAAATTATAATGTTAGGTAAAAAAAGTGAAAACGTGAAATTATTATTTTTATAAATTATGATTATTGAACAACACTACTTCTAACACAAGACGGTGAATATAAACATAGAAAAACCGATAAGACATATGGTAGTTGTAAGATAGAGTTTGGCATGTTGGACGCCTACGCAATATTAGCTGTGATATCATGCGCTGCTTGCTCTAGGTGTATCCTTGCAACTATTAGCTTATATTATGTAGGCATAAGACAGTCGACAGACAGTACAAATAAGATTTATAGACAGTTAAGTAACTGAAAATCGAAAAAGAACAAGATTATTGTCTAAAATTTTAAAATACATTCCTTTATAAACGAAGCATTATAACTACATTAGTGTTTTGATAGGTACCTAAGCAATCGCGAGACCCTGGATTTTTGTTTGAATTCCATTAAATTTAAGAGGAAAAACAACAGACTAAAATTTTCTTAATAATACAACAGTATCGTTTTCATTGTTTTATCTATTGAATAATACAAATAATTTTTCAGTGAATTCTGTGGTCCACTGCAGGTAAACGTGGGATGTTTTACCGTGAAAAGCTTCGGAGTATATTAGTGGAGTTGTGATAATTTGCCTTTTACAGATAGGTACTTATTAATAATGAATAGCAATATTATTACCAAAATAAAGATAGATATTTAAATTCAAGATGAAATGTTTACATAATTTTTATTGCAGAATCAAAGTCGAATAGTATGCACGAATGTTTTTGTTGAGTTGAATTCGTTTTTAAAAAGATTATATTAACATATAAGGTGTATCTCAAATTCAATGAATCACTATGTAGAGATAAAAAACGGCAGGTTTAACCTTCAACTGATCATTTCGAGAATTGCATGAGATTGTGGCGTTTTTATTAAAGAATTTAACATCTATATTATGTTCCTACCTGTTTATGCTTTAGTTTATTTGTTTTACAGGAGCTGGTTGTTATGTTCTCTTTCTTGTTAGTACCTATATATTGTAATGTGATTTTAATATTGTATAATGGGCAATAGCTACTAATAGACTTTGAATCTCTATTTTAAGTATTGATATGCATATTTTATGGTATTTAATTGGGAATTGATCTGACTTCTCCGTTAAATGCATCTTGTTTTGAGGATGGAAAGTGATAATGCAAACTTTGTTGGAACACGTTTGCCTTGAAAACTGCTATTCAATGTCGCCTTCAATGGTAGAAAAATGACGTGGGCGTGACTCTCTGAAAAATGTCGAGAAGTTAAAACTTATTTAACTTACGCTACTATGAACCTTATGAATTAAATACATTCATTATCAGAGTTAATATTTTTCCCGTGCTATAATTCTTGCCATCCAGTTAAAGAAATCACAAATCTTCTAAATCTTCTTATCTACTCTCAAGTACAATGATTATATATCGTCACTCTTCAACACCTTCGCCGCTAGAAAGTTTGCCTTTACACAGAATATACATAATATTTCTTATTCTATATTCAATAATTGTGATTTATCTGTTACTTAATAATCTTTCTTTTTTAACCTTAACTCTTATTTTAGCCTGTGTGTCGAAATGATATCTTTTTTATACGACATTTCTTATGTACTACTATAGTCAGAAAGTTCCAGTAATTCATGCAACTAGCGAGCAAGGCATAATCAAAATTTGCATTCAAACTATTTTATTAGATTTTTTTTCATTGTGTCTCTAGTGTAGTCTTTCAATTCAAACTCACTAAACATAAATATTTTAGGTTAATTACTAAACCACTTATTTCTTATGAGGAATTAAAATTAAATTAGGTACAGCCTAATGTTATTACTCTGCATTTTTAATGGGTCTGTTACATCACCAAGTCTAATTGTTAATTGCGTTATGAATAAGATACCAAAATATACAGTCGAGTTACTTCATACGTAATTTTATAAAATATGCAAAGCTTAGATTTAGATAGGGATACATTTTTATATTAATTCCCGAATCCAGTCATTATTGTATTAACAATATATGATTTTCTTTTATAGTTGAGTTACCCTACGAACCGTTTTGTCAATTATGCATGCGATAATTAAATGTTTTTAATTATTTTGATTGACTTAAAAATAATTTAAAAAACGCATTAAATATTTTTGTACAGATAAAACATTATATTTATTTACGGTGTTGCACTTAAATTAAAATAATTTTAAAATAGGATTATAACTTACGAGTATATACTAGTATACAAACTTTTTGTTGTTGTTTAAAAAACGACTTTAATATCGTTTAAAAAACTCATGTTAATTTGTGTTATTTGATACTTTCATATCGAAACAACTTTTTTATTTAGTTAGTTAAAGATTCAGCTGATTGAGTTTTGACAAGGTACTTTGCTACCTAATTTAAATTCAAATTTTGAGTAGTTAAAAACCATACGGCCTTAACGACAATGTAATATTATGGTTAAATTTCTTAATAAAACATAAAAATAAAAACATATGTTATACACTCGTTTATGTAGTAATTTTAAGGGTATAAGGTAGTTTTCATATTAGAGTTGAGAGTAACAGCTTTAGAACAAGAAACGAGGCAATTCGATCAACATATGTTATCATCGACCATTGAAATTACTGGCTTACCGGATTTTCCCCTAATAGAACTGGACAAAGTACTCACTTCTGTAGCCTCAAAACTAGAAGTTGATAAACAAGAAATTCGATCTGCACAGCGTCTACTAGGTGGTAAGGATAAAGGAAGCACGTTACTGGTGGGATTGCACTCACAAATTGAAAAAAATAAATGGATCACAGCGAGCAAAGAAAAAAATATTTCCGTTGGTCAGGTGCTACCAAATGCTGCTAAAGAAAAGGTTGAAGACTGTATATTCATAAGACAGGCTCTCACCAAGTATATGAAAACCTTACTTTATAATGCAAAACAACAATTACGTGGCTCTTTTCAATTTGTATGGTTCAAAGACGGAAAGGTATGCGCAAGGAAAACAAGTAACAGTAAAATCTATTATATTCGGTGTCTACAAGATATTAATCAACTTGTGAAACAAATCTAAAATCCCCTTATATTTTTTTATTTTGTTTCTATCATATAAGCAATATAATGTCTGAGATTCAAGAAATTTTCAATTGTGCATCTATAAATAACTTTTTCCAAAATATACCTACTTACAGTAATCTAAACTTTACTTGTCTTCATATAAATATCCGATCAATAACAAAAAACTTCGTAACACTTTTACAAGTGATTCATAATTGTTCGTATCCATTAGATATAATTGTTGTTACCGAAGCTGGAATATCCGATAATGTCTTGAAATTGTTTGAAATACCTGGCTATAATATGTACTCACAACTGCGGGCAAATAAAAAAGGCGGTGGAATAATCGTATATACTAAAAATTATATTAAATTTACTCCATTTCAATATAAAAGCTGTACGTTTGAAAATTTAACAGGTGCAATAAAAATTGGTCACAATAAAACCACAGTTGTTTGTGCAATTTATAGGCCGCCGTCCACGAACAAAGTTATTTTTATAAAGGAACTACGCAAGTATATTTCAAACTGCGATCAAAACGCTAACGTTCTGTTAATCGGGGATATTAACATTGATCTGAAAAGTACATCCTCATACAAAGACTCATACTTAGAAACACTAACCGAGCGCGGACTAATGTGTGGAATCACGGATTATACTAGAATCGAATTAAGGAAAAACGTAATCACTAAATCTTGCATTGACCATATTTTCGCACGATTCCCCACATTAAATCCGTACTCCGCAGCGATCGATGTCGTACTGGCGGACCATCGCGCTATTATATTTACCTGCGTGAATGATACGATGTCAAATGATATACAGGCTGGTTGTGAAACTTACATAAATTATAAATTATTAAAAGAAAAATTAAATAAAATAGAATGGACGCGAACTAATAACATGAAATCGCCAAAACAAATCTATGATTTTATTAATGAATCTTATAGAATGGCGTGTGATGAGGCAAGCGGGCAATCCGTGAAACATACACCTCCCAAATTATTTAAGGCTCCATGGATGAATAACAATGTCATTAAATTATGTAATAAACGCGATAAACTATTTTCGCTATGGAAAAAAAATCCAAGCGACGCTAAATTAAGATTAGAATATAACAAAACGCGAAACAAAGTACGTACAGTCTTAGAACAACACAGAAATTCCTTTTACATTAATAGTATAACAAATAATTTTAATAATCCCAAAAAAATGTACCGAATAATAAATCAGATGCTTGGTCGAATAACACTCTCAATTGATGAAGCTATATTAAAAGCTTTTAAATCACAATGCATTTCCACAAAAACTATTGCTAATAAATTTGCACACGGATTTGAAACAGTTGTAAAAAATATTATTCCAGATTGTAAAAATAAATTATTGGATGCAAACCTTTACATAAAGCCTACACAATCTAGTATTCGATACCAAAAAGCGTCATGCAACCAAATATACAACATTATTAAAAATCTTAACTCTAATAAAGCACCAGGTTTCGATAACATAAAGGTTAATGACATAAAATATATTGGTAAAAATATAGCAGCAGCAATATCTAACTTAGTAAACTGTAGTGTTAAATGTGGTCTGTACCCCGATGAATTAAAAATAGGATGTGTTAGGCCAATATATAAAAGCGGTAAACGTGATGTTGTTTCAAATTATCGACCGATAACATTGCTTTCGTCCATAGATAAAATCATAGAAAAATATATAAGTGAACAGATATATACATTTTATAGGAAAAATGATGTTATTTACCATAATCAATTCGGGTTTCAAAAAGCAAAAGGAACTAATTCTCTCCTTTCTAAATTTAGTGATGAAGTGAACGGATATCTTAACGAAAGGAAATACGTACTGGCTTTATTCATTGACTTTTCCCGAGCCTTCGATACCTTAAATCACGATAAACTAAAATGTAAACTAGATGTTTGTGGTATACGCGGACCGCTTCTTGATTGGTGTGCTAACTACCTCAATAATCGCAAGTTCTCAGTAAAAATTGGTAATACTAGTAGTGACGAGATTGCGGCTAGAGAAGGCACCGCCCAAGGATCCGTGCTGGGCCCATTGCACTTCATATCATATGTCAATGACATGAGTAACTGCATTAAATATTGTACGTGTTATCAATTCGCTGACGATACATGTTTAGTAATTGGTGGTCGTGATTTAACGGCTATATCAGATCAACTTCAAGCCGACTTCAATACATTGACGAGGTGGTGCCACGACGCAGGTGTAGTTCTAAACGCCTCTAAAACGAAATTGCTACACATCCAGTCACCATATTTGGAAAGGAAAGAGATTAGACATATAAAATCTCATAACCACAACTGCTTACACACAGTTAGCTATTCTTGTGCGTGCCCGAATATTGAACAAGTCGACAATTTTACCTATCTTGGACTTAGAATTGACTGTAAACTAAATTGGAGTAACCATGTGGAATATGTGTGCAGTAAGTTAAGGACATTCCTTGCTAATATAACCATGTTGAATAGACGTATTCCTTATAAAGTCAAGTTAATGTTATATAATGCACTTGCAGAAACGTACATTCAATATGGTCTTACAAGCTATGGTCGAACATATGACAGTTATTTAAATAATATTTACAAACTGCAACTAAAAATTTTGAAAACAATTGTATCGCATACGGTCAAACTGCAATTTCATGGAAACGAATTAGGTTTATTTAAACACTGTAATATTTTACCAGTTAAAGAAAATTTTAAGCTTAAACTATTAAAAGAACAATTTTTTACTCAGACCATAAATCAAAAAATTGAACATCCTATACAAACGCGAGCAATTACAAATAAATGTTTACAAACTGTGCGAGCCAATAACTCGTACGGTGAAAGGACAACGAGATACCTTGTCCCTCGCTTTATTAATAAACTACCGCGCGATCTTATTAACAAAATAACAACCAAGAATATTTCATTAAAATTGAAAGAATATTTCCTTAAAACTCTAAAATGACTAAGTAAACTCATATCATTTGATATGAGTTTAGTTATTTAACAACAATACTTGCATATTTCCTTTAAAAAATTATTCAATAATACATACAACCGGTTAATACTGTAGTATATATTATAATGACTGTAACACTAGGTACAAACCTTTGTGGTTTTTTATAGTGTTAAGTAACATTTGTTAAAAAATTGTTTAAATTGTTAAATAAATGAAAAAAAAAAAAAATATAAAAAATGTGTAAATTAACTTTCACCTACCAAGAAGACTGATTAATTACACTCGTCTGGTCGTGGTAATTGTCGGAAATTGTTGACCTCCGACATTACCTAACACGCGAACGCCCACACAGGATAGGGATACAAAATGGGACGTAAGTCATCACTATAATATTTCATAAGCAACACATAGACAGAAGCTTGTAAAAGTTATACATGATAACCTGTTTGCCAGTAAAGACTTGTGCGTTTTAAAATATAGGTCGGACATTATAAATATTCCTTCAAATATCTGTAATGTCCGGCTAAGGTAGTGAGATCATCGACCAATAAGTTCAATATTAATGTACGAATCCTACTAATATAAATGCAAAAGTTTATGAGTATGGATGTTTGTTACTCATTCACGGCGAATCTGCTGAACCAATATCGATGAAATTTGGCAGTACTATTCCTTACACCGGGGAAACATATAGACTATAGAAATCCTGTTAATTCTACAGGAATAGGGTGACATTGAAAAGCGCCATCTATTATCAACCTATCTCGCGACACCAGTTCACGGGAAAGAAGCTGCGGGTATAAGCTAGTAAATTTATAATTGAAATGCACAAATGATTTTATTTCGATATGGTATCGTAATAATTTTCTATAATTTCTATAAGTTTCAGGATAAAAAAGATAATATTCACGTAAATTTTAATTTGAATAATAGATTTATGGTACTAACCCAAAACCCAAATTTAGGTTATTGATTCTTCTTAAGTTTTTATAACTACGAGTATAACTCTATAGCTATAATATTAATAAATACAAACGTATTTATTAATATCGATTAACACCGCTCAGTTGAGTAATATATTTAAAGGGCACGTCTCAACGATGAGTAATATTAGGGTTAAAGAATTTTGATTACATCAGTGGTATACTCGCCAAGTCCTTGACGTGTCGCATGTTAAAAATCGGTTGTTATCGGTCATCCAATCGGTCAGCGGAGGGAAGGGCTGTATTCTATGAAATCTATAGATAAAATACGACTCCATCACGTATTTCTAATATTAAAATATAACAGACACTTCTTTAACAATACTATATCAATAAAAAAAGCTATATTTTGCTCTACATCGTCTTATTATTATATAATTTGACGTTATTAGGTGAATGAATAGTGGGGTATTGCCATTTTAAATATAGTACCAGGTTGACCGAGCCTTGCTCGGTAACTTTTTACAAAATAAAAAAAGGTACTGCTAAAAAATAAATAAAAAGTAAAAGAAGGGTAGGTGGGGCTCGAACCTCGGTATTTTCATTTCCCGCGACCGCTCTTTCCCCGGATAAGCTACGCGGACTTGACATTTCACGGTGAAAATTGTATATATTCAATAAATTAAAAGTAAACTTTTGGTTTTTTTATGCCCAAAAACATGGATAAAACGATTCTTTTTAATAAAACCTAGCCAGATCCATTTTTCTCCCCCAAAAACTCCCTACATGCTGAGTTTAAAGAAAATCGTTGGAGCCGTTGATGATATTTGAGGAGTGATGATATTTTTGAGTGACGGGTGAACCCGTGAACGGGTATTATTCAATCTTACTTGATGAGAATTGATGACTCTATCAAAAGTATGACCACTCATAGCACCAGCATCGTTCTAAAAAGCTAACGTGTGAAGCCATTGGCGAAGCTTTCTACCACAAAACTTTATATGGTTAATAACGATTTTCAATAATATATAACGATAACAAAAATTTTAATCCAGTTGTTATTGACATCTATGTATTTAGTGAAAATGGCTAAAATGACTCATGAAGAATTTCCCGAAATTATCAGCCTTATCGAACATTACGTATCAGTATATGATATCGAAAAAAATTGATTGAACATTGTGTAGTTACGACTGTTTATGCTTAAAAGATAAATTAATGTAAAAAATAACTTTTCAACTTTATATATATTATATACAAGATTAACTCATTTAAATATTAAAGAAAAGTTACTTTACTTACTTACTCTACACTTATTTTTACTTATGTATGACACCTCGAGGGTGAAATGAGTGTGGTAAAAGATTAAGAAATGTTTAAATTGATAGTACATTCTCTGGAATGGCCAAAGAGGACTTTCACTGATAGAGGAGGTTATGTTGGAACATTCTCGTTCAGATATTTATTAGGTAGTCATACAATTTATTTTGCTGAGTTTGATTCCTTCTCTACTACTATTTTCAATCGTATTAGGTATAGCTGTTTTTGGTTTTTGTTCATTATATGTCTCTCTATCACTGAAATAAAAAATTCATATGCATGGTCTGCTAACAGTTACAATTGTATTCATTCAGGCAAGCGCATCCGAAATATTTTGATAAAGTTTCAATTCATTGCAAATAAGTAGCTATTGTATTTCGATCGTAAAACGAGAACAAATTACCGATCTATGTCATTTATTAGAGTTTTTGAGTTTATTATTAGTATATTATGAGTTGACAAAAGCTTATATAATTTATTTTCTTTAAACAATGGATGTTTATAATTTGTTCTGATTACGCTTACGTTACAGATTAAAGATTACTTTACAGACAGATTGATTCATGAAAGTTTTTTTCATGCTTAAATTATTTAATTATATTATTATTTGAATATTATAAAGAGGAAAAATTTGTATGTATTTTTGTAATGTTTTCACACAAAAACTACTGGATCGATTTCAAAAATCATTGATCATTGGAAAACTGCATCTTTATTGAGCAACATTGGCTATATTACATTAAAAAAATAGGGATCCGTAATAAAAATGAAATATGGTGTAAAAAACTATTGATGATATATTTAACAAAAACAAATATATAGTCCGTCTTAATAGACTTTTCACTGCCATGAGATTGGTATGTACGCGGGTGAAACCGCGGGCTATTACTAGTTAATAATAAGAGGGAAGATAAAACTCGTATACTGTCTAATTACACATAAAAAGATAGATAAATACAGTCTCATTTGCTTTCTCTTTATTTAATAGGGTATATTTTAGACTGGCCTCCCTATTCTAAGTAAATCTATGTTTGAACGCAGCGATATTATTTGCACGAGATGGGTAAATCTAAAATGAATTTCGTCACGGTAGTGTAAACTGCGCCAACTGGTTATATATTCAGGTTTTTTACATGTACGAAAGGATTCAAATTTTTGCATTCGTAGCTTTTTAAGCGTGTGGTCTTGCGTTGGGTGAAAGCTGACGTCGAAATGAAAGTAGTTCTAGCGTCAACACATTGGTCCGGCGCGGGCGGTGTCGCCCCGGCCATGTCTACAGCGCAGCCGGTGTGACAACCTGTTGTTTTCTCATCATTTCACCTTACATTTCTTATCCATCTGTATATCTAAGCGTGTATATATATTTGGTTTTGTTTACAGTAATCATTGGCTACTTACAATTGTTAATAGATAATGCACGAAGGCATAGACTATTCAAAATATATATATGTTAAACTTCTATATAAGCTTCAAGTTTACCAAATATCAATATCGTTAAATTAAAAGGCTCTTTATAACCGCAACTTTTATCGCATCACATTTAGTCGCTTAGGATAGAATTAGGTACTATTTGTTAGGTATACTATAATGGAACTTAAGTATATAGCCAAAGGTTTCAAAATCATCAAAGTACATAATATAAAGTTAATTAAAAAAGATCTGCTAGAAACATAACATTAATATATGGCATTATATAATTTATTCTTATCTATGCACACTAACTCTTTCGTCAGACTTGGTTTTTTGCCTTTTCGTTAATTCTACACACCTGTGAGTTAAGAGCAAATGTTTAGCTACTGTATTACTAGTCCATGATCTAATTTAACTTATGTAGACAATATTCAAACAAACACCTCAATAGTGTAGTGTAATAGTAAAATAGAAGATATAACGAGATACAGCGACATGGGAAATGGACTTTGTACGGCATTGTGCCACCAGAAATGGGAATATACTTATTTTTTTATAATTATGGTATTTTGAGTAGAATAATTTTTGTGGCTTTGTTTTGTCTTTAAGAATTGAAATACAATGCTGTTTTTTATTTTCTTTAATAAAATTTTCTTTAATAAAATATTTTTTTTTAAAAGGCTTAATGTTCGCAATATACCTACGGTATAAAAGATTTTTTTCTATTTCGTATGTTACTGGTTAGTTGTCTAGGCAAGTACAAGTATAATGGAGATAATATCATTTTTATCTCACTGCCATAGTTATATTTGAAAACTGCAATTTTTATTTTACCATTTATCCTGCAAAGATTGAAAATAAAAGTATTCAAACAAATCAGTATTATTTCTTTTTCTAACATCCCGTGGCCTCGCAATTATTCAAATTCAAATTATTCTTTATTCAAGTAAAACCCAAAGGAATAAACCCCAAGGGCTCAGGGTCGTTACGCTGAATGCAAACGGCCTCACCGATCAAATTAGCGAAGTTCGAGAATTCGTGGTTGCGCACTGCGTTGACATTTTGTTGGTGCAAGAATCATTCTTGAAACCAAGTAGACGCGATCCCAAAATCGCCAACTACAACATGATTAGACATGACCGCTTCAGATCCAAGCTGGGTGGCACGGTCATTTATTATAAAAGATCCCTCCATGTCTCCCCAGTAGACTCCCCTGAGTTAGAAAACATGGAGACCACAGTCTGTCAGGTGGGTATGACGGGTCATCCATCCGTCATAGTAGCATCTGTCTACTTAAGTCCTAAGAAAAAAGTGCTTAAAAGCGACCTAGCCGCCCTTCTGGCGCTAGGCAACTCAGTTATTTTGGCTGGCGACTTCAACTCGAAGCACGGTCATTGGAATTCTTTGAATACCAATCAGAACGGTCGCACTCTCCACAAATTAAGTGACATCGCCCACCTCGGCTTTGAGGTTATAGCTCCAGACGAGCCGACTCATTATCCCCTCAACAGTGAGCACGAGCCCGACGTCCTAGATATAGTTCTTCTCAAGAACGTAACACTCCAGTTACGCTCTATCGAGGTCATCCACGACCTCAGTTCTGACCACCGACCGGTTCTACTCCAGCTAGGCAGGTCCGCTTCCGCGGCACCTAGCACTAAAACCATCATAGACTGGAAGAAGCTCAATGAGCAACTTCAGTCGATTGATTCAGTCCACTTGGACCAAATTCCGGATAGCATAGATTCAGAAGAGGTCGCCAAGGCGGCCTCCTCCCATCTCACAGCTCACTTGAGCGACATGATCAAAGCGTGCTCCCGGGAAATACCCGATGATCATGGTCGCCTGAGACTTCCTGACGACTTAAGAGCACTCCTCACCAAAAAACGCGCCGCCACTAGGGCGAATGCCGCGTATCCAACCCCCGAGAACCGGATCAGACTCCGGAGATTACAGAGAGAGGTAAGAGAAAAACTTGCCCTCCACTCTAGTGATTCATGGGATGCGAAACTCTCGGAGATCTCGCCAAGTCATCTGGCCTTCTGGAGACTGTCGAAGTCTCTGAGAGGCAGCCAGTACGCAGCCACACCGCCTCTGTTGCGTAATAACCTACCACCCGCGTTCGAGGATATCGATAAGGCCGAGAGCTTGGCGGACAGCCTTGAAGCCCAGTGTTCCCCCAATATCAGCTCTCCCAACCACGCCGAATTCCATGCCAAACTGGAATCGGAAATGGCTAGTCTTTCCGCAGCGGTTCCCGAAAGCGAACCGATTCCCCCCACTTCCGGAGATGAGGTACGATCCATTCTAAAAACGCTCAAACCCCGTAAATCCCCAGGTCCCGACCTTATCACAAACAAGGCACTCAAGTGTCTTCCTGACCGTCTCGTGCACCTCTTGGTATTGATCTTCAATGCCTTTTTGTCTTGCTGCTGCTTCCCGGACCAGTGGAAGGAGGCAACAGTTATAGGAATTCATAAACCGGGTAAACCCCGGAATCTCCCAGATAGCTATCGCCCCATCAGCTTACTCAATAGTTTGGGTAAAGTCTACGAGAGAGTCATCCTCTCTAGACTTAAAGCAATCATAGACTCTAAAAACCTCCTACCGAATGAACAGTTCGGTTTTAGATCTAGCCACACGGCCATTCACCAAGCTCACCGCCTGGTGGAACACGTTTTGCAGGGTTTCTCCATAAAGAAATCCACGGGTGCCGTCTTTTTCGATGTCGCCAAAGCCTTTGATAAGGTTTGGCATGCTGGCTTGATTTACAAGCTTCAGCAATTAGGCATTCCAGATAAGTTCGTACTTCTCTTAAGAGACTATATCGCATAGACGGTACTCTCTCATCCAGACGGCCTTTACGTGCTGGAGTCCCCCAAGGTTCGGTATTAGCACCGTACCTGTACTCGCTCTACACAAGCGATATTCCACACAATAGTAAGTTTTCGTTGTTAGCATTATTTGCGGACGACACGGCTATATTTAATACCAACAAAAATCCCGATATCATTGTCAGTTGTCTTCAAAAGGAAGTGGACAACCTCGAAAGGTGGTTCGCTCGCTGGAGAATAGCCATAAATCCAGATAAAAGCGCGGCCATGTTCTTTAGAATATACCCCAGATGGTCACGCATCCCCCGTAAATGTATTACCATACACAACCGGGACATCCCCTGGCAGGATGAAGTCAAATACCTTGGGGTCACGCTCCAGCCCAACCTCTCATTTAGACGACACATACGTATAGTCCGTAACAGGGCAGCGTATGCAATGGGTCGACTCTTTCCGATGATATGCAAGAGGAGTAAAATGTCACTTCGTAACAAAGTGACACTTTACAAGACTTGCATAAGACCTATCATGACCTATGCGAGCGTCACATTCGCACATGTTCCGAAAAAATATCTGCGTCCCTTGCAGACAAGGACAACAAATTTATGAGAATAGCCACAGGCTGCCCACGGTTTATGCGAAACCTCGACCTCCATAGAGATTTAGGTCTCCCCACCATCGACTGCTTATTTAAGAAATTTTCGAAAAGTTATTTCGAAAAAGCGGAGGTAAACGCCAACCCTCTGATCGCAAGGATGGCCGGTTACCGATGCTTTGATAAATCATTCAAAGCCCGTGTTTACAGACGCCCTAAGAGCGTCCTTACTGACCCTGACGATCCTATTACGATCGCCATCGCCAGAACACTGCACAAACACTCACACACACAGCGTCTTCGCCGGCGAAGACGAGGTCCCAGATTTCTCACGTCTAGCGGCCGGGGCGTCCAACCCCGTCCGTTATGACCACACCCTTAAGGCGACGCTCCCAGGATGCTGCGGGCCTCTTTCGAGACCCGCTCTCCTAGTACTTCACCCCGGTGATGCTTCTGCGCTCGCCCACTCTCCCGGTGACGCTGTCAAAGCCTTCATGGCTAACAGCATCAGTTAATGTCCGAAAAAAAAAAAAAAAAAAAAACCTTTCTTGGGACCATTCCACGTGGGCATGATTTGTATAGTCCTAGCGTGTAAGTAATTTAAGCTAGATATAACTTGTACATTTCTTTTAAATTAATATAAAAAAAACTCTACTGCTGGTTCGGAAAGCCGTTCTTACCGAGAGCCAGCAAGAAACTCGGCGGTCGCTAAAAATATGACTGGTATAATTACATAGTTACAGTTAGTCGTAACCACCTTCTACAAGCTCGAAGAGTAGCTATATCCACGCATTCTTAACATTCATGTAATCCTAAATAGTACTGAATCTTCTTTAATTATTTATTACTTATAGACTTGATAGAAAATAATATCATAGATTATGAAGGTTAATAAACTTAATAATTATCTTATGTTACATAACACAAACTTATAACATAAGTAGTAGGGAATAGCCGGTTCTAACTCACTCCCAGCACCTTGAAATCCTTGAAATAGGCTAACTTAGCGGATTCTAAAAAAAGCTCGCCAAAGCAGATTCCAATCAGACTAAATTCCAATTGACCGTCGGAGGTCTCTTCGGATTTTCCAATTGGATCCTGGGTTGCAAAAGGAATTTAGGAATTTCCTTACTTAGCCTCGTAACGAATCGTTTTTTCTCGTATTTTATTAGATTAACTTAACGGACTCCTTGACCAATTGGATTTTCCATTTGATCCACGACTTTCCTTTCCTTGATTAATTAATCAAATTAACTGAATTCTCATTACAGTACGAATGTCTGATATTTAATGGCCGATTCTGGCTCATTGGCTTGGTTTTATCAAACTGGATTAGGTTTCCAATCTAAGATTTTTCTTAATAAATAACATTAATCGTTCAATTTTGTTTTTATCATTAATTTGATATCAAACTGATAATAATTGAATAGGATGTGTGTCAGATATAAATTCAATATGAAAATGTAAATAAAAAAAAAGTCTCGTACAAATAACTCAAAAGTTTTATTTTTTCGAAGAAACGCTTTGACTTTTTGCTGCTATTTCAAAGAAAGTGTCTCATAAAATAATATTTTAAATTAGACAGGGTCGTAGTAATTTATTATAATAGACCCTAATAAATCAATGGAAATAATGGGCATCGACCATCCGCCCTCTTCCTTATAGTATTCTTTTATTCAGCCTAAACGTTGTATTCTGTGACGACAAGTTTAGACACGATCTCGCAAAAAGCAGATGTAAAAGGATCACATGGCATCATGTATATCATAATTTATTATAATAGACCTTAATAAATCAATGGAAATAATGGGCATCGAACATCCGCTCCTTTTTTATAATATCCTTTTATCCAACCTAAACGTTGTATTTTGTGGCGACACGTTCAGACACGATCTCAAAAAGCAGATATAAAAGGATCACATGCATCATGTATATCACAAGATATTTTAATACCACGCGGCTAGTATCCAGGCTGACGTAGTGTTCAAGTGAAGGCAGTAACTAGGCAATTATTAATCATGGAGGTAAGATTACGTACTTATATAGTATAATTTCATTATATATATGAATATTCGTATTAAATTTTAATCCCTGTTGACCAAGTGACAAGAATACGTGTTACAACGATATCTTTGTTACTAGTAAAGTTAAATTAATAAGACCAAGATTAATATTTTTTATAATTAAAATCTTATGTTTCTAACCTAACCTAACCTATAACGGTCACAAAAATCTATAGATTCATTCTGCAATAAAAATAATATTAATGTATTAGATTTTAATAATAATAAAGGTTCTTACTGTATATGAATAATTTTGATGACACTAGTGATTATATTTACTTATTTCTATTTTTTTTTCAGATCTCACCGAATCTCGATGAATTCAATGTAAAAAACTATTATTATCCTATTAACTTAAGCGATGACGAAAATGCAAGCAATTCTTGCATATTGAAAAATAAAAAAATCGCAACGAAAAGAGCTGGTAACAATATCGACATATTCTTTGAAAAGCCTAAGAAAAAGAAAAAAACCATTCCGTCTTCATGTGTGGCTCAAGCGTGTGATGGAGGTGTATCATTTATTTCTTCCAATGATAATGACGGAGCGAATGCTTCATACCTCATGAAAATAGAAATTTATGACATGAAGAATCTGAAAGAGGTTTCGCCTGTAGACTATTGGAAACATGCAGACTTGCGATTAAAGTACTACATACAATCCAATACTGATAAACATTATCAGAACACACGAGATATAATATACAACATTACAAAGCAGATCGCCTGCAAGGAAGACTGTAAAAAATATTTCATTGATAGAGACAGTAAGAAACAATAGAACTTTCTCTAACTCATCACAAATCAAACCCATAATATAACTTTACTTACAAAAACCTTTTAAAAAAATACAACCCCCACTGCCGCTCTCGCCTCGCAAACAAATTATAAAGAGATCAGTCATTCGCTACAAGCGTTCATACTAAGCACAACCAAACACAATGGCTGAGCTTGACAACTCTGTATACGACGAAGAAATGGTCGCGATATGTGAAGAAATTGAAGACAACTTTTTGCACCTATGTAAAAAAATTGAAAAGGACCATGCAGAGATGTGAGTGATCAATCTTGTTTAAACTTGACTTTTATGGAGGGGTTGATTTTGTATATAAATATACGGACATCTAGAACGTTTTATTCAGTCACGAGTACGCAGTGAATATATAAAAGTTACTATGGAATTCTTAACTAGTGATGATATTAGTTCATTTACAAAACAGTTTTTGATCGATAAGATGCATAAATTCATACGTTTGTGGTATATCAGTGATAGACTTCCAGGGTGGATGTTACAGGATCCTGATATAAAACCCTATTTTACTCCTTGTAGTGCACATTTTCAAACGTGTTCTGTATTTGATGATATATATGATGAAATTGATGGAGTATTCCCGATGGAAGCTTATTGTACTTTATGCAAAAAGTCTGAAAAATAAATAGTTTATGTAAGTTGAATATTTATTAACATCAACTTAAAACGTAACACGGAATATTATTTGAATTTTATATATTTATTGGTTTACTTCATTCCAGTACGGATCAGTTTGGAGCAGGAGTGAGACAAGTTGGAGAAGCAGTCAAAAGAAATGCCACAGAACATGGAAGTCCTCAATATTCAAGGAAGCGTTTATACGCACAAAAGTCTACATCACCTGGGAAGGCAACAGCTTCACCACCGAACACAGAAACAGAGCCATCTGTAAGTTCTGCAAACTTAAATAGCATTAAATGCCCAACTTGTGAAATATTTGTTAACAAAAGGTACTTTACCAATCATCTTAAAAGTAATAGGCATAAAAATAATGTTTTCACGTTGATACCGAACTTAAATAATGTTCAGTTAATAGAAAAAGCGTTCGGTCAGAGATTAGTAACATACAGAGTATTCTCTAACTCTGCTACAACTGATACCGACTTTAAAACTCCTGAATCATTTCTTGGTTCAATTCGAAGCACTGTTCAAACATTACTGGAAAAAGTCTTGAAAGAAAATACCACAGTTAAAGTTAATTTTATTTTAAATGGGGATTTTGTTCAGGCAACGAAAAATTTAGAAAACTCCTTTGACTTTCAAACTTTTAATTACATGTTCTGTTTAGGTGATGATTTTGATGATATTTACTCAAATATAAGTTCTGAAATTTCAAACAAAATAAGTAATTTTGAAAAGAAAGATAGTGGTTGGAGTCTTAAAGAAATGAGATATGTCGATCTAAACATTAACAAATTCAACCCATTAAAAGGATCTTCATACATAGACCTACCGATAGATATCAAACGTAAACGAGCAGTAGTTAATGTTAAAAACAATGATTATCAATGTTTTCTATGGGCTGTTCTATCCGCTTTATATCCTGTGAATAGAAATGCAGACAGAGTTTCCTCATATTTATCTAAACAAAACTTGCTAAATTTCAAGGGTATTGCTTTTCCAGTAAGACTAAAAGATATTATAAAATTTGAACGCTTAAATAATATTAGTATTAACGTTTTTGGAATAGAAAAATCTAATAATAAATCTACGAAGATAATTGGGCCTCTCCATTTTACCAAATGTCGTAAATTAGTTCATGTAAATTTATTATATTTAGATAATGGTTCTAACGGTCATTATTGTTATATTAAAAACCTTTCTAGACTAGTCAGTCGTCAATTAACTTCACATGAACATGCAGTCTATATCTGTGATGGCTGCTTGCTTTATTTTCAAACATATGATAAATTGATTTCTCATAGACAATTTGATTGTAATCACGTTAGAACAGATTTGCCTGATATCAGTAAGGCAAAAATTTCATTTAACAAATTTGAACGTGAACTAAGAGTACCTTTTGTGATATACGCAGATTTTGAAGCATTTTTAAAGCCAATACAAGGGTGTGATAATAATCCATCTCTATCGTATACCAGTAATTTTCAAAAACATGATGTGTATAGTTTTGGATATTATATCAAATGTGCGTATAACGATAGCCTCTCCAAATATATAACTTATACAGGTAGTGATTGTGCAAAAGTGTTTATGGAAAGTTTGAATGAAGATTTAAAATATATATCTAAAGAGTATTATGTCAAAGTTGATCCTCATCCGCTTACAGATGAAGCTAGGAGAAGAATATCTTTGACAACTACTTGTTGCATATGCAAAGACACTCTGAAATTAGATAGTAGCTTAAATTTTGATAAATATACTGGAATCTTTACAGGTGTTAGTCATAAAGCTTGTTGTAAAAAGTTAGAAACCCCTCGATTTATACCGATTATTTTGCATAATCTTAGTAATTATGATGCTCATTTCATAGTGCGCGCATTAAATTTTGCTGAAGGTGACATTAAAGTTATACCACAGAATAAAGAACGTTACATTTCCTTCTCAAAGATATTAAAAATCGAGAATCAAAATTTTGAGTTAAGATTTATTGACTCTTTTAAATTTTTATCATGCAGCTTGGAATCTTTATCAAATAATTTGAATGATGAGGATTTTATCGAGCTGCGTAAAAATTTTCTGCACCCTGACGATTTTTATTTTTTAAAACGCAAAGGCATTTATCCATATGATTACATGACCTCATTTGAGTCATTAAAGTTAACTTCACTTCCCACACAAGATCAGTTTTACAATATACTAACTAATAGCGATGTTACAAATGAAAATTATAACCACGCTAAAGATGTGTGGCATCATTTTAAGTGTCGCAATATGGCTGATTATTCTGATTTATACCTGAAAACTGACGTGTTACTTCTAACTGATATCTTTGAAAATTTTAGAAACGTTTGTATCAAAACTTACGATTTAGATCCTGCACAATATTACACTGCACCTGGCCTAAGTTGGGATGCAATGTTGAAGCACACAAAAATAACATTAGATCTATTGACAGATTTTGATAAAATTGCTTTCATAAAGTCTGGTATACGTGGTGGTATTTCTCAATGCAGTAACCGTTATGCTCATGCTAATAATAAATATATGTTCAATTTTAGTGAGAAAACTCCTACATCTTACCTTACTTACTTAGACGCGAATAATTTGTATGGCTGGGCTATGTCTCAATATCTTCCTACGGGTGAATTTCAATGGGTAAATTGTGACACAAATTTTATGGTTCCAATTGACTCAGAAATAGGTTATATTCTTGAAGTGGATTTAGAATATCCACAAACTTTGCATGAATCACATTCAGACTTTCCACTATGCCCAGAAAATATATGTATTGGTGGTAGCAGAGAAACAAAATTAGTTCCAAATTTATATGATAAAACTAAATACGTTATTCACTACAGAAACCTCATACAGTGCATAGAAATGGGATTAAAGTTGAAAAAAGTTCATAGGATTTTAAAATTTCGTCAAAGTCCATGGTTACAAAACTATATAGATTTAAATACACAATTACGTATGTCTGCAACATCTGATTTTGAAAAGGATTTTTATAAATTAATGAATAATTCAATATTTGGGAAGACTATGGAAAATGTAGAAAAACGTGTGGATGTCAAACTTTGTACTCATTGGGAAAATAGGGGTAAATGTCAAGGTGCTCAAAATCTAGTAGCACGACCTGAATTTCATAGTCTGTCTATATTTTCAGAAAACTTAGTGGCCGTTCAACTTAAAAAAACAAAAATACTCTATAATAAACCCATCTATCTAGGACTTTGCATATTAGACATATCCAAAACGCTCATGTACGATTTTCACTATAATTATATGAAAAATAAATACGGTTCACGCTGTAAAATGATGTATACCGACACTGACAGCTTTATATATCAGATTTTTACTGATGATTTCTATGAAGATATTAAACCGGACTTGAACAAATACTTTGATACCTCTGACTATCCTTTTGATAATCTTTTTGGTTACCCTCAGATAAACAAAAAAAAGATTGGTTTTTTCAAAGATGAAAATAACGGTAAGATCTTTACAGAATTTGTCGGTTTAAGGTCAAAAATGTATGCGATGAACGTACAGAATAAATTTATAGCTAAAGCAAAGGGAGTTAATCAGTCCGCTACAAAAAAGTTTAATATGCGAAATTACAAAAACGTCTTATTTAAGAAAAATAATCAAATATGTGAAATGTACAGATTTAGATCGATAAAGCATGTTATTTTTACTCAAAAGGCTAACAAAATTTCTTTATCGCATTCTGATACTAAACGATTTTTAATTAGTAACTGTACTGATACTCTGGCTTGGGGTCATTATAAAATAAAATCATATAAAAGTGATGAATAAACTAACATACACTATTAAAATGACTTTATGTTTAAGAATTGCTAAGTATTATTATTATTATTTCGTCAATAGTACCTAAGAATGTAAATATGTAATTATAATATAAAATACGAACTTGTTGAGTTATTTTTAATTGGATTCCTACCTCTTCCAAAAACACACGTATTCAAAAAATGTATCACTTTCTTCATCCATTTACTGCAATCGTGGCAGGTCCGAGTGGTTGTGGTAAATCAAACTTTGTTACTAATTTTCTAAAATATTGTAATGATATATGTAATACAAGTTTTGCACAAATTTTATGGTGCTATGACGAAATGCAGCCACTCTACAACCTAGAAAATGTATCTTATGTTCAAGGGTTACCAGATATGAGTATGTTCGACGGCATACAACCACGATTAGTTATAATTGATGATCTTATGAGAGAGTCCGATGGTCGTATTGTTGACATTTTTACTAAAGGTAGTCACCACAGAAATTTAAGTGTGTTTTATATTACGCAGAACTTGTTTCACCAAGGTAGAGGACAACGAGATATATCTCTCAATACAAGCTATATTATTTACTTCAAAAATCCTCGAGATCGAACACAAATACGTTACTTAGCACGTCAAGTGTTTCCAGATAATTGTAAATTTGTTGAAGAAGCTTATAAAGATGCTACTGTCGAACCACATGGTTATCTAATGATCGACTTAAAGCAGAATACACATGATCTCTGTCGCTTTAAAACCAAAATCGATCCAATAAAAAATCTATGTGTTGTCTATGTACCAAAGAAGGGACTTAAATACAATATACATCAACCAATTATAGTTAGTGATAAATAATGGTCGAAGATAGCACAACGTTAGATGAAAAATCGTTAAGGTGTGCATTACAAACTTTCAAACCAAAATATCGTAAAATATTGCTAAAGTCGCTTAGTAAAAAAGAGATAGATCTGGTTTGTAAATATATTCAAGAAATTTTCAAAGATAAAACCCCAACAGAAAGAGTTAAACGATCGTCTATTGTTAAATTGAACTGTTTTCTTTCAACTAATATTATATAAATATTAAGTTATTTTAAAAATCGCTATCAGTCGGATATAATGCCTGGACGAGTGACAACTCATAAGGATTTATTAAAATCGTTACACACTCTCAAACCTAAATACCGCACAGCTTTATTAAAAGCTTGTAACGAGGAAGAAATAAATTGTATTTGCGAATGCATTTATAACACCTTAAATGGTAAAGTGGTTTTAAAAGAAAACGAGAAATCAAAATTAAGAAAACATAAAAATATTCTCAGAAAACTAATAGGTAAAGGTAAAAATAAAATAAGAAAACGAATTATCATTCAAAAAGGAGGAGCATTTCTGCCTATCATTCTAGGAGCTGTGTTGAGCGGATTATTAAAAAATTTTTTATGATCAATTATTTTAATTAAAAAAAATGGATAATACTAAGAAAATGATTCTCATTGAACAAGATGTTATTGATAGACTTAAATCAAGAGACACAACGCCTGAAAGTAATTTATCTAGATTAGATAAAGAAATGCAAAATATATTAAGTAGTAAAATGGACGATCGCGAAAAATGGTCACTGTACATGCAAATCTTACAAAGATATCTCCATTTCGCTAATGAAAATCGAAAACCAATAAAACTACCCGTGACCGTTGAAGGTGAGCATAAATATTCAGAAGATTTGACTCCTCATAAAAAGACAATTAAAGACGAGGACGCACCAGTTAACGAAAACTCCGTACATGATAAGGACGCACGAGATGTATCAAATGAAACATTGTATACACCTATTTACATAAATAAATTCATTCCAAAGACGTATCGGAGAAGAAGTGAATTATTATTGGACACTATTCTCAATCATAAAGATAAAATTAGTTGGAACGAGGAGGGGTTGGTGTTCATCGATAATGAAGTTGTAGACGACAGCAACATTGTTGATCTCGTGAATTATACTCTTAGGCCTTTAAAGCGCCCGAAACCTAATGGATGGAAAAAGTTTACAGAAACTATTAAAGATATAAGGGTTCCTCTCACTTGTATTGGTAATCCGCAAACTCTTGAGTATATTAATAATCTTTCTCTGAAAGGACAACAACATCTAACACCAAGTGATGATAGTAATCCAAAAATCAAAACATCATATAAACTGAGAAAGAGAAAAGACATTTGGGAAAGATGGAATCCGTACTAGACATTAAAGATATATATTACGACGTATCGAATCCAGCGGGATACAGCAGTGTTGACAAGTTAACTCGAGCGTTAAAAGGTAAAATGAACAAAAAACAAGTAAAGGACTGGTTGCAATCCCAGGAAACTTATACACTACATAAACCGGTACATAGAAAATTTCAACGAAATAGATACATATTGTCAAATTTTAATGAACTGTGGCAAGCTGATTTGAGTGATATGCGGACTTATTCTCAATATAATGATGGTTTTAAATATATACTTTGTGTTATTGATGTTTTTAGTAAATACGCTTTCGCTAGACCGTTAAAAAAGAAAAATTCAGAAAGTATAAAGGAAGCGTTTGAAAGTATATTTACTGAAGCTAACGCGACCCCCACACACATACAATCGGATAAAGGAACAGAGTTCGTATCAAAGGATGTTGCACAATATTTTAAAACTAAAAATGTAAACTACTATACTACAAATAACCCAGATATTAAAGCTAGTATTGTCGAGAGATTTCAACGAACTCTAAAAACTAAAATGTGGCGTTATTTTACACATAAAAATACATACACTTATATTGATATTTTGGATGATTTGCTTTATTCTTATAACCATAGTTTTCATTCAAGCATTAAGATGTGTCCATTTGAAGTTAGTTCTAGTAACATCATGAACGTTTGGAATAATTTATATGAGAATAAAAAATATAGATTGGATGTTATACAAAAAAATAAGTTTGAAGTTGGTGATCACGTAAGAATAACTAGACATAAGCATATTTTTCAAAAAGGCTATGAAACTAATTGGAGTGATGAAATTTTTATCATAACAGCTATAAAAAATAACATGCCTAAAGTAGTCTATACACTCAAAGATCTTCAGCATGAGCCCATTATAGGAACATTTTACGAGAATGAATTACAAAAAGTAATTTATAACCCCACTACTCATTATAAAATAGATAAAATAATGCGTTCTCGTAACTCACGAAACAGAAAAGAGGTTCTTGTTAAGTGGAGAGGTTATCCCAACAAGTTTAATAGTTGGATCTCTGTATCAGAACTTGAAAAAATATGAGAGAAGACAGCTTTTATCTCACTTTGCTAAGTAACAGTTCCATGACATACTTTGCTGAAAACACTACAGCAAATTTTTTTACCAAGTTACCAAAGACTATGAAATTAGAAGGCGAATGGGAAGTCGCTATTGTGGAATTTCATTACCCATGTAGTATGTTTAATCTGGAAGAAAATGAAAATATTATTTACATCACGTCTAAAGGCGATAAATCGCAGTTATTCACGCATCTGGAATACATGACACCAACCAACTATATTAGTGTGGATCAATTCGTTATCGATTTTAATGAAAAATTAAAGGATAAAGTTAAGCTTAGATATGATACATTATCGAAACTCGTTACAGTGAGTAGTTGGGCAATCGACGTTACATCTGTGGTATGTAGTCCTAGACTGAGTGTGCAGTTAGGCTTTGCACCATTTACTAATTTAATAAAACATAACTTCGGAAAATATCCCGCGAATCTAAACTTGGGTCTACCTTCACAACTTTTAATATATTGTGATATAGTAGAACCACAAGTAGTGGGTGATGTCATGACACCTTTATTGAGAATTGTTTCGTTGGATCCCACCAAATATGTATATGGCGCTTCTAAAATAAATATCTTTTCGTCCCCTCATTATGTACCTGTTATGCGCAGGGAATTTGACGTTATAGAAATAGATATAAGAACAAGTACAGGTCAAAGAGTACCATTCCAGTTTGGAACTACGTGTATAAAGGTACATTTTAAAAAAGTCAAGTGAAAATATCAATCATGCCTTGTCCATATTTACATTATTATACTCATCAAGCTGGTTCTGGTATGGGGGTAATTTACAAAGGTGCACCACATCAGCGAGGTCATGGTATAGGGAGCTTTTTGGGGGGTTTGTTCCGATCGGTTCTTCCACTTTTAAAAAATGGTGCGAGATTTGTAGGCAAAGAAGCTTTAAATGCAGGTGTAGGTCTTCTATCTGACATGTTAAATGTTCAACCAATGGGTGAATCTGTCAAATCACGCTTGAAAACGGCAACTTCAAATTTGAAAAGGAAAGCTGATGAAAAAATAGATTCAGTAATGTCTGGATCCGGATATAAAATAAGAAAGCTAAAAAGGAAAATCATCACTTCTAAAAAACCTTCCAAACGGAACGGTACTAAAAGAAATAAACGACAAAATATTCAAGATATATTTTCTTAAATTACTTCTCGTAATTCAAAAATGGCGTTTTTACATCATCATTCCTGTGAATGCGTAAAATCAGAGTTGGATTTATTTGCTCTACCATCTACGCAAACGAGTATTGAGAGTGGTCAATGGATACATTACAATCCCATTTCATCATTGACTGACGATGGACCGATTGAGTTTTTAGTACCGGGCAATGGAGACGATTACATTGACTTGTCCCACACTTTACTTCATATAAAAGCTAAAATACAGAATGGTGATTCAAGCAAACTTTTAGCAGGAATTCATGTCGCTCCAGTTAATAATTGGTTGCATTCTCTTTTTAGTCAGTGTGATATTTATCTTAATCAAAAGTTAGTGTCTCCTCCAAATAATACATATGGATATCGCGCATACATTGAAACGTTACTCAATTATGGAAAAGCTGCTAAGGAAAGCCATCTTACTTGTGGACTTTGGTACAAAGACACTGCTTCGAGCATGGATTCATGTGATGTTTCAAATCGAGGATACGTTCAAAGAGAAGAACTGGCAAAGGAAAGTCACACTATTGAAATGATAGGTCACATACATGCTGATATTTTCAATCAAGATAAGTTTTTAATCAATGGTGTTGAAATGCGCTTAAAACTAGTTCGTTCAAAAGATACTTTTAATTTAATGTGTTCATCTGTAGATAAAAAATTCAAAGTCCATATTTCAAGTGCTAGTCTCATTATGCGTAAAGTTCGTATCAATCCTTCAGTATTAATTGCTCATGAAAAAGTATTAGCAACCACTCCTGCAAAATATCCAGTTACGCGTGCCGAGGTTAAGGTTTTGACTATCCCATCAGGAATCCAGGGTAAAATGCTCGACAATGTATTTTTAGGTCAAATACCTAAAAGATGTATTGTTGGGTTCGTTAGTAATGCTGCATTTAATGGTGCTCTTAATGTGAATCCGTTTAATTTTGGTAACTATGGTCTCAACTTATTTGGTTTGTATGTCGACGGTCAATCTATACCATCGAAAACGTTGGTTCCATCTTTTCATGATAATACATATATAAGTGCATATCATACCTTGTTTTCGGGAACGGGAATTCATTTCCTGAACGAAGGAAACGATATTTCCAAGGCAGAGTACAGTCATGGTTATTGCTTGTATGCATTTGATTTAACTCCAGATCTATCCGCTAACTCAAATTCTCATTGGAATCTTATAAAGCGGGGTAGTGTAAGGTTTGAAGTTCGATTCGATAAAGCTCTAACTACAACACTTAATTGCATTGTGTATGCAGAGTTTGATAATGTAATTGAAGTCAATAAAAATCGAGAAGTCAGCTTAGATTATAATAGTTAAGATAAATATAAGTGGAGATTTCTAATGTTTAAGTCATTCTTTGTTAGGTCATGCTATTACAAAGATATGGATACAAAAGAGATAGAAAATTATTTAAAACAAATAGATAAAAATATTGAGTTCAATGTGTTTGCGGCGAATCAAATGCCTGTGTATTTTACTAAGCCAGTATATCTCATTTCTAATTTAGATCCTGATACAAGACCGGGATCACATTGGGTTGCTATATATGTAGATATTTACGGATTTGGAGAATATTTTGATTCGTTTGGCCGTAAACCAGAAGGATATCATGAAATGTTTTTAAAAACCAACTGTAAAAAGTGGATTTCTAATAATAAAATACTTCAAAATTATTTCAGTGCGCAATGTGGACTCTATTGTTTAGTTTATATTTATTTTAAGTATAATCATGTTTCAATGTCTAACTTTATTGATTTTTTTTCTAATGACACTGTAACAAACGATAAACTTGTACAACAAATGTTTATTTCTTTATTTAAAACTTGAATAAACAATAACTATGTGAAATGAGGTTGTTTTATTTATTTCAATCATCTATTAAATTCTTAGCGTAATAAATAAAAACTTAATATAAATTTAAAGAAATTTATTACAAAAAATTAAAGTAAAAGAAATATATTTGACTTAAAATTATAACACAATTATTATTTAATCTCCTATCGATTCCCAATCTATCTCCAGAGTATTCGATAGATTCTCCTGAAGAATCACGAATGGAATTGGGACTTCGTAATCTCTGTAGTCAGACACATGGAATGAATCAGGGCTATATAAACTTGGACTTGGAGACAGGATCACTAGTTCATCCGTTTCGTCTTCTTCAAATAATGGTTGAGACATTGGTTGGTACTCAACCATGTACTCGAAGTTTAATGGAGCTATTGGATTGGAATAACCCCTTTTAATTTGGTCCTCCACGTCCTCACATATTAACACTAATTGTTCTTCAATATCACTCTCTTCGTTCTTATCCAGGACACGACACATATCATTTTCTAATTCAATTTCTTCACATATCGCGACCATTTCTTCGTCGTATACAGAGTTGTCAAGCTCAGCCATTGTGTTTGGTTGTGCTTAGTATGAACGCTTGTAGCGAATGACTGATCTCTTTATAATTTGTTTGCGAGGCGAGAGCGGCAGTGGGGGTTGTATTTTTTTAAAAGGTTTTTGTAAGTAAAGTTATATTATGGGTTTGATTTGTGATGAGTTAGAGAAAGTTCTATTGTTTCTTACTGTCTCTATCAATGAAATATTTTTTACAGTCTTCCTTGCAGGCGATCTGCTTTGTAATGTTGTATATTATATCTCGTGTGTTCTGATAATGTTTATCAGTATTGGATTGTATGTAGTACTTTAATCGCAAGTCTGCATGTTTCCAATAGTCTACAGGCGAAACCTCTTTCAGATTCTTCATGTCATAAATTTCTATTTTCATGAGGTATGAAGCATTCGCTCCGTCATTATCATTGGAAGAAATAAATGATACACCTCCATCACACGCTTGAGCCACACATGAAGACGGAATGGTTTTTTTCTTTTTCTTAGGCTTTTCAAAGAATATGTCGATATTGTTACCAGCTCTTTTCGTTGCGATTTTTTTATTTTTCAATATGCAAGAATTGCTTGCATTTTCGTCATCGCTTAAGTTAATAGGATAATAATAGTTTTTTACATTGAATTCATCGAGATTCGGTGAGATCTGAAAAAAAAATAGAAATAAGTAAATATAATCACTAGTGTCATCAAAATTATTCATATACAGTAAGAACCTTTATTATTATTAAAATCTAATACATTAATATTATTTTTATTGCAGAATGAATCTATAGATTTTTGTGACCGTTATAGGTTAGGTTAGGTTAGAAACATAAGATTTTAATTATAAAAAATATTAATCTTGGTCTTATTAATTTAACTTTACTAGTAACAAAGATATCGTTGTAACACGTATTCTTGTCACTTGGTCAACAGGGATTAAAATTTAATACGAATATTCATATATATAATGAAATTATACTATATAAGTACGTAATCTTACCTCCATGATTAATAATTGCCTAGTTACTGCCTTCACTTGAACACTACGTCAGCCTGGATACTAGCCGCGTGGTATTAAAATATCTTGTGATATACATGATGCATGTGATCCTTTTATATCTGCTTTTTGAGATCGTGTCTGAACGTGTCGCCACAAAATACAACGTTTAGGTTGGATAAAAGGATATTATAAAAAAGGAGCGGATGTTCGATGCCCATTATTTCCATTGATTTATTAAGGTCTATTATAATAAATTATGATATACATGATGCCATGTGATCCTTTTACATCTGCTTTTTGCGAGATCGTGTCTAAACTTGTCGTCACAGAATACAACGTTTAGGCTGAATAAAAGAATACTATAAGGAAGAGGGCGGATGGTCGATGCCCATTATTTCCATTGATTTATTAGGGTCTATTATAATAAATTACTACGACCCTGTCTAATTTAAAATATTATTTTATGAGACACTTTCTTTGAAATAGCAGCAAAAAGTCAAAGCGTTTCTTCGAAAAAATAAAACTTTTGAGTTATTTGTACGAGACTTTTTTTTTATTTACATTTTCATATTGAATTTATATCTGACACACATCCTATTCAATTATTATCAGTTTGATATCAAATTAATGATAAAAACAAAATTGAACGATTAATGTTATTTATTAAGAAAAATCTTAGATTGGAAACCTAATCCAGTTTGATAAAACCAAGCCAATGAGCCAGAATCGGCCATTAAATATCAGACATTCGTACTGTAATGAGAATTCAGTTAATTTGATTAATTAATCAAGGAAAGGAAAGTCGTGGATCAAATGGAAAATCCAATTGGTCAAGGAGTCCGTTAAGTTAATCTAATAAAATACGAGAAAAAACGATTCGTTACGAGGCTAAGTAAGGAAATTCCTAAATTCCTTTTGCAACCCAGGATCCAATTGGAAAATCCGAAGAGACCTCCGACGGTCAATTGGAATTTAGTCTGATTGGAATCTGCTTTGGCGAGCTTTTTTTAGAATCCGCTAAGTTAGCCTATTTCAAGGATTTCAAGGTGCTGGGAGTGAGTTAGAACCGGCTATTCCCTACTACTAACATAAGTATATTTGAGTGTATTATATACTAGCTTTTACCCGCAACTTCGTTCGCGTGGACTGTTACCGGGTCGATAATAGATAGCGCTTTTCAATGACATCCTATTACAGTAGGATTTCTATAGCTTGTATGTTATTTCGGTGTATAAGGAATAATTATGCCAAATTACATCGATATTGGTTCAGCAGATTCGCCGTGAAGGAATAACAAACATACATACTCACAAACTTTCGCATTTATTAGTAGGATTTATATTCACGTTTTCACCGGATTCGTATCAGCACCTGTAAATTATGTAGCGATGAATTTTTATTTATATCTAAACAGAAGTACGATACCAATGTAATTAAATGATATTTATATCCTTTACTGATTTATATCGTTATTAGAATGCTTTTATGATTTCAGTCAGAATGAAGTTGTTAGATAGTATTGTTTTCACAAGTTACGAAAACTGTGCCGTGTTGTAACTTAAGTAACCGCAGCACTCCTATTGTGTTGCGTATTTGCGACATACTTATGTTGAACAGAACATACGAGTAGTTTACCTTTAAATAAACTAAGTACATGTGTAAATCTTATTAATAAAAAAATATTAGGAAAAATTATTGAAAAGACAATATTTCATAATATGTAAACTATAGGCGAAATCTGTACGAGAAAACGTAATAAATAAATATTGAAAATATAAAATCTATCTTTACACGATTAAAAATATATCATAGTCTTTAGAAATCTTCCTGTGTATTTTTCTTTTAAGGCTACTCTACCAGAACAATACAGGTGAAATTTGGTTAAATTGAAGTTCTAATACCTGGCTATGTATAGGATAGAAAAAATCATACACCTATAACGTAATGGAGGGTTTTTTAACACTTAAATAGACGTCAATAAATTCAAGGGAACCACATAAAAAGAATGCATATAACATGCTTAACAAAATATAGCATACTTCTGGGTAGAGACTCGAAAGGTGAACAATTTTTGGGAATTGGTATATTTGACGAATTTATTTACGAATATATATTGAATTAAAAAGTATTTGTATTAAGGAGAGGTACTTTTAGTTATTTAATATCTTTTCATCTGATTTGGATTTCAACAATTTGCTAAAAGAACATTGTTGTAAGATGATAATTGTGTTTCATTTCCTGCTCTATTGGCACTAAATGTACGCATTTAATTTAGAGATCACGAAATTTTAACACAAAAGCCAAATTGATTCGGGACAAGAATGATCTTCGTCACGCAAACATTATGTCACGTCTTTTTATTCGCCTTTACTACCGTTTATATTTGTTCGCTACAGCAACAGTGGGTTATTTTTGAAAGACGCTCTCTTCTTATTATCTTGTTTTACTAGTTTGACGACACTAATGAGAAAACAGGCCACGGAAGCAGCAAGAGAAAATTTTACCTACTAACCGAACCAATGTTTGTTAAAGGTGTTCACATTAAGTAAATTATAAATAAAGAAATAAAAAAGTAAATGAGTTTCGTATAAGTATTTACTCGTAGATTATAATTGGAGTCAATTGGAAAGTAAAAGTGTGTTATAGTTATATAATCTAAATAGTATAATCGTAATCAAAGTCATGTTATGATGAATTATAGAGCTTAGAGTATATCAGTGAATGATAGAGCAAAGTAAACTTTGAATATGTAGAAAATATATATAAAATAAACTAGCGGACCCGGTGAACTTCGATCCGCTTAACAATCATTGAATAATCTGATTTACGATTTTATAATTAAAACAATATTATTAAGTGATTTTTTTTAAATTATATTAATGTAGTAAAATGTTTCTATAGAATACATCCAGCATCGAGTTTCCCCAAAGACGCGTTGTTTAACAATGTCCTTAGGGGCCATATTATTGGCCTAAATACACGTGATACGTGGTGATGTCGTGTCGATATAAAATAAATAAAGGATGTTTAGGAAAAAGAAAATGAAGAAGAAACACAGAAACTGTCACAGCTCTACGTACCACCAAGATAAATTAGCGATGGTCAGTTCTATGAATACCGGGAAAACGCAGTGTTATATGACAAAAGATTAAAAGATGACATCTTATGATGTTATAAACATGTTGTCACATGATTTGTCTACGTATTTTACGACCGGCCGCCTGCCTGACATCAACTTACCTTGTCGTGTTTTACGACACCTGAGTAACGAAGAGTGTGGTCTGTTCTAATTAACCGGATACCACACGGTGGGTCAACTTAGTTTAGTCGCCTTTTACGACACCTCTATACAATTCGGTTAAAATATTAGATTTCAAACTAAATGCACATATTACTTTTCGATTTTAAAAACGACATTACAAAATCCAACACGTTTGTAAATATTTGGATATAAAACAAAATAATCATATTTTAAATAAGTAATACAGTAAATGAGAGAATGGTAATAATAGTTTTATAAATAACAACAGTTTAAATGAGGACTGCCACATAACTATGAGACAATTAAAGGAATGGATAAAAAGGAACAGACATATTAATGGCAATGGCTCAAGATATAAACTCTGACCTTTTAATTCCCAACACTGCTGCTTATTAAAGCATTTATCCTATTAAATAAGACAAAGAATTTTGTTGAGTAATTTTGTTAATATCAAGCTGGGGAGCCTTGGGTTCATTCAGACGACTACTTGTAATGCTTTTGTCATTATATCTTAAGATAGATTGTAATTTAAAAAGAATGGAACAAATCTGATACAAATAAGGTAATACACAATGGTGACATCATTTATAAAGATGTGCTTTATGCACTTATAAGTAATTAATTTATACAATACTTAAAATGGACAAACGTTCTGCAATCCAATAGTTCTGTTTTTTAATAAACCCTGATAGGTATTATATTGCTATATCGCCCTATCCGAAGAATAAATTTACATTTCGTATGCTCATACATGGGGCATGTAACTTAATTCTTCGGATAGGGAGATATATTCATAAAAATCTTACATTACAATCAAAAGTTGCAATGCTAATATTATTTTCCATAATCTGCGATGGGAGATTTATGTAGTGTTAAATTAAAATTTATTGCTACAATCTAAACAATCGTTTCACTCCCATAACCAGAATATCATCAGACTCTATGCCAACAACGCAAAAGTTTGATGTGTGCTACTGTAGCGTGGTGGTGGTCTTGCATGTTTAGGGAGTATTTTAAAATCATACGAGTAAACTAAAATTGTCAAAAAATTGTACGATTAAAACATTTTTGAATACGTCCTCAGTAATTTATTATTTATAGAAGCGGAATTGCACTACACACATTCACTACGACAGTCGATTCTTCCTGCAATCGAAGCAATATCAGAAGAATAGGCTCTTAACAAATGCAGATTATAGCTAAATAATTCTATCATAACTTCTGCACCGCATCAATATTATAAATGCTCATATAATAAGTATAAAAATGAGTTGAGTTTTGAAAAACCTATTCTAAGTAAAATGAAACATATTGATCTTCACCCTTGCCGTTGTTATTAGTCAACATTCAAGCATAAGTACCTAATAAAATTTTATATTAGCGTCAATGTACGCTGTATACGAAAGAACATTTAAATATGCTTCTAATATTTGATACATATTAATTTTTCACGAAACCAATTACTCAAAACTGTCGTCTCCTGGGTACTGCGAAGTACAATACTTCTGTGTAGGTCAGCATAACTACAGGAGTTTAAAAATGGCGTATTTCATATATAACTTATAAGTTAACTTCATTATTATTAACTAGCTTTACCCGCGACTTCGTTCGCGTGAAAGTTTTCATTAATTAATTCTGCATTTATTTTTTTTTAAATTATTTGTACATTTTTACGATCAGTAGAGTAATTTATTTATTAATCGCTTACTTGAACATATAAAAAAGGAGTCACGCCTATGGTTGAACAACCTACGAGTATATCCAATTAGGCGTGAAAGTGTGGCAAGCATTTTTAAACACCTGTTACGACGAACCTACGCTATTGCATTCCGTTTTTCAGTGACGATTTAAGAGTATGTGAATAAGTTTTTAAGCTTTTATGTATGTACTTGTATGTTTTAGATTATAAATCGTGGACCACAATACAACATGGTAAAGAGATAAATACGTAGATTCAGTACGCATACCACATTTTATTATAGGAATTATCTTCTTTATTATGATACAATTTAAAGTAACGCAAATAATAAACATTATGTTTCCATTAAGATAACATAAGATTTAAGTGATAATGAAGAGATGCGAGTTTTGGTTATCTTATCTTACACTCAGGTGAAGCGATGATCTGTCACAGTTGTAATCAACTCCAAGTCACCCTGAGCATATATAAATAAATAAACATATTTAAGCATTAATATTCATCCATTTCATAGAAACACATAACCTTTTGTTACCTGGTTCATACCTGGTAAAAAGACAGAAAAAGTAATAATATTTTATAGAAACATAAAATAACAAACATAAAATAAAAAAAATTAAATACTTTCTTTTAATGAAGACTATTCGCCTAATAGATGAGAAATGATAATTTTGCGTAATTAATATTCATCTATGTTTTGCATATATAGTTTAGACATCATCCTCCTGCCCTTATCCCACTCTAAGTGGGGTCGGCACAACATGTTACAAACATGTTGTCATATGATTTGGCTACGTATTTTACGACCGGCCGCCTGCCTGACGTCAACTAGTTTAGACGTCAAAAATTAAAAAAAAAACAATTTAAATTTACATACATAATATGTATATAGGACATATTACACAACTGTCCGTCCCTAAATTAAATACTTACTCCCTAAATTAAATACTTAATACTCGTGTCATAGCTCACAGAAAACTGGTAAATTTAAATACATACTTAAAAAAAATGGAATAAAATTAATTTCATTTAATACTTCGGTTCGACCTTCTAGTGAAGCGCTATTACATCTTAAAACATAAAATTATTATTGTTTATATGAATTGAGATTATGAGCTCATCAGACCGGTATTGCCTAAATTAGCAGACCACTCGGGTTGCTGACATAACTATCTTTAAAAAGGCAATCTAACATTCAACTGTTTAGTTCTTAGTTTACGATTATTCAGAGTACATAACCTTTAAACTAACGCTATATTTCATTCAGATAACATTTAGCAACTAAAAATAATTTCTAAAAACGATGTATGTGTTAACATCACGCCATTTTTATATTACTATTGAGAACAAAAAAGAAAGCTTAAACCAAGTTGCTTTTGAATTGAGAGTTTAATGTACTGTAACTAATAGTCAATAGGCACTTGACTTTTCTTGCGTGCTACAGAATTGTAAGTTCAAACCTTTGTTCTGAGGCAATTTAATAAGTATTTTATATGTTGAATACATAGGCTATATACAAGTATACACCGTAATTTTATTTTTGCTTGCAAAAGAGTGAACGGAAATTTCGCCAATTGCGTCTAGTGAATTCACTGATTGAATTAACCGAATAAGAGGATCCTTCATGAGTGAAGGAAAAAAAATTAGCATCATAATTCATTGGTCAATTTATACATTCGATTTTTCTATGTACATAAAGATTGCACTATGACCTTATAACTTTTACCGTGAAAATAGAAATCGAAGAAAGTAGAATCGAGCAATCAAATACAGATGAGTATTATATATATCTTTTTAAAGTATTATATTTTTGATAATATGATTCATAGACCCGGCATATTATCTCTTAATGTATCGAGTGTTTTTGATAGGCCAAAATGAGTCACAACAGTGACTAAAACCCCACTGTCGTCGATATTGGAGTGTGTTATCCAGTGCCATTTTTTCTCGTATAAAACAGAGATTCATAAACCCCTAAGACATCAAGAGATATGCGCATATAAATATCCTTGATTGACATAAGTAAGGATCCAGATTAAAGGCGCGATTTTTGCAGTGACTGAATTCAATACAAGAATTTTTTGTCATATTTCATAATTTAGCAGCATTCAATTGGACAGAAATAATATTAAAACATGCGATACAAAAATTATACCGTTATGCACTTATGGCTCACTTGACACCAAGTTATCTTTCACATCATTAACGACAAATTTTCACACAGTCTTAGTATTGTTCTGTAAATATGCCTTGAAGAGGCAGGCATATTTACGACTGACCTACTTGTACGGAAAGACAGTTTAAAGTTATAATTTAACGATCTATGCGTTACACATACAGGATATACCGGGCTACTTTACGGCTAAGTCAGCATTCAATTAGTTTCAAGCCATTCATTAGGTTTCACAGATAAATATTTTATGCAATGTCGTGTGGTATCCGGTTGAATAGAATAGACCACCTTCATTTCTTAGCAAGGTGTGGTAAAAGGTGACTAACGTAAGTTAACCCACCGTGTGGTATCCGGTTAAATAGAACAAACCACTCTTCTTCACACATTCTTAACGAGGTGTCGTAAAATACGACTAAGGTAAGGTGATGTCAGGTAGGTAGCCGGTCGTAAAATACGTAGCCAAGTTATGTGACAACATGCTTATAACATGGTGTGCCGACCCCGCTTAGACTTGGAAAAGAACAGGAGGAAAGAAGATAAATATTTTATGTACTTACTGTTATGGCAATTGATTTGATTAAATACTTATTTTTATACTTGATATTTTTTACAATGATGATTCCAATTGGTCATCATTTAGTTTCGTACTTTACGACCGGCCGCCTACCAGACGTCAACTTACCTTAGTCGTATTTTACAACACCCCGGAAGAAAGAGGGTAGTCTATTCTACTCATAGTCATTATTTTTTAACATATTTTTTAAATTATAACTTCTGAGAAATAACTATAAAGAAAATTAAGTCCAAGAAAAGGTAAACAGAAAAAATGGTTTACTAAAATTGCCACTGCATATCAGTTTCACATACATACATTGTTATATTTACCTAATTTTTTATTATAAAACTACTAAATTAATCATAAAACCAAATCACATATAGTTAATCATGTAGGCGACTCGTATATAAGTAGGAGGCAAAGCGGAGGTCGTTATCGGTGTAACTCAACAAGAATGGTGATCATATATTTCGGTTTCCAGATTGTATTGCGTCATTTCTGCATGCGTGCGATCTAAAACGATCATAAATTGCCACTTTAAATCTAATTCTCGCTTATTTATCATAGGAGTCTATCGTAACAATACTCATGTTGAGGGATAGAACTAAAACATATCTATACTAATAAATAAAGCTGAAGAGTTTGTTTGTTTCATTGTTTGAACGCGCTAATCTCAGGAACTATTACAACGAACTGCCACAATTAAATTTAATTAAATGTTATTTACTTATTTGTTTATTTAATTATACTTCACAGAATATTGTTTATAGTTAGACTTAGATCCTAGTGAAATCTAGGGTAATACTCGTCGTAGCTAACTAAATATGCGAATATAAAATAGGTAGCTTGCGGAAGAAGCAAGGTGTGTGGTAACGGGATGTGTGTAGTGACTATTGATAGTGCGAGACGGTCATTGACATGAAAATCCCTATTTCTAAATCTAGTGTGACAGTTCCTTAATGCATTTCTAGAATTTTTTTTTCTCATTTACAAAATTAAATTATAACTCGTATTTTGTACTTGGAAAATATTAATTGGTAAGTAGTTCATTTATGTAAAAAATAGGTACGAATTGGAAAGGATTTTTACTACTAGATGCATCGGTCAATATTTTCCAAAATTTAAGCTAAATGATAAATATGATCATGGTGTAACTGCAAATGGGCGATGATAATTTGTGCAGTCATTGTAGAAAGAATTGTTGAATACAAAAAAATGCAAATTATGACCTTTAAACGTAAAAAGTAGGAAATATCCGAGTGATATAGAAATTACAATTGCAATGATTCCCTATCACTTCTGACAACCCGAATGTTGTGTACATGTACAACATATTTAACATGTTAATACATATTTAATGCGATACATACTTATTGATGGATATAAACATTGATAATAGAACTAGTTTCGTGATCGAGAAGTAAAGCGTAACGATTCTGACACTATTATTCTGTTACCAATAACACGCATTTTACTTGTGCAATATCGTGCAAATCATTTATAAAATAAAAATGTTAAATAACTTCCTGGCGTATAAGCAACATTTTTGTGTACTATAAAACAGACGCAAATTGGGGAGAATTCCTAATTATTATTGCAAAAAAAATTATTTACAGATTTATATAGGTTATTAAGCGTTTGAATTTTATATGTATTGAATTTAATGGTAACGACGCTCTCGGGGTATTAAACGTTTATGAATGCAAATGCAATGCCTGGTGGTCCCATGGTATAAATCTGTGATATATTTATTGATATTAATCGGTATAAATATAATTTTATCTTGGCTAAGCTGGTATACACTTTTCATTCTAAGGCCTTTACCACTCTGAAACGTGTTGTGGTTATTTGAGTCATTGCGGATGTAATTGCGGAATGTATATCGTAATATTTTATTGAAAAATTAGGAGTAGGATAAGACGTTACGCATTAATAGGTGGACCATTTTTATCAAATGAAATAATGCTGCAGCAGAGGACGAAATGGCGAAAAAATCACCAAAGCTACGGATAGGAGATCTGGTGTTACTACATGAAGACAATACCCCTCCACTTCACTGGCGCTTGGGCAGAGTCTGTGTCATTCAACGTTTCATTCAGGGCGTTTCATTTAGGAACGGACGACATCTCCGGAGTGGCAGACGTACTAACTGCGCGAGGAGTTGTAAGAGCCTTAACCCGCATATGCCCCTTATTTTCACCAGATCAGTCTTTAACGCAATGCGTTTAAGAGGGGGGAATATACTTGCGTCTAGTGCGGACGGCGCCTAATTATGTGACAATAGTCTATGGACTTTTTCAAATTTAAAAACACGGCAACTAAACGGACACAACTTTTTGATAGCCGAGTCAAAAACTTGCTGCTGCTAATTTAAACTAATTGTTTTTTAACCTGCAATAGTCTTTTTCTACTATCATCGAATTTATGTTTGAAATATCGAACACTAAGTGCTTCGTGGAATCTAAGAAGTATACGGTTCTGTAATAATCATCATTCAATGTCGGCGACTGTTATTACTTTTTACGTCATTACTAAAGCTCTTAAAATGGACTTAATTATACTTCTGTATGCATCAATGTTTATATGGATATCAATAATAGTACTATTTTCATATTATCAATGATGTAATCTCGTTTGTCACGCACGCTCCGATAGTGAAGGCAGATACATGCGGAAGTACGGTTGCTGAGCAATCATTTTTTCGGGTGCGTCGGCCAACGTACACACTGACCCCAATATTACCTCATACTATTTTCTCTTTAATCGTATGAAACGTTCGCTTCATCTCGTGGTCGAATGTTACTTACTTCCTTGATTGCTTATGTTCTTTTTCCCATATTAATAGATTTTTGAACAGTGTCAATTTAGTAATACATAAAAAACGTATAAATCTAAATAATATAAACTTTGGGTTCCCTAAAAATTATATGGTATTCAAGAAGCATCATTTTGAAGCCGTATCACTGGGTGATCACTAATTTAATCTTTTACTCGTTCTTATTCCTTTTCGTCGTCTTTTCTTGAATAAAAAGGACGATGTTGTATGTAATTCACTAAATAATCAGTAAATTTGATTATTGTCATGTGTGTGTTGATTATTATAAAGAAGTGATAACAGGGCTCTCCCTGTTATCACTTCTTTACAGTCCTGAAAGCAAAATCTTGTTTCCCTCGATTTCGCGCCGCTTTAACACTTTATTGGTGTATTAAACGTCTATGAATACAATATTAAACTGTAAATGTTTTACAGTTGGTTAAAGTGTGTACCTATTAATAGAAAGAGGGACGTAGCTGTCATAAACCACGGTGTGTACAGCGTGACGTGAAGAATAGAATAAATGAATAAATTATTATTGCGTAATATATAAAAGTATATATCACTTATTAAGTACTCAGTAAATTCATATTAAATGATTTATAGAAGCAGACGTTACTTTGCGGAATTTCATAGCACAGAAGCTATAATACATATTCACATACCTTATACATGCAGGACAAGTCACCACACAAATCAAATGCTGCCAACACCAACACTCCACACAAGCACAACACACACTCACTACCACAATCTCTACGATCGTTTAGGTAGGAGAAGTCTTTGACTGCCAGTGGCATATTAAGAGGCTGTTATTTGTTTTTTTTAATATCCCGAAAATCGCCAAACTCATACAGCTCAGTTCCATCGAGTGTTTCTATTTTATTTATCTGAGAGCCGAAAGGCTTTCAAATATGCTTTGAAGTAATAATAATAAATAAATAATTAAATGGGACACTTACACAAACGGTCGTTCATGCTCAAAGTAAGAAACTTAATACTTCTGCTATGCTATAACTGGTAAATATGTACATATATAATTTGAAAAACATACTTGAATACAAATATACACTCAGGCTTGAAGAACCAAAAAAATATTTATAGAAAATGTTGGCCCTCGGCGGGAATCGAACCCATAACCTCCGGAGCTGAAGACAGGGAAAGACCCACCAACCAACGTGCCAGTCACGAAGAGTCAGAAGTGAATCTAAATGAATGTAGGACCTGTACCAAGGACGTACAAGGTAAAATTATCGTTTCGGAGGAGATGTAGAGTTTCACATGCTAGCTTACAAGGAGTAAGGTTAATTTAATTCTAAAATCCCAGACAGAACTAAACTGATTAGGACAGTTGATAATTACAATGACGAAAAGTTGTTATCACCGTGTAATCTTCCATGATTGGCGCCCACAAATCATTATTAAGTTTTTTTAATACCGTGTATACTGAACATTTTTACTATATTAAAAATTGTATTATAATGCTTTTTTTATATTCTATTTTTTTTAAGGAGTCAGGAGGAATGTCACTTCCATATTACCATCATCATCATATCACTAAAATATAAAACCTGCCAAAGTCCTAGCTTGTCTTGCTATTTATAATGATGTAATATGAAACTGCATAAGACTGCTACTGTACAATAGACATAAAATAAATTGGTAAAATAGGTTGAAATATATAAGCCCCTGTCATTTTAACATTGTTAACGTTTAGATACAAGATATTTAGAAGGAATTTACAGAATTCGACACCGCGAAAGAAAATACTTTAAATACTACTTTTAATACTTTATAAATATTTCCGATTCCTTATCTTTTTAAAAGGATAGAAAAATGTACATAAAACGAAAATTCCAGGGCGTAAATTTCCCACCCGCAACAGGAAAGTCTGAGGTATGTGAATATGTATTATAGCTTCTGTGCTATGAAATTCCGCAAAGTAACGTCTGCTTCTATAAATCATTTAATATGAATAATAATAAAAGCTTTTATTTAACTTGTCATGTGAAGGTGGAATTTTCAAGTTAAATTTGACCGGTGTCTCATTGAGCTGACATTTCACATATTGTTACAATTCCGAGGATAATGTATGTTTATGAAAACCATGACCTGATTCGGCTGCCAGGATTGTCTAATCAGTGGTTAACAGTAGGGATATGAAGTATGTTAAAAGGGTTTATTATGTTTCATTATGCATTATGCATTTGAGCATTTCTTTCAAAATATACCCATTTCTACCACTAGCTCAATAAACTCATCCCCAATGGAAGCTTTTAATGTTTTAAAGGACAGCGTCACGGAGTGCAGTGTTAATTTTAAATTTCAACACATTTCCCCATACGATATCGTCAAAATTTTTAAAACATTAAGTATTAAAAAAACAACTGATCTATGGGGAATTTCCGTAAAATTAATTAATAATATTATTGATATTATCGCCCCGATTATGGCCAAGATCTTTAACAAATCTGTAGATACAGGAATATTTCCCAATTTAATGAAACATAGTAAATTGATCCCCCTTTTTAAGTCCGGCGATAAGAGCGACCCTCAGAACTATAGACCCATTTCGGTCTTGCCAACTCTAAGCAAGATTTTTGAGAAAATAATTCTAAAGCAGCTGCTCCAGCATTTTAATTTACATAATTTACTTCATCCTGAGCAGTATGGGTTTACAAAGGGTCGGTCAACAACGGATGCGGGTGTCAGGTTGTTGAAGCATGTCTTTGATGCGTGGGAGAACTCGCAAAATGCCATAGGGGTATTTTGTGACTTATCCAAAGCATTTGATTGCGTTCAACACGAAATTTTATTGTTAAAGCTTGGCTATTATGGCATTAAAGACAATGCACTTCGTCTCGTTGCATCGTACCTTCACAGCCGGATTCAAAGAGTGTGCATTAATGATGTGCAGTCATCCGGAACGGCCTTAGTTATGGGTGTGCCTCAAGGATCAATCCTTGGTCCATTTCTGTTTTTAGTTTATATAAATGATTTACCATATTTTATTCATAATATTTGCGATATTGTACTATTTGCGGATGACACATCATTAATTTTTAAAGTAAATAGAAATGACGATAATATTGACTAAGTAAACAGGGGTTTATCGCTAGTAGCTCATTGGTTCAGGCTAAATAATTTGGTACTGAACTCGAATAAAACTAAATGTATTGAATTTGCATTACCTAATGCTGCAAAAACAGCAAATAGACTCTCTTTAAATAATGTACCACTAAAAACAGAAAATTCAACTGTATTTTTGGGAGTATCCCTGGATACAAAACTCCAATGGAGCACACATGTAACAACTCTTGCAGGGAAACTGAGTTCAGCGGCCTACGCTGTTCGAAAGATAAGACAATTCACAGACGTCGAAACAGCAAAACTTGTTTATTTTGCCTACTTCCATAGCATTATGTCTTATGGAATATTGCTATGGGGTAAATGCGCGGATAGTGAAAAAATTTTTGTTTTACAAAAAAGAGCTATACGTGGCATTTATAATTTAAGACCGCGTGATTCCCTGCGAGAGAAGTTTAAGGAAACAGGTATTCTTACATTTGCTTCACAGTATATTTTAAGCAATCTTATTTATGTACATAAAAATATAAAGAATTATAAAACGATAGGTGATGTATACAATAGACAAAGCAGGAACCGACATAAGCTTGCGGCTCCTGCTTTGCGCCTTGCAAAAGTACGTAATTCGTTTGTGGGTTTTGGTATAAGATTCTATAATAAAATTCCGCAATCAATTTCAGCTTTGCCATTACATCAGTTTAAAAACACTGTTAAAAAGAGGCTGATACAGAAAGCCTACTATACTCTTGAAGATTATTTGGAAGACAAGAATGTGTGGATATAGCTCTCTTTGAACCTGTACAAGACAGTATCGACTTAATGTAAATAGTATTAAGAATTATATTTTTAAAAGAGCAACCGCCGAGTTTCTTGCTGGCTCTTCTCGGTAGGAACAGCTATCCGAACCAGCAGTAGAGTTGACGATTCAAAAGCACTTGTTTACAAGTTTATTTGAATAAAGAATATTTTGAATTTGAATTTGAATTATTATTAACGGTAATTAATGTTTATCTTCTTGCAACAAAATCTAACCAAGGAGGAATAAAATTAGAATGAACACTAATTAATAGCAAACGCTATAAATGCACGACTCAAGCAGGTTCTTGTTCCGAAGCGGATTATTAACAAGTTGTTACTTTTCTCTTTTTTTACGAAGCAACAGAATAACTCAAACCGACAACGATATAATTAAATATTCACGTCCACTTTAATCGATTTTGCCATTTACTGTTAATAACCCACCTTTGTCAAGGGTAAATTATAATATTCGAACTGTTGTTTTATAGTTATTGATTCAAACTTTTTATAGAAGAAAACGATCCATCTCGGTTTCCTATATATATTATAGTTGAATATATTTTCCCCCCGAATGAGATCCACCATTGATTATTTTCGCTCTTTCTTAAAATATTCCTAAACCGAAAATAACATATTAAATAAGATATTCCTAAAAAAAATATATATATATTAGGTCATTTATAGAATTAGGCGTTACTTTGCGGAGGTCCATAATACAAAAGTAATGAGAATATTATTTTGCTATAATCTGCGATAAAAGAAAATATATGTTATGCTAAATGTAGAGTTATTACGACAAAATCGCAAAGCTATTGCTTTGCTTTGTGATTTTGTCGTGGAGTCTATCTCCTGACGATGCTTCGGTTACGGGGCGAAACAATTGTTGAGATTGTGGTGGTGAATGTGTGCAGTGCTTGTGTATTGTTGTGCCATCGGTGTCGGGCAGTGCATGAGTTCTTACAAATTCTGCATGTATCAGGTATGAGAACGAATAGTACACTCTACATTTAGCATTACATATATTTTCTTTTATCGCGGATTATAGCAAAATAATATTCTCATTACTTTTATATATATTAGGTGTAAGGAATTTTAAGGTAACGCGGTTAAGTTGATAAGGATTAATATTGTTTCTGTCTAAATAGCTTTTTTATCACCGCCAACATTCTGTTAAAAGTTAAAATAGATATTAAGCTATTTTTAAAAGATAGGTATATATTATTTATGACTTTTCTGTAGAACTATAAAAGATGATGATGATTCTTGATGATGATGAAAAGATGATTCTTTATGAACTACCCTGTTCGAAAACCGCATGAAAATGTATTGCAGTTCTTAAGCTTATCTCAAACAGACTATATTTATAGATAGACGCGACGGAGAACTTTCTTTCACAATACATAGTTACTCTTCACCTATTTATAAGAGTTTTACAATATCTACATAAGATAATTTTGTTATAATCTCTGATAAAATTGTAAGCGGATTATATGAACAATGTTTAAGTAAAAAATGATAATTTTTTTGTTGTACAGTTTTTACTTCAAGATGTGTTATTGAAGGTTTTGCTTAATAGTACATTATTGTGAAGTACAAGCGAGGAAAGGATTTACGAGGATAAAACTGTGAGACACTAATTTACTCGCGGGCGAATCCAGCGCGGTTCTTTAGTTAGAAGTTAGTTAGTAACTAATCATGAATGTTGAATAGGTTTACAATTTGAACGTGAAAATATTACTTTTTATTATTCTTGAATGGTTTGAATGCTTCATATAAGTGCCATTACCAGTACTGCAGTCTGCGATCCGTTAAATTGGAACTGTTAATCTTTTTTTTTATTACCCGTTTAAAATAAAACATAAGACAGGCTTTTATCATACTAAATATATTGCAAAAAATATTTTGTACTTTCATATATGAATGTATGGCTATAAACAAATAGCAGTCTGGGATGGTGTTACCCGGCTCCATCCTAGATGGCTTGTGTCTATATGTATTAATCATGATTATTTCAACGAATAATAAATAAATTTAAATGATAAATTACCTCCTAGCTTTTTTATATAGTGTCATCTATTTAAAATATGAATTTTACATGTATATAGTCCTGAAATGTTTCCTAAAGTATTGTCAAAGCAACAAAACGCCTTAAAAAACCATTAATCGACTGGTCGCATTTAATGATGTTACCTACTTGTAGCATAATTAATAAAAACCTCAGCAACGACACCACATGCCAATTAAACGTAGCCCATCTAAGAACTTCTTGTAATTTCAATACGTAAGACTAAGATTCGTAAAGAAATTTTGTTCATACTAGTCAAAAAAATATATTGTTTTCATGTTTTGTTTGTTTACGTAACTTTTGCACTACGCGTTGATTTGTCAATCAGTCTGTAATTAAGCTATGCGTTGATGTAGCCGAGATCTAGCTTCGCAATTTCTACCTTAGTAGAGTTATTCGCTTCGAGCTCAACATTATGCAGTCATTCGCAATTCGGGCATTCATAAATACCATTACGGTTAACGAAATATTGACTACTAGATTTTACCCACGACTTCGTTCGCGCGAACTGTTGTCGAGTGATAGGTTGATAATAGATGTCTTTTTAGTGACATCCTATATCTGTAGAATTAATAGAATTTCTATAGCCTATATTTTATTCCCCTGTATAAGGAATAATTGTGCCAAATTTCATTGATATTGGTTAAGCAGATTCGCCGTGAAAGAGTAACAAACATACATCCATACTCACAAACTTTCGCATTTATAATATTGATAGGATAGGATAGGAATAGTAGGGTATTACGAAGTAGGATTTAGGATTTTTTGAAGTAGGAACCAAGTTCGTGGCTGCGAAAGATATATCTTGCAGAGACAAGAAGAAATAAAACTTAAATGATGAAAAGAGAATTAAATTGTCTCTACATTGGATTCGAGTTCAACTTCAGGCAAAACCTCTCGCACCGTGAATGTCGTCAAGTTATTCAGCCTTATCAATATTCTGCGTGGAACTGGAATCGGAAATCCGGCCACGTTTTGTTATTTAGAGCGAAACTTTAACGTGTAAAAGCGTTGGGCCTGTGATCCCATTGATAGAAGTCGTACGCAGCCGCTTCCAATACGTATTCATGGCAGCGTAGGTACGCCACTTTCACCAACAGACAACGTCACACGTGACATCGATTTTTGTCCCCATTTGTATTAGTATCGCAAGTGTCACGTAGATTGTTGAATTCTTTTTAACAACCGGTCTTGTTTGATGTTAGATGAGTACTTTCCTTCGTACGGATTTACAACCATAATATAAAAACATATATCGTTGTGTAGGTTGTGGAACCGTAGTTATTGTAGGGTAAGTCGTCGTTACATATACGATAGGGTTGTTTTATTACACCTAGTGCTAGTTCTTAGGGCTTGTCCCTAAGAACTAGCCCTAGCTGTTAAGGAGACATAGTTATTGTCTCAATCACTAACGTCCTGTGCATTTATTGTATAATAAAGGCCCGTGTGTCGAGAGTGTGAAGAGGAAGAAACGAGTTTTCACCTTATAGCTGAGTGCCTCATGTACTCGCTCGGTAAGATGGGAATGGGAATGGGATGGGATGGGATGGGAAGGAGCTGACCACTCTCCATATAGCGACAGGCCTCCCTGTACCTAGATAGACATATTTGTTGAACTTTTGTAACGAAAATTGGCAGGATTATCATTTACTGCCACAGCGTCCTGTAAGTGTGTGTGGGAATAGGGTGGATATGGTTATGACTACCGGTATGGTTAGTCCAAAGTGATTTTGTCAAAAATTAATCGAATGAGTTTTTGATCCGCGGCATGGAATGCGTTAAAACTTGGTTTTATATTTTCGACAAAAAAAGTAACGCGTTGGAATCTTCTCCTATACCAAATAAATATAAGAGTCATAACTAAATGAGAGACTCGTCTAGAACAGCGCGATCTCCGATCACATATAACACTCAAAAAAATAGTGATCAATAAAATTGTAAAATTTGTCATCGACAAAAAGGCAATATTCCTTTTTGATACAATCAGAGGAGATGATATTATTTAATTTATAAATTTGTGTCGTGTCCTCTTTAATTTAAAATTTTTCCTACAGTCATGAAAAAACATTTTCTTTGAAAAATACTAGCATGTATGTAAGTATTTATCGCCACAGCTACGCCGTACCTGCGCAAGCGCAAATGATATGAAACCGGTTTGAGTGTGCGGAACGGGGGAGGAGGCTTCTTTGAACGCCGTTGCTTTAGTGGTACTATGATATTACCGCTAGTTATTTCTGTTAAACAGCTATTAGGTATAGAAAATGTACTGCAATAACTGGTTTTTGTTTAGTTCCAAGATTTCTTCAAATATTGAACCTGACTGATCTTTGATTTTATTGAATCAGCGCACAAGGCCACCATTTAAACTATCAAGACGTAATATATCACAATGATAATTTGTGCGATATACAAATTTCATTTTATGTGTACACGAAGGAAATTAAAACCAATATTTTTAGAAACGAGCTCTACTCTGTAGAATTAGATATTACAACTGTAAATATACCTAACTTTAATAAGAGCAATCCGTTCTCATCCTTAGGTACCGCGAGTACCTCAAACCACAGTCAACACCATTGTACCACTGTATTACATTCACTGGGATAATCTAAACGATCGATCGATACGTTCTACAAAAAAAAAAAAAACAAAAAGAGGAGTTTAACTTAGTCAACTAACTCGATAAATAACTCAGTCAATCATTAATAGATAGATAGTATTGGCACAATGCATTTATTAAAAGCACACCTTTTGTTATTGTTAGTCGAGCGAATTTCGATGAAGCAAAACTCTTTATCACATTTATAACGATAGGGCAAATTCCACATGCAGGAAGTTAACATAAATTGTTTGGGCTGGTCTCGATAGACTATGAAGTCATCGTTTAATCAGTGACAAGTTGAGGACTGAAAACTTCATATCTGTAATTAATTAAAAACATAACAAATTCGTAGATATCATATTTTTAATGTATCTTTCAGGTTTTGCGATATATACTTACTAATTTTTTATTCATTTTAATTCAGAGAAGCACATAATTATATCACATAATCGTGTTGAGTGAATTTTCACAAACGTTATATAAATACAAATATATAATACAAATGGATTCTTGAAATCGTACTATTTGTAAAGGAATCATATTTAAAATATACTAGCTTTTACCTGCAACTTCGTTTGCGTGGACTATTGTCGCGTGATAGGTTAATAGTAGATGACGCTTTTCAATGTCATACTATTTGACAGGATTTCCATAGCCTGTGTTATGTGTTTAAGAAATATCCCGGTGTATAGAAAATAATTGTGCCATATTTCATCAATATTTGTTCAGGGGATTCACCCTGAAAGATTAACAAATATACATACATCCAAATTTTCGCATTTATAATATTAGTAGGATAGGATAGGATAGTAGGATTTATTATAGAATTTGTTGTCAATAAGTATACCTAACAACTATAGACTGAAATATTATTATATATGTCCTTAGTTGGCTGCGTGTTTATAGCCCTCGAGTATTTTTTTCACAATAAAAATGAATAAAAATTAAATTAAATAAGAAAAAAATGTCCATAGGTATTCACACTAGGTAATCCTGTACCTAAAAATAATATTATTTAATGAAATACCAAAATGGCCTTTTTAATTGTGGCATAAATGTCGACCGAAAACTAAAAAATTAAGGGCGAAAGAATAAGAATATAGTAAATACTATTTTTTATATTAGATTACTATTATTATATTTTTCGACAATAAACTTAATGTTAATACAGAATAATATTGCATAATTTATGACATATTTTTCTGTACTTTGATGAATTTAAAATGTATATTTAAAGAGTTATTTTTTTTACAGTTTTCTTACACCATGTGTAAAAACCTACTATTGATTAATATGATGAAAGTGCCAAAGTCAACGAAATTTTTAGTAGTAGTATTTAGTTATTGACAGACACTGATACGCTGGGCGATTCATGTTAATTACGTGACTAATTATGGCGATTAAGTGTCTAAGGCGATTAAGTGTAAAAAAACAATAGTTTTTTTAAATAAAAAAGCCAGTCCACGTGTGAAGGTTGTAGACCAGCTTAAGCTATAATTATGTTATATCCAGAATGTATAATACGATTTGCTCAATTGAATGTTTTTTGAATTTAACCAAAGATTTTTTGTTTTCAGGTGGTGGGCATTTTGTGTATGGCGTTAGGAACGCCATGGGCTTCTGGGTGGTTTGTGTTCGTCGCAGTCACCGCGTTCATCACTACTCTTATGTGGAGTTTGGTCTATTTCCTTAGTATCAGAGAAGCGCTCAAGATACCAATTAATTGGGTACTCTCTGTAAGTAAATATTATTTTTATCCGAGTAACTCATTACTTACTACTTATATATTTAGAATATATCTATTTCTAAAATTGATAGTGTACCGGTTGTAATGTATGACACTTTCTTGGAACTTGTAATTATGTAGGAATAACACAAGGAACTGTGAATTGGTATGGACTTACGCAACCTAAATGAAAAGATCACATTACTGATAAAATAAGGATGTAATGTGTAGCTGTGAGTATTCAATATTTGAAGGACAAGAATTCATTGTGTATGTTATTGTATCAGCGATATTATACAAATCTTTGGAATAATCAGTTATCCAGTAGAAATGCGAAACCAGATTCACATACCGAAATATACTCTCACGCCGAAATATATCGTGTAGAGGTGTGGTGTTAATAATTTCAAAAGTATCTATTAAGTGAGGTTCACTTTTATCCCCTATATATAGGATACACCACTCTAATTTCTTACCGAGGTGTCGTAAAAGGCGTCTAAGATAAGTGGACCCGACGTGTTTATATCCATCTGAGTACAATAGACTACTCTCATTTCTTACCGAGCTGTCGTAAAAGGCGATTGAGGTATGTTGGCCCACTGTATCCAGTTGAGTAGAATAGACCAACTTCGTTTCTTACCGAGTGTCGTAAAGGTGGCCAAGTTGACTTGACGTCAGGCAAGCAGCTGATTGTAAATACCTAGCCAAATCACATCACAACATGGTTTAAACATGTCGTGCCGACCTCACTCAGACTGGGCTAAGAGCAGGAGAAGTATATTCGCTTGCACCCCTTGCGGATTGCTAATTATATAGTTGGTTACATCTTTTATATATGATTAATCATTATAAATTAATTTTTACAGGAACTTATTAGCACGAGTATAGAGACGCTTTTCTACTTCATCGCCTTTATTGTGATGTTCGCATCGTATACTGGCAACTACGGCCGTAATGTTGCCGCTGCTGTAAGTATTACAATCCACACTAATATTATAAATACGAAAGTCTGCCTGTCTGTTTGATACGCTTTCACGGCTAATCCGCCATACCAATACCAATGAGATTTGGCACTTCTACCAATTTTAATCGTAAAGATTATACTAGGGAAATGGAATAATAAAAAGCGTTTTTCTTTAGGGACTAGGAAACAATCACATTTTATTATCACGGGTTCTTAGACACTTAAGTTTGAGCGAACGAAGCTGCAACCACTAGTATTGTGTGCAAAGAATTTAATAATAACTAAGCATTCAAATGTTTTTATATGCTTAGCTCAATACGTTTATAAGTTACTTCTATATGAATCGATATAAATTATGTTGATTCGTTGTAGTAAATATTTTATGGACTAGTATAATTATTGATCGATGAGATAAGATAGGTAACGTCACTTTGTTTACGTCAAAATTTTTGGTTGATCATAAGATTAGCAATTACTTTTAATTATTGAAACAAATCATATACCTATATAACTTGCTGTAGTATTAAAACTACTGTAGTTGTAAAACAAAGAATAATAATAAAATTTACCATTCTGATTGGCGCCTATTGAATGATTTAAAAACGACGGGATATATGAACCTTCGTGAAGTATGAGAAAGATTTACGAGGCATTTTATTATAATAATTTTAATAGCCGTTCTGTTCCAATTTCGTTGACCATGGCGCTACTATTAAACATGGATCTTGATAAATAAACAATTGTCCAGTAATTTCAGAATATGAAAACATTTTAGTCTCCGTTTACAAAACGCTAATCGTTTCAAAAATAGCTGACAAGTGCTGGATATAATTTGGTTCTTTTTATCTATTAGATATCGTTACTCCAGCTTTACTTTTCAATCAATTTCAGATAAAAATAAATAAAATTACTTTAAATTAATGTCTTACTGCTGGAACAGGAAGAAGCTTTAAACTGCCAAGCTGATCTGATTTATATATTTTATCATTATTAAGATTATCATTATCATTATCACATAAGCTGTGTGGTATCCGGCTGAATAGAAGTACCACCTTCATTTCTTACCGAGGTGTCGTAACAGGCGAAAATGGTAAGTCGACCCACCGTGTGGTATACGGCTGAATAGAATAGACCGACCTCATTTCTTACCGAGGTGTCGTAAAAGGCGACTAAGGTGAGTTGACCCACCGTTTGGTATCCGGTTTAGTAGAATAGGGTAAGTTGACGTCAGGCAGGCGGCTGGTCGTAAAAACGCAGCCAAATCACGGGACAGCATGTTTATAACATGTTGTGCCGACCCCATTTAGAGTGGGATAAAGACAGCAAGATTATTATTATCACATATCCTACAAATTATTTTATTTAATGGTATGCAGATCTCGCCACGATGTGTTTTTTACCATAAAGCGCTTTATGTTAATTGAAATGTAAATAAGGCACATTTGCTTCTATAGAAAAGTAACAGGTGCCAGATCGTAGGCATTAATTGACTGGCCATTGAGTGATCCTTCCTTCCGCTCCACGGGTCGCGGTTCCGATTCCCGCCGAGGGCCAACATTGTCTATACCTAAACAATTTGTTGGTTCTTCGAGCTTGTGTGTATATATATTCACCAGTTGTCTCTCACCCATAGCACAAGTATTAATTTACTTACTTTGGGGACGGACAACCGTGTGTGTAAGTGTCCCATATATTTGATTATTATTACTGTTACTTAAATAAATTACTGTTAACTGTTACTTAAATATTCTACTACTATCTAATAATATATTAATATTTATGTAAGTAAACCTTTTCTTGACAATGGCGAACACAAAAGAAAGAGTTACCCAATTAAGTGCAGGCGTTTGAAAATTTTGCGCGTACCAACATTTCTGTAAATCATTTTTATGTATATTAATTAATAATAATATTCTCTTTTCAGGTTTTCGGTATCATCAATACGGTAGCGTACGCGGGTAGCTCATACTTCTTGTATCAGGAACATAGAACCTCTAGTCCAGCGGGAACGGCGTGAAAAAATTTTGCACAACGCATGAACAATTATTATTGTTTTTAATTTTATTACACAAAAGTTTATCAATACTATTGTACAATGTCGTTTCATTAAAATAAAGTTATTCTTGACAAATTTTATTAATAATAGAGATAAGATATTTTTTTCATATTATATTAGTATCTTTCGGCACTTAATATTAAATACCTTTAAGAAGGAAATTAAAATTTCGATGGCCATAAATTGCATGGGATTCTACTGTTTTTTGATTGTGTAATTAATTTTGAGGTGAGTTCTTTCCCATGAAATATCATTGTTCCGCGTACCAAACCAATTTATGAATCATAGTTTGCACAATATATACTTTTTTTATACTTTGCGTATATTTTTACTGGAAAAACCATGTTGTAAGAACTGTTAATATGTACATAATATTGTTTGGTAGGCGGAACGACTTGTAATTTTTGATTGCGTCCGTATACTTAACAAATTTTATTGCGTGACTGTTTTGGATTTATATTCATAAAGTTATATGGGTTATGCTTGTGGTTCGTGTATTATTTACATGTATTATTGTTATAAGATTTCTCAAATTTCATTTGTGATTAATTTTAATCAATAACGAATTTCAGTGTTCACAGCTAATCATTGTATCCTTATGCTTAAATATGACCACTTTGTGATTGCACTTTTTTATCATTAATATTATTGTTCGTAAGACTAGTCGGACTTAATACCTAATAATTATTTCTGCCACATTTTTTTTGACCGATTGTACATTGTACTTTACGAGTATATCACTAGTAAACGGTCCAGTGTATAAAACTTATGGAAATACTCAGAAACTATACAAATAATATAAAATCAGAACTGTTAAACAATTAACGATTATATCGTATTAATACAAAAAGTAATAAAAAAAGTAACATTAAAAGAAATCGCAAATTCGAGCTATATTAACACACTGATACGTTGATTAATTTAAGATGTTTAGTTTATAATAATAAATGTTTATATCACAATATAATAGAAATAAAACCGTGGTAAAATACTTCTGTGAATATATTTATGGATTACATAACATGATTATATTGTTCTTGTTACAGCATATATAGTTATCAATAATGAAAAAGAACATTCACGATAAGTAAAGTTTTGCTGACATAGAATTGTAATAAAAAGTCCAATATATATTTATCCTTAAGCTTTTAAAGCACACTTTATATTAACATTGAGTTAAGAATGTTTAAGAGTTGTGAGTGACATATAACCGGGTGTATACGTTGTCGAACTCAGGACTAACAGGGTCCTTTGATAAAAGTTGACAAATTTGATTTTCGACCATAAATATCTTGTAATATTTTAGTAGTGATGAAATCAAAACGGTAATGTAATGCGATGCAATGATCGTTGAGAAAATAACAGTAATATATTCAATTAACGGTGCAGAATAGAGTTTAAATCATGGTACTATGTACCTTGTATTATTGTATATTCTGTACTATAACGTTGACCATAAAAATTATGTGTGTTGTTGTTAAATATAATATTAATTTCATGTCTAAGTACCTTATGTTATAGTGTGAGGGATATTATATACACAATAGGTTAATTTAACTTAAATGTAGAGATTGAATAAACATGTGTTAACAATTTTATCAGCTATATTTCATTTAATACCTTTTTTAATATATCAGGAAAACCCACTTATGGGTATCGCCCTCCGACGGGGAAAGTACAACGGTTATATCGGACTCGACTAAAAACCTGATAGTGCTCCCTACTGTTGTTGGTTGCGGGGACAGGGTAACGTTGTACACTTTGCTTCAATCCTCGATTGCAGCATCTCTAAGTCCCGGATAGAGCGGGGTTTTTCTAACCAGTGGCCCTTTCTCCAGCCAATCAATATATCGAGAGCACCAGATGAATCAATCACCTCGGGGTCCTATTGCATGCAATTAGGAGTTCGTTTCCCCGCTTGGAGCTCCCAAAGGTCTTCTCTAGGATATTTTATTTTAGTCCTACTATTTGTAGCCGTGCTAACTAAATACCTATTGAATTAACTTTAAATAAGGATTACGAGTAATTATTGAAAGTATGATCCTCGTAGCGTGATCGTCAAACGACGAGAGCACGCGATCCTTACCAAGATTCCGTAAGCTCAAACCAAAGTAGGCACCAATGAGGATTCTATAATAGAAAATTTTGTGTCCTATTAATATTCCCGGTAATGGTATAGAGTAACAGCGGTATAAAAATTGCCTAATCAGATCCTGGAATATTTGTGGAGTTCGACGATAGTGGGTCTAAGCACGAACCTTTTCTAAGGTGTGATTAATCTATGCTTTAAAACAAGCAAAATATATCTAAGTGCCTTGAAATGACAAGTGACATTTGTTCCACACGGCTCAGCATGTTCTGTGACACAGCAGAATAGAAAACCTGGGTAAGCATGTTAAGCTTATTGATTCTTAATTTCGTCATTAACAGCTTATGATAATCATTATTTGTTATGGCAGGTTAAAGTTGACCAATCTTGTCTTATAAGTGATGTGCTTCTTTTAGATGAAAACACGCCATAATGATAGAACAAGTCAAACACATTATGCCACAGTCTCTAACCGTGGCAGAAAGTAACGTAAGCAGAAATCGTATTTGGAAATTTGAGCTAGTGAAGCAATGTGGAACAAAGCATACAGTCTTTAAATGGGAAATTTTAGAAAATTACGAACAATAATTGGCATTAAAACAAGATCTAATAATTAATGAACAAATTATTAGATCTTGTTGAAGTTATTTCTGTATCTAAGGATGAAAAGTAGCAAAGAGTAAAGCAATAGGGGGTCGGAGTTACTCGCGTCCGTAGGTTTAACTAAAGTTAGGTTCTTATTACACCTCATAACCCTACACGTGATCCCTGGGTAGTGCTAAACGAGTAACCTTCTAGGTGGTAGGCTTCGGCCGTGGCTAGCGTAACCACCCTACAGGCAAAGCCGTACCGCCAAGCGACTTGTCGTGTTCCGGTACGATGCCTGTAGTAGCTTATAAATGGGAAAAGGGTCGGTAAAGCTACGCTTCATTGGATGACAGGTTCCGACTTACGCTGTCAAATCGCCGGGCGGTTCAATTTGGAGAGCAGCGGGATCCGAAGCACGTTGCACCGCTGGCCGACCGCAGGTTATAGGGGGCCCAATTAGTAAGAAAGCCACTTACGAAAGGCTGCCCCGCTGCCTTGCGAAAAATCCTGGAATTGCTCCATCGTGCCGGTTGGCGACCGGAGAGAGGACCCGATGGCGATTTCCAGGGGGGTTCGGGCGTCCCCGCGGTCTCCAATTGAGCCTACCAACAGCGCTTTGTCAGCAACAGTCGCGTTGTTTACAAATGGAGCGTCTCCTACTACTTCCTTTTCCCATTCCTATTCACCCACCCAACAAAATTCCATATGAAGCACAAAAGGAGAAGTAACGTTATACAGCGGCTGCACTTCCTCTCGTTCAAGGTGCACCAAGCTAACATCCGTGGTTTGCACTCCAATCTCTATGCAGTCCATCACCACCTAGAGACTGAGAAGCCGCACCTGCTTTTCCTTACGGAGACGCAGATTAACAGACCGGTCGATGCATCATATTTGTTGTACCCGGGTTATGCGTTGGAGCACAACTTTAAGCCCCACGCAGGGGTTTGTATGTATGCTCGTGACGACGTCTGTTACCGGTGTTGGGAATTCTAATACGTCTGGCCGGCAACACCGGACGGCCTCGTTACTACGGCAACGAGAATAATAAGAATAATAAGCAAAAAAAGAGAGTAACAAGGCGGTCAATTTTGGAACTGATATAATCTTAGATAATCTTGGATAAGAAATATATAATTGGATATATCACACAGATCCTATTCTTGGAATTATCCCCACCATATTTGGTGAAACCGGACGTGATCGTGATCTACGTGATACTATTGCGCGAAGGATCTGTGTTGTCTTTTGTTTTACTCACAGGGAAGTACGCCCAATTTTGGTATTATACTTTGTGTGTGCAGACGGAAGAACGTTGTGTTCATGATTGTTTTGCATCTGCAAACAGTGTTCACATCCGCTATTATGCATTTTGGTTAAAATGCTACTCTGTAGTTTGCATCTTCAATACTACTAGCTTCCCTACTTATATCTATGGAGTCAGATTAAAATTCTTTCTAAAAATACTTACGTTATTCTGCTTGAGTTTAAAGCTTCTATACTTATTAAGCTAGATTGCATAGCCTATTATTCTGTCCACTACTTTGCAATCTAGTCTCTTTGATTAAACTCAACTGAATACTATTACTATAGTACTTAAAACTAGCCCTAGATTGAACTAGGTAAAACTATAAAGCTATTTACTTTACTATGAATACAACTGTGTTACTCTAAACTACTTATATTAAAATTAGCTACCGACTTACCTATCTACTTATATAAGAACGAATGTTACTCTCTTACAATATTATTGAAGTTCTAAATACTGAATTGAAACAATTAGAGTTACTTACTTATCTTTATTTCTTATAAATATTGACATTAAATAAACTGTCTATAATTTCATTCTTGTTTGCATCTTTCTAACTAACAATCTAAATCATTCTAGGTTCTTTGTGGCCACTGCTTCTCCGACCCCGCGTAAAGTTGGTGTTCGGTGCTGTTACATCGCGTCGACTGCGTGTTACCTCCACTGACCGCGAGCACCTGACTGGGGCCGGCGTCGTCATTTTTTGACGCTGTAACTAACGTTGCGGTTTCTTTGATACCTATATTGTCATTACTTACCTCGAACAGTCTGTTTAGTTGATTATTGTGATAAGGCATTAAATTGTTATTTACTATGGCGGAAGATTTGAAAGAACTTGTTCGGAAACGTGCTAGTATAAAGAGTCGAATTACGACGTTTGCGAAATACTTAAAAACTACTACATTAATTGATCCTAAGGAACTTACAAAGGCATTAGTTGCGGAACTTGAATTAAAACTATCGCGACATAGAGACTTATTTACTCAGTTTGATTCTTTAAAGGATAATATTGAGATGTTAGATTTCGATCAGTTAGAGGAACATGAGAAAATCGAAAATGATTTTTGTTTGAATATTGCTCGTGCCGAAAGTATAATTCAAAGTGTAACTGCTCTACATGTGTCCTCAAATTATGGCTCGATAGCTGGCTCAAAAGTGCCTTCGCACTCTAGTGAAAACGTTCGTAACCATAATACTGATAGTATAAAGCTTCCCACCATCCAACTTCCGCGTTTTGACGGTAACTACCTTAAATGGATGGAGTTTAGGGATACGTTTGAGTCTTTAATAAATAGTAATAATATCCCTGACATCAACAAATTTCATTATTTACGCTCTTCACTTGAAGGCGGAGCATCTCAAGTTATAAAATCGGTTGAGTTTACTGCTGCTAACTATAAATCTGCTTGGGATTTGCTTGTTAAACGTTATAATAATAATAGAATACTTGTAAACAACCACTTAAACTCTCTTTTTAATTTTGAACCGATTTCTAAGGAAAGCTTCAAGTCTCTGCGTTATATGATTGATTACTATTCTAAAAATTTGAGTTCCTTAAATAATTTAAATGAACCTACTTCTCATTGGGACACATTGATTGTTTATGTGATGGTGTCGAAACTAGATGGCGCCACTAGTCGCAAATGGGAAGAAAGTAGGGCTAACACGAGTACTTCGCCTACTTTAGCAGAGTTTAACGAATTCTTGCGCAATCGCGCTGATATTTTAGAAATTTTGCACTATAATAATGTCACTAAATCTGAAAAACAAAGACAATTTTCAAAGGAACATAAACTTTCTACATCTTTTGTAGCTTCTCCTACTTTGAGAAATGCTAATTGTGTTATTTGTTCAGAACAACATTTAGTGTATAAATGTGATAAGTTTAAATCTATGTCAATAGACTCTAGATATAGTGAGGTTTTAAAACATCGCTTGTGTCAAAATTGTTTGCGTCCTGGACATTTTTCTTCTAGGTGCAAACATACTCCATGCAAGTTCTGTAACAAAAAACATAATCTATTATTACATAGAAATACTAGAATGATATCTGGCGCTTCTGTCGCAGCGTCCGCTCCTGCGACCTCTTCGTCTGAAGAAACTTCTGCTCAGATTTCCACTGTTGCTATGATAGATCCTGTATCATTGTCCGCTGTAACTCTCGGTCAGGTCTTGTTGTGTACTGCTGAAGTGGAGCTTGTTGATACTAATACTAATAAGTGTCATGTTGTTAGAGCTCTTTTAGACAATGGATCTCAGTCTTCTTTTATTACTGAAAATTTGCAAAATAAATTACAAATTCCTTGCTCGAATACTAATCTGTCTATTGCTGGTATAAACAATAGAGTCACTACTACTACTAAGAGATGTAAGGTAACATTGAAGTCACGGGTGAATACTTTCAAGTGTAATGTTTCTTGCTATGTCATACCTGCGATTAGTGGTAAACTACCTGGTGTCGAGGTAGATATTTCGCGACTTTCTCTTCCTGATTCTATTGAACTTGCTGACCCACATTTCCATCATCCTTCTGATATTGATATACTACTTGGTGCCGATATTTTTTGGGACATAATGGATTCTAAACAAATCAAGTTAGGCAAAAATAAGCCCATGCTCCAGAAATCTAAACTAGGTTGGCTCGTGACAGGACCTACTACTACTCAGGGTCCTACTTCTACTACTCATTCTAACTTTTGTCAAGAGATTAAAGATTCTATTGCTAAATTCTGGGAAATCGAAGATATTCCTTTAGCTACTAATATATCTCCTTCTAAAGATAAGGAATATTGTGAAAATCATTTTACTTCTAATACTGTGCGGTTGGATAATGGTAGGTTCTCTGTTAAAATTCCTTTCCGCGAGGTTCCCGAGGTGGCTCTTGGAGACTCTTATCATCTGGCCAAGAGGCGTTTCTATAATCTGGAAAAGAAATTGTCTAAATGTAACTTGAAAGCAGACTATGCTAATTTTATTAATGAGTATGAAAAACTAGGACATCTAACTAACTTGGGTACCGTGAGAGAGGTCATGGACCGACTTACCTTTGGTTACTACATTCCTCACCATGCTGTAATTCGTGAAGCTAGTGAAACCACTCGCCTCAGAGTAGTCTTTGATGCTTCTTGTAAAACTACTAGTAATAAATCACTAAATGATATTCAATATGTTGGACCTGTGGTCCAGGATGACTTAATGGCTATACTACTACGTTTTCGTCAATATGCGTATGTAGTGACAGGTGACGTTGAGAAAATGTATCGCCAAATAGAGGTGGACAGTTCTCAACGTCACCTGCAGCTAATTCTGTGGAGGGAGAAAGAAACACTCCCGCTAAGAATATTAAAACTTAATACAGTTACATACGGAACCGCCTCCGCTCCATATCTTAGCACGAGGTGTTTAGTTCAACTCGCTGATGAATGTTCTGATGAGATGATTGCTAATACCATAAGGCACGATTTCTATGTCGATGATTTGAATACTGGTTCTGATTCTAAAACTGTCTTAGCTTCCACTGTGAAAGGGGTTATTGATAAACTTAACGAAGGTTGTTTTCCTTTGAGGAAATTCCGTACTAATGCTCCTGATATATTTGACGATATTCCTACTTGTAATGAATTTCAAGATTTCTGTAAACAGTCTTCTGTATTGGGACTAAGATGGATACCTGACTCTGACACTTTACATTTTTCGGTTGATGTCGAAAACATTGCTAAAGTAACTAAACGTTCTATACTGTCAAACTCTTGTAAAATCTTTGACCCATTGGGTTTGTTATCAGCTTGTACCATATTCCATAAAATTACTCTTCAAAAATTATGGCTTAGTAAACTTGACTGGGATGATAGCCTCCCAGAAGATACAAAAAAATCTTGGCTAAGCTTCTATAATGAGACGAAATTGTTTGAAGACATAAATGTTTCTAGATATGTACTTTGTGAATCTCCTACGTATGTAGAAGCGCACTGCTTTACAGATGCGTCAGAAGACGCTTATGGGACATGCATTTATCTAAAATCTACTAATGATAAAGGTGATCAATCTGTTAATTTACTCTGTGCTAAGGCCAAGGTCAGTCCGTTGAAATCTGAAACTATTCCACGCTTAGAGCTCCTAGGCGCTTTGCTTGGCGCTAAATTATATTCTAAGGTTATACAGTCACTTAAAATTCCTATTACTCGTTCTGTATTCTGGACAGATTCTACTATTGTTCTGGGATGGCTGCACACTCCACCTAAAACACTTAAAACGTTTGTTAGTAATCGTATTGAACAAATTAGGGACTTAACTAACGAAAACTGCTGGCGTCATGTACCTACCGAATTGAATCCTGCTGACATGGCTTCCAGAGGGATTCAGCCTCGTCTTCTTCCTGGGAATGTCTTTTGGTGGCACGGCCCGTCCTTTCTGGCTAAACCTGAAAAAGAATGGCCTTCTTCTCCACATGCTCCTGCCGTGTTACCTGAAACAAGAATAAGCTTAAATACTAATATTCTACCTAATGATGTAATACCGTTCAATAAATACTCTAAACTCTATAAATTGCAAAGAATTATTGGTTATGTACTGAGATTTATGAATAATATTAGAAAAAATAATACCAAAATAACTGGTTATCTCACCTGTTCTGAATTGCACACTTCAATTACCTTGCTGGCGAAAGCTTCACAGAGAAAAACTTTCATTAAAGATATACACTCGCTAGAAACTGATAAAATCCTAAATCGTAAATCTTCTATTCTTTCTTTAAATCCGTTTTTGGACGATCAAGGCATTTTACGTGTCGGTGGTCGTATCGACAACGCTTCATATTGCCCTTATAATAAAAGGCATCCTATTTTACTAGACCCTAAACATGTATTTACGAGAATGTTATTTGAAAAAGAACACTTACGGCTTTTACATTGTGGTCCTCAACAGTTGTTGAGTTCCATTAGAGAACTTTTTTGGCCATTAGGTGGCAAAGTGTTAGCAACTGCTACTGTACGATTATGCGTACGTTGTCAAAGATTTAGGGCTAAGCCTATGCAACAATTAATGGGTGACTTACCTGAACCTCGTGTTACTCCTGCTTCTCCTTTTGAGACTTGTGGCACCGACTTCGCTGGACCTTTTCTTATTCTTAATCGTAAAGGTAGAGGTGCAAAGACTTCCAAGTGCTATTTATGTATTTTCATCTGTTTTGCTACAAAGGCTGTACACTTGGAAGTAGTTAGCGACCTAAGTAGCAATGCGTTTATTCTATGCTTGCGTAGGTTTATCGCAAGACGTGGTAAACCTCATACTATTTTTTGCGATAATGGGAAAAACTTTGTAGGAGCTAGTAATGAACTAAACAGACTTCTAAAGAAATGTCAAGCACCAGTCAGCGACTTTGCGTGCAATGAAGGTATTAATTTTAAATTTTCTCCCGTCTATGCACCTAGTTTTGTGGGGTCTGGGAGGCAGGGGTTAAATCGGCCAAATATCATTTAAAACGAATAGCAGGTAACTCTAGTCTAACTTTCGAAGAATTGTATACACTGTTTTGCTCAGGTTGAAGCGATCATGAACTCACGTCAACTTACGTCAATGTCATCTGATCCTTCTGATCTACTACCCTTAACACCTGGGCACTTCTTAGTGGGTCGACCGTTGACTTCACTGCCTTCGCCTAATATCGAACGTATCAGCCTCAACAGATACGAGCTGATCGAACGCCTGAGACATCACTTTTGGTCACGCTGGAAAAGGGATTACTTGTCGACTCTACAGGAACGTGTGAAATGGAGGACAAGACAGCGAGATGTCAAGATCGGTGATCTTGTCTTCGTACTGGATGATCACTTACCGCCGATGAAGTGGCTTCTAGGCCGCATCCATCAACTCTACCTTGGCGCCGACGGACTATGCAGAGTCGTCGAGACGTTCAAACTGCAGGTGGTATCATCAAGAGATCCATCTCGAAACTTTGTGCACTGGCAGGCACGTCAGATTCCCAAGAGCTCTTTGGGAAGCAAGTTCCCAAGGGGGGGGAGGATGTTGGGAATTCTAATACGTCTGGCCGGCAACACCGGACGGCCTCGTTACTACGGCAACGAGAATAATAAGAATAATAAGCAAAAAAAGAGAGTAACAAGGCGGTCAATTTTGGAACTGATATAATCTTAGATAATCTTGGATAAGAAATATATAATTGGATATATCACACAGATCCTATTCTTGGAATTATCCCCACCAACCGGCTACTCCGTAACCTGGAGGTACCCAATTTTTCCATCTTGTGGTGTATCATTGATACAGGCTTGGACCAAACGGTTTATGCTTGTGTTTATCGTTCGCATAGCGGTGACCAGGAGACAACTCATTTATTTAATCATCTCAGTAAAACGGCCGATATCGTTCAACATCGGTATCCATCAGCTCAATTGGTACTTCTGGGAGATTTTAATGCCCATCATAAGGATTGGCTTTTCCCATACCAAAAAACCGACCACGCTGGAAGAGAAACTCTAAATTTCGCTCTCTCTAAACCTTTCCCAGCTGGTCGCAGAAGCTACAAGGATACCAGATGTTGAAGATCATACACCCAGTTGTCTGGACCTTCTGCTGACTACCGACCCTGACCGATTCTCAGTCTCAGTTGCAGCCCCCTTGGGCACTTCTGATCACTGTGTGGTAAAGTCGGTTTCGCATCACTATCCGCCCGATCCACTGAAGTTCCACTGGGACCAGGCGCATATGGCGATATAAGTCGGCAGACTGGGATGAGATGCGGCACTTTTTTGCATCGTATCCTTGGCGGAGTTTATGCTTCTCTTCTAATGATCCGTCGAGCTGTGAGAATGCTATATCAGAGGTCATTCGACAAGCTATGGAATACTTCATAACTTACGCGGATGTACCTCTGAATAGTAAGACTCCCCGATGGTACAACGGTGAATGCGCTGCTGCAGCGGCCTTTAAAAATTCAGCGTTTGTAGCCTGGGTTAAAGCTCGATCTCAAAAAGCTCCGGACATTACAGCTAAGAAGAGAGCATATAATATTGCTGCCAAATCCTACAAGAGGGTTCTTAAGAAGGCTCGATTTAACCGCACTAATCGTATTGGGATCAAATTGGCATCCTATCCCCGAGGTAGCAAAGCTTTTTGATCACTTGCGAGGTCGGTTGAGTCGAACTTCTGCCGTCCAACACTGCCGCCATTGCTTAAGCCGGATGGGACACTGGTTTTTTCTGCGAACGACAAAGCCAATTTATTAGCTAAGTTATTTGCGGAAAACTCATGCCTTGATGCAGAAGGTGCTCCTCTACCCCACATTCAACCTTGCGATTCTGTCATGGCAGAAATTCGAATTCGCCAAAAAGAGGTCCTGAGAGCACTTCGCAATTTAAATGTCAACAAGGCAAGTGGTCCCGATGGTATACCAGCAATCGTCATGCGGAATTGCGCACCTGAGTTGTCTCCTGTTTTAACTCGCTTATATCGCCTCTCTTTAGAAACTGCTCACGTCCCAAAAGCGTGGAAGATTGCCAATGTACAGCCAGTCCCAAAGAAAGGTAGTCGTGCTGATCCGGTCAATTACAGACCTATAGCAATCACCTCCATAATATGTAAAATTATGGAGCGTGTATTGAACAAAAAGCTCCTGGCATACTTGGAAGATAACGATCTTCTGTCGGATCTCCAATTTGGTTTTCGACATAACCGCTCAACTGGAGATCTTTTAACGTATGCCACTCATATCTGGGGCGAAGCCATTGAGAGGCAGGGTGAGGCGTTTGCCGTGTCCCTTGACATCTCAAAGGCTTTTGACCGTGTCTGGCACGATGGTCTTCTTAGCAAGCTTCCTGCTTATGGGCTGCCTACTACACTCTGTAACTGGATATCTGATTTCCTGAATGAACGATCGTTTAGAGTAGTCGTTAATGGCTGCTCTTCTGATCTAATGACCACCAATGCCGGTGTTCCTCAGGGATCAGTTCTTTCCGCGACGCTTTTTTTGCTGCACATCAATGATCTGCTAAGTCCCGGTATCTTTGGGTACGCAGATGACAGCACAGTCACGGAAAGATATATGTCCAGTTCCAGAGCTGGTAGTGCTGAGATTCGCCAACAAAGAGAGGCCATGGTTGAACGCATTAACTTGACTCTGAAAGAGGTTTCCGACTGGGGTGAGATCAACCTAGTCAAGTTTAATGCTTCCAAAACACAAGCGTGCCTGTTCAGTGCCAAACGGAGTTCCTTCACCTTAACTCTTACTTTCCGAAATATATCCGTACCGATTGCCGATAGTATTGAGCTTCTGGGCATTCAAATAAATTCCAAACTTAACTTTGGTAAATGCATCGAGTCCAAAGCAAAAACGGCTGCCAAGAAACTTGGCATCCTTAACAAAGTCAAGCAGTACTTCACACCGAAACAACTTCTTACATTGTACCAAACTCAGGTACGATCGTGTATGGAGTACTGCTGTCATTTGTGGGACGGATCTGCCAAATATCAGTTGAATGCTTTGGACTCGGTGGATCGACGCGCCAGAAGACTGATTGGCGATGAAAACCTAACCGATGCCAAATTGCACAGCTTGCAACATCGGCGCAGGGTAGCTTGTCTATCGGTATTCTACAGAATATATTTCGGAGAGTGTGCTCAGGTACTCCATGACCTAATTCCACCATCGCCTTTTTATCATCGCACCGCTAGGCGCCGGGAGAAGTTCCACCCTTACGTTGTCGACATACCACGAAGGCGCACAGAGCGATTCGCTTCGTCTTTTTTGATGCGCACAGCACGGGATTGGAATTCTCTTCCGGCATCTATCTTTCCCGAAACTTATAATATGGGTACCTTCAAAGCAAGGGTGAATAGGCATCTTATAGGCATGCGCGTTCCACCTTAGACTGCATCACTGCTTACCATCAGGCATGATTGCAGTCAAGCGCTCGCCTATTAAACAATAAAAAATAAATAAATTGGAAAATGATAAATTGTTCGTTGCAGTATTTCTAGATACGGAAGACTGAGTATTACATACATCAGGTTCTTAAAAGGAGTTATTATGCTTACGATTAAAACAATTAAAAATTTACCTGTTAATACTAATTGTCTATTTTTATTCAACGTGCAGAAGGAGTACATATTGTAAACCTAATTGGTTTTTCGACCTTGTTGAATAATAAATTTACAGTAAGATATAGGGGCGTTTGTTTTGAAATTTATGTTATCACTCTTGGTTATTATTTTTCTTGTTTATAAAAAAAACATTGCTCTATACAGCATAGTTTTTTGTGGCCCTGTGCTATATTTGGTGTAGACTTGCAATTTTCATTTATTATTTTTTTCTTCATATAAAGATCTAAGCAAAAAACATCCCGTATTACTTCATCCCTGACGGCTAACTTATACTTATAAGTTACCAATACCAAATCGGTAAAACATAACAAAATTTTGAGATTAAAATTCTTACTCACATACGGAATAATTGCTTTATTAAAATAAAGTTTAAAAATAATTAAAATTATTTTAAAACTTTACAAGAACTTATTAGACGCTTAAGTAAATTTATACGATACATCACAAAATATACCTACAGGAAACACCGTATAGCGAATAACTTATCCTGGCCCCCAAACTAGGATTCTTTATTGCTATGGGAAGCCAGATTTACAAACGAATATTAAGTAATAGTGATTACTAACTTACTATTTTATGTATTACAATACAAAATATAAAACCCTATTGATACTGTAATGGCTATTATAGTTAGTAGGCGTTAAAGAATCCTAAAGAATCCATTGATACGGGTCTATAATGAATTAAATACACCTTATCTCGAAAGCGCGAACCAAAATTTCTACGTGGGTTGGACATTGATACCATGTCATTGTGACGATTCGTATATAACATGCATTATCTTTTTGAGGAGTCGTAACTAAATGATAGAAGTTTTAAATCATTAAAGGACTCATGAGTATAAGTTAATTCAGAGATTATTGCACTTTATATTATATAGTATAAACGTCTGACGTTCCTTCGCATGCGCTAAACACTGAATGACTCAGGTCTATGGTTGGACGTGGGTGCAGTGATCAGTCGCTTGTAAGCATTTTGTCGCGTTAACGTTTGTTGGATAACGCTTTTATATCTTTTTCTGTAGCAGCTGGTAGCAGATAAGCAATCGTAAGTCGCATTTATTATTAGTTTTATACGTAAAATAAGAGCGGCATATTGTCGTTCCTTCCGTTATTAGTCATATTTATATTTATAAAGCGCGTTTGAGTCATACCTTATTATCAGCACTGAGTTGTTTTTGTGTCGTAAGAAGAAGTCCTTACTTTTATAATCGGAATATTAGGATTAAGAGAGATATGATTCATTGCTAATGGTTTTACAATTATAGATAGCTGTATATCATTAGATACTCTAAATATAAGATAAATCTATTTATAGCATATACATGTATGTGGGACATATGTATGTCGTATAATTTAAATGCTTTAGATGTTTTAGTTGTCATAGTTTCGTTTCCTGGATATACTTATGATTATAATGCCATGCAATTTTTTTTCACACTAAGCCTATCGTCAGAATATTATTCAGCGTTTGACCGCAGAATCGTCAAACAATTTTAATAACAATGCTAAGTATATGTATAGCAAGTATTAATAAATACATTGTTTTTTATAATTTTTTCTTTGAAATTTATAATTTTTATTCAATTCATTTATTTTTTTATTTTAATTATTTTTTTAATTTACTTTAATTAATTCAATTTTTCTGCAAACAGTAATATCTTTTTTTTAAAACTTATATGTATTTGTTTGAACACGTTTTACATTTTTCCATTAATTACAGCGAGAATTTTCTTGTTATGTAGGAATAATTTCGATCATGGTCTTTTTTCGGTACATGCTGATTGCTTCCTTTAGTGCTTTTATATGTGCAGTATATTTATCCGTAGCCGCAGGCGACCTCGGCACATAAACCTTGCGGACGAAACACGTCGACCTAGCATACCGTTTTCGGAGAAGAGAAACCGTTTTCATATTCTCTCTTCCCTTATAATAGTATATGTAATACTTTAAAATTTATGGTTTGCTGCAAGGATCATTCCTTTGTGTGACCTAGTTTAATTAATCTCTTAATTTTTTTCTTTAATCAGTCGGTTTCTTCAAAGCCAATCTATGACATATGACTTTGTGCTATTTGAATTCAGCGGCTTCTTAAGTCATGAATCTGATTTATTGACCCATGCACTAATAAATAAACAATTGTGTTTATCAATAATAGTGTGATTTGATGCAGTCAATTTTAGGAGTTCGCTTAAAACAAAAGTAATGAAAGTGGAGTTCGCTTAACCCCTTTCCTGAGTCCCGGATCCCCTTTCTACTGCCAACTTTTACCCAGCAATAGTTTTTAATCGTAAAAAGTTCAATATAAGTTTGATAAATTATAGAAAAAAGTGGAAAGTATTAAACGTATTTGATATACCTATAAATTTAGACGGTAAATAAAGTAAACAATAAAAAAAATAACGTATAAGTAGCTGTTACTTAAATTATAAATAGAAAATAATGACAAATAGGTACTTATGCTTAAATTTAATTAAATAAACTAATATATAGTCGATATTGTGACAGATATTTATTGATAGTCGCACTAGGTTGCCCTGTATCGCGAGTTCAAATAAAGTATATAAAAAATAATTATGTATTCGAAAAATATTTTTTTAATGCTAGGTAATAGATAAATTTTATAGTAAATGACGAATAAGTAATGAAATACATTAACTCTATCGATGAATTGTTTGCTATTCGTTTTATGTAGCTATGATGTTTTTTTACATGTGACATTGTATACAATTCCAGCTGCTTTCCAACATGTCGCACACGGTCACTATAACGAGGACGACCACTACTACATCGGGGAATACATTATTTGTGAACACCGGTTATTTGGGCACCCTACCTGGACTACTGAAACTCGCCGAATTGGTATTATTATATTATTTTTACCAACCCTGCCAACACGCACCCTCGTCGCAAGTATTAAAAAAAATATTTTGAGGAATCTTTAATTTAAATAATAGTGATGTAACTGTATTCGCATACACGAATCTCATACGAATTATTTCAGTATTACCGATTAAAACAATATGCTGTTCGAACATTCCGATCAAATTCAAAATAAAATTATTTTAGATAAAATTGAACTTTATTAAGTTATATTTTACTTTATATTTATTAAGTTGTGGTAATAGAAGCAATCCATATACTAGAAGTGAACAACTCTACTATTTGAATAAAATTATACCTGTGGTGTATGAGTAATTCCTGTTTTCAATACTATTATTAGTTTTTAGTTATTTTATAGAATATTAATACATTAATTAAAATCATATATTTTTTGTTTACAATAAGTAAAAAACGTCGCAGTGCATACGTCATAAACAACAAAGCATAAATACCTATATATTTTAGTTTGCTTAAATACCTATATGTTTTAGTTTGGTTTAGTATGGCTATTTAAATTTGATTGCTTAATTTCCATGAGGAGCCTCTATTTAGCGTAATGATGATAATGGATGAATTTATCACTACGTTCTGAATTTGTTAATCGTGACTAATATGTGCATCCAGTACTCAGAAGGTAGACTACTAAGAAAAAAGATAAAATATTCCGCTAATATAATTCTTATTTAGGTAAATTTTCGGAAAACAACTTACAGTATTTTATTTATGGAAGAACGCAAGTTGATGACTTACGGAAACCACAAAAACAAAGATCTATTCAAAAGATAACTTTGCACAATAATTCAATATAAAATCACATTTAAAAATGATTTAAATAAAATATATACATTTACTATTAAAAATAAATGCTTTTCTTAAAATATAATTAGTAACTATGTTAGTATCGCTCACATAATTTGAATATGTAGCTTGCTCAGTAGATACTAGATAGATGTATCAACATCAATAAAAACAACAAGTGTATCTGTACATAAATAATTTAATTTCGGACAAAAAACGGGTTAAATACAGTTTTAATTGTACAGTGCTAAGAATTCCTTATGTTGACTGGCTTTCTAAAATTGGGCTATCAGTATTCAATACCTAAATATATAATACCTTGCATGTTTCCTTGAATCATGGCCGAATGATGTCAGCGCTTACGTCAGGTGGTTATTGTTTTTTCGAGCGCGTGTAAATAGAGACAGAATATAAGTGATGAATTAAAAGAGACAGCGAATAGGCTGTATTAAGTAGGTTACTTGACATTGGTATATTGTTATGGTCCTAAATGACCTTATTATCTGAAACTTCAATAATGAATCGAGAATTTGTTATAATGTGTAGAGAAAAATCGAATACAGATTGCGAAGTCTTAATCTTGAAGAATTGTCGTTGACAGCTTCTGTATAAAATGGTAGCATTTTATGATTGAATACTCGGATGTACAGATTTCTAAAAGTTGTAACGTAACTTCTGTCTCCTGCCCTTATCCCGCTCTAAGTGGGAATATCTAATCTCTAAGGCACAACATGTTTTTTCTCTCTCTCTTTCTCTCTCTCTCCTATCATTCTATATAATCACGCTACATAATCGCTTGAATAATCTGTGCACATAAGAGACTTATTTTATGACCTGGAAAATGATGATGATTGTTTTCTGTATATATAATATTAAAGCAGTATCTATTTATTAAGTATCGTCAAAAACATCATACTATTTATTTGAAGAGAATAGTTTTTCGAAATTTAATCATATTAAAAAGGGAAATAAACCGAACCTGAATACGCTCCATCTATTTTCGTATACTGTAACGTTACACAGGCGCTACCTATATTTAGTGTTGCTAAATTGCGATGCCTAACAGGAAACTGGATTGATAAACGTTAATTTTCCTGCACACCAGTCTTTTATATTATTAAAATAATCTTCTTTTCTGTATAAATGTTTCAAATAAATGCTGTTAATTTTATTTTATAGGGGTTTTACAATTTATCAGCGTGCTTTTCTAATTTTACAATTCATTAAACTGTATTATCTTCCTTTTTTCTTTAACGCAATGTAATTATTTTCTTTTATATTTTTCTTAAAATCAATAAGTTAAAAATGTTAAAGGCGTTATTAATAAAAATTAAAGAAAAAACCATTGTTGTTAATTCTACTCGACTGATTAAAAAACTGGGCAAAATGGGTCATAGTAAATATTTACGTAACATACAGGCCAAATATTCTTATATATAATATATAATTTATAATATTCTTATAATATTATATTTCTTATTCTTCTTATCTTATATATATTATTTTATTCTGAGAGCACCGCAAATTATGTTACAGTATATGTTATTAAAACATTTGATCTTACTTTCTTTGATTTGTCCTTATTCTCTACAGTATACATATGTTAATGATAAAAATATGTTTAATGTTAATAATACAACATTGTTTAACAATAACAGTTAAAATATTTTTTACAATTAAGCGTTACTATGCGGATAATATAAAATAATTAAATATTTTTGTTTTGTTTTTAATTAAAATTTGTTTCGGGTAAAGCTTATCAAGGAATTATTTAGCTAAAAGCGATTAAGCGTTCAAAGTCGTAAACATGATAAAATTATTATTTTCTGAACTGGGAATCTAAATCCGCCGTGTGATATCCGGCTGAGTAGAATAGACCCTCATTTACCGAGGTGTTGTAAAAGATGACTATAGTAAGTTGATGTCAGGCAGGCGGCCGTTCGTAAAATACCCAGCCAAATCATGTAACAACTAACAACATGGTTAATACAGGTTGTGCCAAGCCCACTTAGAGTGGGATAAAGTCAGGAGAATGATGATGACTTATTGGGAATCTAAATATATTTCAGCATTTTAAGTAACATCACCTATTTAAAGTCACTTTGTTATTTCGAAGAATCTCACTTACCTGTCAATTATTCTTATAGCCTTATCATACAATCTTTATTATTATCTTATTTCAGTTGCTGGGAGCAGCATGTGTCGGAGTTGTAGGATATTACTTAGAACCAAATATCGGCTATCGTCACAACGGACAAAAACCTGAACTATTCTACCTCTTAGTGGCAGTGACGTTCCTGATTGGCACATTTTGTCTGCTACTATCGTGTTTGATATCTTTGTCAACGGCGTCTATGATATCCAAAACTATATATGCAAGTATTTTAATTTTTATATTAACATTTTTGTAACGCGGCAAAGTTCTTCATAAAAAGCTATTTAAAATAACAACTTCACTTACAATACCAAAGTGTTCCATATATATTTATTTATATTATTTATATTATTTATCTTTGGACATATTTTTTTTATAAATATTTTTTTATATCGTATAAATTAAAATTAAGTATGTTAAAAAAGATCTGAAATTAATTCATTTTTTAGAGGTGTAATATGCATTTCTTTCTTACAGTTAACTACTTTGACGTTATATATTATATATACTGTAGCTATATGTATACTTGTGTATAAGCCTTGTTTAAAATAATGAAGCACTCACCAGTTGCACCTACATACATAATAACATATGTATCTTTAAAAAATCTTTTTTTACTTTTTATATCTTTATTGTATTTATTTATATGTTTCATATTATTTGATACCACGTCTCATCCTGTGTCGTTTATAAAAAATATATCATTGCATGATTGTCATAATTACACATTTACATCAATTAAAATTGTAAAACCTATCTTTTCAGGAGGTGATATATCATGGAGTAGCATTTGTGTTATATCTGGCTGCGGGTTTAACACTTATGATAGAAGTTAACCATCAAAAGAGCAGTTACAGACAGGACTTTGAGCCTTATTTAGCTGCAGCGGTAAGTAATTTTGTATAAAAGGAAAATTTTACCATTTTGCTAAAACTTTGGTATCCATGACGCAGGATATATCTTGCATAACATAGGCTAATCGCCTATTTTTTTAAATATTCATTCTAGTGATTGCCACGTTTAATATACGGATTAGTGATCTGCTGGCGAATGAAAGAGAAAAAAATTGTTTTCTCAATCGCTATAGCCTCGTAGGTTTCTCATCGGAGTGCACTTTTTAGATTTTGTTCTACAGTTGTTTTGTAATAATTTAAAAATGACTGTAATAATAATTAATAATCTGATAGGATGTTTTTTCGATCGGATCCTTCTATTAGTACTACCATGTATTTGTATTAGGTATTAAAGACGTACGTTTCATTTACATAAATTGGTGGGCATATTAGTAGACTAGAAACATTTATTTTTCTTTTCATATCAGGATATATTTGGGTATCAACCAAAGTAATGTATAGTTTACATACCTAAATATATTCAATTAATAATGAAAAATGATTAATTTTCAGGTTATGGGTCTGGTGATGGCAGTTCTCTATTTGCTAAGCACCTTCATGGCGAATCGTTCCTATCGTGGCATTTGAACTTAAATTTTACTTAAGTATTTCGAATTTGTTTACCGTTCAATGTTATGATTTAATAAGGCGGCATTTTTAAATATTTACATAATTGCCTAAGAATAATAGTATATTATGCAAAATAAGTTAATTTTAAGGCCAATTTGGACATCTGGACACAATTGTTTCATCTATTTTACGATGATATCTTTTATATAATGGACTCCGTCCCTTCCAGTTTCCACGTTTATCTTCCGCAACTAAAATGTTATAAATAATAATATGAAAGATTTATAAATACTAACTTTAACTACTACTATATTAATAATATTAACTACTACTATACTCCTGTGTTTACAATTATCGAGAACATCTCAAAACAGCTAAAATCAACGGTATCATAGAAATACTTTTTTTTTATAGTTTGGTAAAGTTTTGGAACATGGGTTTCGAACATTGTTATCGGTTAATTAATACCGGTTTTCAGTTCATTAATGATTTTATTCTTTTCATATGATAAATCTAAGTACCTAAGTTATTGAACAATGCCATTTATGTGACGATTGATCTGGCCAAGTAAATTATTACTAGGGACATAGAAATATATTATAAGAAAAATAATATAATATGTTAGATATAATATTTTCCGTCTATATATATAATGTAGACATTTATAATGCAAACGTTACTCCGCATTAACTTATTTTATTTGGTTTTCGTAAATTATTTTAGTGAATTATGTAGCATCAGCAAAAGTCATTATATTGTTATTTTAGTGGTATAGTTGTATAATGACATGCATTATAAGATAAATCAATATTGAATTTTTGATTTGTTACAAGCATCTTTGATACAAGCTAGCTAGATAAAAAGGAACCGCAATTTCGCAGGCGTTAGTAGTCTGTATTCTTTTCTCGAGACCAATCTAATTATCTAGATCAAAATTGCAGTTTTGGCGTTAGAACTTTATAAACGGATAATTTTCGCATTTATAGTACCGACGATATTATAAAGGATATTCGTTTGTATATTTACGGTCTATTGATTTTTTTACGTAAAAGTTGTGTTCATAGACATTTAGCCTTTATACTAAAGAAATTATGCATGTATTTGATACTAGTTATTTCAAAGTTAAAAATAATTTATTTACACTTGACAAGCTAGTTTCAGTGAGTACATAATAATTTAATGGATAGCATATAATAAACCCAGGAAGCAAAAATACGAGAATATTACCTAAATGGATAGTCGAGAAGTTATAAAACATTTTAAAATTAATATTTAAATTCATATAATAAATTTATAAATTTTTGATAGAATGAAAGCAGAAGATTCAACATTTTAAATTCTATGTATTAATTGTTTAAACACCTTATTTATTATTATTATATACGCTATTTCAATAAGACTGTAAGTAAGGGTCGTTGATGCGTCCTCTTACGCTATTACTTATTTTAAGCGGGCATGGACTGTAATATTCTAAACGTGTGGCGAATCTGTCTAGCATGACTCTTATTTTTGCTCGTATAGTTAAAGATTACTTTTAAAATCAAACCAAAGTGGATCAAGTTAGTTTGGTCAACTTGTGTAAAACAGAATAATATCCATTTTTTTGCACATGTCACGCGTAGTTTAAAGTTCAAATCAAGACATAATTATACTGACATCTATAAATGTTTTGATTTTTGACGACGTTGCTTAAAGGATCACTAAATGAAGTATCATGTATCTGTTTACTATAACTATCAAAACTTCAATACTCGTTATTTCTGCCTTTATTGTAAGTTACAGAATAACACTTCTAGATTTGCAACTGATGTAAGTCAAGCAAGAAAATTAATGTAAAAATTATCCTCGAAAGTGTTTGTTGTAAGGTCTGAAACTTGAATGCTATCAAATGAAAGCCTAAAAAATGTACTGCAGATTATTTTTTAAATATATATTCTGTTAGATTCTAGAACTCATTTAACAACTGGTTTCTAAAATGTTTTTGGTAACTCAAGTTGGAACTTTTTTTAAGCATGAGGATTCAACAGTACAGTAACAAAATAAGTTTTACGTTTAAAATTAATTTAAATAAATGTTTACCTAATAAAATTCTAAAACGCCTTTCTCTCCTTTTTAAATATTAAAACAGCATAGTAAGTAAAAGTTAGTGTAATTTTAAGATAAGTTAATGTTTCTATTAAAGTATGTTCGCATTTTAATTTCCTTAAGAATCGCGTTCAAAATCGTTTCAGTTATGAATAATTTACAAATAATTAGTTAAAAGTCCTTATTCTATTAATTTATTTTCATATTTTATATTAAATATTATTCATTAATATATTTCTCACGAACAAGGGATCTTGAATTCTCATTTACATTTTCGTGCATATTAAATATATATTTGTACATAATGATAAATGAAACAACTTTTTGTATGTCGATATTTTATGTAAGTTTTATAATCCATCCTGCACCAAAGTGAATAAAAATATATTTTTGTAATTTTAGTACAATACAGGTTAAGTTTTTTTTATAAAAGTTTATTCCTATACGGACTGATGAATTTCTGATTTCTTATTTTGTATAACATTTGCTTAATAAAATAAAAAAATAAAAAAATGTTTTATTTTATAAATAATAGAAGTACCACAAAATTTATATCTATAATTAAAATCCTTTACGACATTAAGAAAGTTTTATGTGCATATTCGTAGGCGTATGCTTCATATACCATGGACAGCCAAACGTACAAACGAATCTATCTTGGAACAACTGCGCATACGGACTCGGCTATCTACCATCTTCCACCAAAGGATCCTCGGTAACTTTGGTCACATCGTCCGTCGGCAACCTGACAGCCTTGACATGTTGGTTGTTGAAGGCAAGGTGGAGAGGAAAAGATCTCGCGGGCGATTACTTACCCGTTGGTGTGACGAAATATCCACCCTTACTGGTCTGTATATTGACGAACAAGATGTGCATATCATTAACAGGGACGTCTAAGGTCACTCCGGTGCTCTTGGGTACACAAGAATTCAGGCCCCGTAACAAAAGTACTAAGTAAAATAAAAAATGTTGTAAAATCTAGAATTGACTTCAGCACTTTCCACACAAATACTCTTTCATAATTTTCCATGGTATGGTCTAAGAGATCTTTACTTATCACAGCTAAGGAGTAATGGATATAATGCGTTTTATCTATAGACACCTAAAACTTGATTTCGGGGTTTAAACATGAAATTATAACTTTTTTGACAAGAAATGTATCGCTTTCTTGATATTTATAGTGCATCGTATTTGTCATAAAGTTTTGCGAAGATTTCCAGGATACTGAACTGCAATGGTGAAATGTTTGTCTTATAATTGAAAATGTAATATAATAATTATCAGATTTTTTTAGGATTAATGGTTTATTGGAAAGAAGTTAGAATTCATTCATTCACACACATTCACATACCTTGTACATGCAGGATAATTTTGTCACGAGTTTGTACGATTTTGATTTTGTTGTGATGATGATTCGGTTTCGAGGCGAACCGAACGTAGAAATTGTAGTAGTGAGTTTGTGTAGTGTTTGTGTGGAGTGTTGGTGTTAGGGGCGTTTTATGGTACGTGTGGTGACTTGTCTTGTATTATAAAGTAGGTGAATGTTGCCTGCTTCATACACTTAGCATTACATATATTCTCTTAACAAACGCGGACTACAACAAAATATTTCTATTGTAACTTCTGTACTATGGAATTCCCCAAAGTAACGCCTGCTTCTATATATAGTATATTGGATTTTACTACTTTGTTTGGAATGAACTAATTCTTGTAACAGAACTACAGTACTCTACAGAGCTCCCCTAAAGTGCTTAAAAAGAAGCAAATTGGGTTGAAATCGCTTGAAGATATTAAAAGGTCAGTTGCAATATTACTACCACGATGGGAGAAGTTAAGCTTTTAATGCTTTCGTCCCTACGTTAATATATCTTTGCGGGCTGAATAAATATATCAGTTTCGGGGTTGCAGTTTTCTTTTATTTATTTACAGGAAAAATGTACAAGTTATATCTATCTTAAATTACTTACACGCTAGGAATGTCCCAACGTGGATTGGTCCCAAGTTAGTTTTTAGTTAATGTGCTAAAGGTCACAAAGCTGCTAACATTAACCCCAAAATAGAATTAACCCTCCGCGGCGCGCTCGTGCCGCTTACTATTTTTACCATATACCCACAGACGGTACGACATATTTATACAACAATATTTCCTCGTATCGTACTGACGTCTAAAGATCTGGAAAAAGATAATTTTATTCGTAAAAAAGGAAATAACTTTACAAGATTACAGCTTAGGAAATTAGAACGAAAACTATCGAGTGTCTATACTTAGTTTGTTACATTGTTTAAAAATTGGGTTAAGGGGTAGGTTCAGTGAACTTTTTACGGGATGCGCAAAAGCAGACGGCTATTTATATTGTGTGACTAATACTAAATTGTGAAATGTTTTAACTCTTGCGGATTTCCTGTAGACAGGAATATTTCATTTTGTGTTTGGACGTGGTCTCATTTCTACATCTAACGAACGAGAAATCGAAAAGTCATCAAACAAGTTTTTTTGATTTGTTTGTAAACAATGACTCGTGGTCCTACTATCGTGCGAGTGAGTCCGGGTGGCGGTGGTAGTGGAATCAAGTGTTGTTGCTGCAGATGTTGTGAGTGCATCAACTTTGGCTATTTAACAACACAACATGGTGTCATAAAACTAGCTCAAGCTGTAAGTATATTTAAAACAAAATAGCCTTTACGTGTTTTTAAAACTGGATAATCTCAATATATATATTTTATTATTTATAAATCATTGTTATATATCATACTAGCTGTGCCTACCGTTACGGCTTTACCCGTGCGGGTAAAGCCGTAACGGGTAAAAAGGGTATTGTGTCGCAAAGTTTATCCCGCATAAATCCCGATCCTACAGATATTCTATGACACTTAAAAAATAGCTTATGTGTAGCTCTGCAACTTCCAAAATTTTCCAGTGAAAGTGCTATCAAAAACGGTTAAGCCAATCAAGAGATTAGATAGAATCGAATAGAAACTCAAGAATCTTTGTGAGAAAGTGAAAACTCTACAAAAAACTGTTCAGTAGATTTTGATAAAATCGATCACATACATACGTATAATAAAAAGATTCACTATCATTAAAAATTAATTCAACATTGCACTTTAAATTACACGTGCATCGTTATTCTATATAATAGTCAACATTACGTTACATTATTTTTTACAAAAATAATAAAATATAATAACTATATGTTTATAGTGAGATATATTTTATTAAAACGTTTTACGAGTACGTATTTCTAAACTAAAACTAATAAAACGAATAGTGTGCGCATGTATAAAAAACAGCGGCACATCTCTAAATGTGATAATTAAGAAACTAGATTCGACTTGTGTTAAAGAGTAGAGAGAAAAAGTCATGGCATGGCATAGAATACGGCATGGACAAGTTAATGTTACCAGTTTAAAGTGGAATAAGTTTCGTACAGTTACTTCAAATCAAACTGGTCACAGAATCCAGTACAAGGATTTACAACTTCCAGTTTAAATTAAGCGAATTTTAGTAAGCTGGCTTAAAATTGTATTTTCTACTTTTGGATACTAATTTAGATTATTTTGAAGTGTAATTAAATTGTGTAGTTAGTTGGCTTAAACAATTCATTTTCTGCCATAAGAATGTCTCAAGAAAACACTATGTTTGGTTCATGTAGTTGAATAATTTAAGTTTTCTAACTAATAATGTCTTAGTAATTGTAAGATATAGGTTTTCCGAGTTGGCATATTTATTTTATATTTACTGACTATACAACTGGGTAGCATGAAAGTTGCATGTCTTTACCTACAAACTTTATGTTAGGTACATTATAAGTTGAATTTTTTTTTGTTTAAAAGGTTACTAGCAATTGTACAAATTACTAGTAAACTTGTTAACTCTTCCAGCTAAGCTTGACTAAATGCTTGTTAGGAGTGGATTCACGTCTGTAGTTTAAGCTTAAACATTAACAAAAGACCCAATAACCTGCGTAATCTATCAAATATCCCTTCATTTACTATACCCAGATGGAATAATGTATATGGGAAGCGAACCTGGCTGCACTACCTGCCATGTGTATTAAATAAGTTACCAAAACATTTATTGGAACTAATAAAAAACTCAACCTTGAAACAGGCAAAAAGAATCCTAAAAAATTTTTATATAAGGAAATGTATCCCTATAGCCTCTCATAATTATTCTATTAAAAATAAGTAAGTTATATTTTGTCTTTACTGTATGTCATTCCCATTTAACCAAATAACCCTTTAACAAACATGTAGCGGCACTAAAGTGCACAATTCTAGCGCAATAATTATTAACTCATATGATTAGCGTTAGACTTAAGTACAAACTGTAATAGATAATAAGTGTAATAAACAGATTTAAATTTTAAATTTTATTTTATTTTAATGGCCGGGATTCGAACCCATGACCTGTTAATCCCAAATCCGTTACCCTAACAATTCCATCGTTTTAAATATATAAATATATTGCGAGTTAAATTTCTGGCTAAGCTGTCATAGCCCAGCAGTAAACCGCGTGACTCTTACGAGGAGGTCACGGGTTCAAACTCGGGCAGACACCAATGAGATTTTCTGTTAAAACTTATGTCTAATTGATAATTGAAATTTATCACACGCTTTGCGGTGAAGGAAAACATCGTGAGGAAACCTGCATATCTCTAGAGAATTCTGGAGATATGTGCAACATACCAATCCGCATTGGAGCAGCGTGGTAAGTTTTAGCTCCAATCCTTCTCTCTAAGAACGGAGAGAAGAGGCCTATTCCCAGCAGTGGGAGAGAAACAGGCCTATACTTACTACTTACTAAAACTTCTGATGCGGTGGTAAGTGATCAACAGTGTACTATGTATTTAACATATTTCAGATGCTAGGAGGTCTTTGCCAAAGTTTGTTAGTGAAATACGGGCTATCAGAAGCCAGCAGTATGGGGTCTGCGTTTCACGGGTTCCTCACCACCGCCTCTGCTTGTCTCCTCACCACAGCGCTACTGATCACATGCTATGTATTGTCTTCTAACTCGCAACATTTGATACGACAATCGATTTTTGTAAGTGCTTAGAAATATTTTCTCCATAAAATCTTTTGTGGGTACAAATATTCATTCTCCTGCCCTTATCACACAGGAAGTGGTATCTGAACAACATGTTATAAAAATGTTGTTATGTAATTTAGCTAGACATTTTGGGACTAGCCGCCTACCTGACGTCTGAACTTACTTTAGTCTCCCTTAACGACATCGTGATAAGAAATGAGGGTGGTCTATTTTACTCAGCCGGATACCACAAGGCGGAATAAAATATTGTTCACTGTAAACTATGTATTTTTTTACGTTGGTTGGTTGGAAGTTAAATAAATTGAGCAACCTACATATTAAAGAGGGTTTTGTTGTTGTTTGTAAAATAAAAGGTCAGATTTAAATCCAACTTTAACTATTTTAATTGTAGCTCGATCTGTGCGTCATACAATAAAATAATAGGTCTATTCCTTGCGTCATGTAATGATATTTGATCCTCCAAAATGTTAAGCTTTAAATTAGTCAATCCGATATTTCTGGACTAGAGTAAACACAGTAGACTTTAAACTTTTGCGATTCATACTGATTGAAGTTGTTATTCTTATGAAAAAATAAATTAAAAACATATGCAAATTATTGATATATATATTTCTGAAAGTTAATACTACATGACTATTTATAAAGCTAATATTTATTTTGTTATATATTTGATTGTATGTTCAATATCAAATTGGACAAATTGACAACACAGATTCAAATATTTTAACATTTGTTTGAGATAATGTTAACATATTAACGCTAATTTATTACATTGGCGTTATCAAGAAATTAAATTAACGACGATTTGCGACCATTTACTTATTGCCAAAACAAGAGATTAAAATGAATATTTAAATAATTTTAAATATTCATGTTGCATTTTTATATATAATCGAAATCACAAAATAAATAATTTATAAAAAAGGGTCGCTCTTATTAAAAATTAGGAAACTTCGAACACATAATCTTAACTTCTTCTTCTTCTTCTTCAACCGATGGACGTCCACTGCTGGACATAGGCCTCTTCATGGGATCTCCAGAACACAGGATTTTGTGCCGCTTGTATCCAGCGGCTCCCCGCGACCCTTTTGAGGTCGTCTGTCCATCTGGTAGGGGGTCTTCCAACACTGCGCTTTCCGGTGCGGGGTCGCCATTCCAACACTTTGAGACCCCAACGTCCATCGGTTCTCCGCACTATGTGCCCCGCCCATCGCCACTTCAGCTTCGCGACCCGCTGAGCTATGTCGGTGACTCTGGTTCTTCTACGGATCTCCTCATTTCTGATTTGATCACGTAGAGAAACTCCGAGCATAGCTCGCTCCATCGCCCGCTGAGCGACTCTGAGCTTTCTTATGAGGCCCATAGTCAGCGACCAAGATTCAGCGAGCCATAGGTCATCACTGGCAACACGCACTGTTCGAAGACTTTATTTAGTCTTCAGACACTGAGGAATATTGGACGACAAGATCTCGCGCGAGAATCTTAACTTACTTTCTAGTTATATAGGTACCCTTACAGCTCTATAGAATTTCATATACTTTTTATATAGATTTTAAAATTAAACAAAACAAAATCTTTTTTTTGTACAACAAAACTAAAAGTTTTATCATAAATTTGTTTCCAAACTCTACTTGTATATTTTATTTTATTATGTCGCTCATGGGCTGCAATAATGGCACGACTCAAAAAAGACGTATTTTAGACTAGGAATAGATGTAAATGTAGGAGTAAAATGCACATTCTTTGCAGCAGCAATACCGGCAGAATTTATAATTCAACATTAGGCCATTAGTTTAAGGAAACTAAATCATTTTTTATGCATTTTCCTTACCAACGAAAACTTTGAATCCATTTATCTCAAAACATGATTTTATCAATTAGAGTGCAGCTTATGAGCGATATATAAAAAGGATTTAATACGCATACGCAATGTGGAATATAATAAAATTATAAGTCATATAAAACGCAATGTTTTGAAGAGGCACTCATGCTAGCTTGTACTTATCTAAGGAAATATGTGCTTAAAGATAACCTTAATAATGTAACAATGAGGATCTTTAAGTGGGACTTTAGTATAATCTTAGATTCATTACAACACATTACACATACTCCGAAAAGATAATACAATAAAACTCTACTGTATGACGTCTACCTATTAACATATTTGAAAAACTTTATTAGGTACTTGCTATGCTAGAGAATACCAACGTTCCCATCTGCTTATGATAATACAAAGAGAACTCTCTCTCTCTCTCTCTGAGAATAATACTCTTAAAAGAGAATGAGAGCTGTGACAGCCATATGAGATCGTGTGACTTTCTTCGTAGGGTTAAGTGTTTAAGATCGCAAGACTTGGAGATCAATTATCCATGAAAAAGTGATCCGTGGAAAAGGTCACGACCCTCAGCTCTGAGGAGAACGACGCAAGGAGGAGGAGGTGTTTAAACCCCGGGCTGGCGCCAAAGACTTTCTATTATAACTTATGTGCCTAGTTGATATAAGCAATTTGTGAAGCGAAGTGAACAAAAACATCAACCATGAAAAAAATTGGATATCTCTAGAGAATTCTGGGGCTATGTACTATAAACTAACAATCTGCATTGGAGCAACGTAGTGGGTCAAAGCTCCAACTTTCTCTCCGAAAAAAGGAGAGCGGGCTATGCTCATCTTTGGGGCGGTAATAGGCCGTTAATTTACTTTTTCATTGAATTAGATGAATTTAGATCTTGAATTTTATTTTAGTCCAGCGTAGAATTATATTAGTATGCATACAATATTTAAAATAATTACGAAATATATTTAGCATTTTTTTTGTAATAAATTTTTGTATTAACATTTTACCCGAATACTCTCTCTGACGGCGAGTCTGGCTTTACTAGTTATAGGTTGATGAACGTTTATATGGAGAAATATCTACTCTTACATAGTAACGTCTGTACCAAAAAAATTGTGTTAATGACTACGATAAAACTAATATTCTTTTCATTTCACTACGATTAAATGACCTACTAGAATATTCGAGCCTAACTTGAGTAATAGAAACCTGATAGCCGTAAAAAAAACGTTTAAATTTAAATAATTTATAGAATTAGGCGTTATTTTTCGGAGATCCATAATACAAAAGTAATAATTTTATAATTTTATTATTACTTTCGTTTAAATTCAGTTTTAATTCATTATTTAAGTTTAATGTCATTTTTAAGGCAAAAATGATTAATTTATAGAATTAGGCGTTACTTTGCGGAGATCAATAATACGAACAGATTCTTCGCGGATTATAGCAAAATAATTTTATTATTACTTTTGCAAAAATGATTTTTAAAATTTTATTTTAATTAATATTAATTCTGTATTATTGTTCGTAGGAGTGCGTGTTCAACGCTGTGGCCTGTTTCATGTATTTGTCGGCATCGTCATACATGGGCTTTGCCGTAAACATCTACTTGTATCCACGATACGCTCTAGTCAATATGTACGCCGCTTATCCAGCTATGACTGCTGTATATGTAAGTATATATATATGTTAGTACTCATACTTAGAGGGTACAAGTTTACAAGTTGAAATGGTTTCGGTTATTCAATAAAGAGCAATCGCCAAAACGATTTACAAAGAGCAATCGCCAGCGGTTCCGCCCGTGTGGAAAGATTAAAACCGTAATAAAGTATTTTGATAACAATAAAAAAAATTAAAGTGATTTACCTTAAAAGCAAGACATATGCTGTCGCGAACTTTTAAAGGGGAACAATTTTGTAATACATGATTTTTGAATAAATTTCGCCGTTTACTCAGCGCACACAATGAAAGCTTTATATTATGCCGCTTTCATAATATTTATTATTGTTGCTCTTCCTAGGAGGAAGAGCGTACATCTGAGCATAATATTATATATCCTGCTATATCTACAGCCTTCCTCTAGATATTGACTATCTTACACTGAAATAATTTTTCAAATCGGTTCAGTAGTTCCTGAGATTAGCGCGTTCAAACAATCAACCAAACAAACAAACAAACTCTTTAGCTTTATATATTATTATAGATTTAATTACAACAGCCGTGAAACCGTGTGATTCCTTCAAGGAGTTTGCTATTTAATTAATTTATTTCAATTAACTTAAGACTCATAACACATACACACAACAAATGTATAATATAAATATATATAACATAAAGGTAAAATATATGTAACTTTTAGGGTTAGTAATAAACAAAATACTTAAAACTAGTGTTAGTAACTTATTCCATTATGAACTATATTCAATGTAAAGCTTATTAGTATCTAATTAATATATCTTGCTATTTATTACACGCTTTACTGTGAAGGAAAACATTATGAGGACACCTGTGTGTCTTTAGAGAATTCTGGAGATATGTTTAATTTACCAATCCGCATTAGACCAGAGTTGTGGATCGTAGCTCCAACCCTTTTTTCAAAAATCTGACGAGAAGGCTTAGCAGTGGGATAATAAGGGGGTGCTACTTTAGTTTTGTCTTTTAAAACTACTTTTATTTGTACTTTATAAAGTACAAAACTCTTTCCAAGCCGAATGCCGCTTGAAGATTATGTACATTTGTTCTTCGATTCTGGGTGTAAATATGTATTTAAAATTACGTATATATTTGCCAGTTGTCTGTCACCCATAATACAAGTATGACTTACTTTGGTGACTGATTACTGTGTGTTTAATTGTCCCGTCGATTTATATTTTACAGTTTTCGTTTTTTTTTCCAGTATATTGGTATAATCGTCGGTATTCTACACGGCGTGGACGCTTATTTATCGTACAAATATCACAAAGGACTGCGATGAACGAACTTAAACTATTTAATTCGGTTAAACCAACATTATATTATATGAAACCCATTCCTCAGTTAAATTAGTATATATAAGTATGTCTATATGTCTATACGTTTTTCAAATATTGTTATAACAGCATACAATACAATGGAAAATATTGTTACTCAGAATGTTATTACATATAGATTTGTTTTAAAAATATCTTATGTTCTTATGTCATACATTACGATGATATTTCATGTGAAAAATTAATATGACTTGTAACTTTTATTATTATAGTTTTAAGTAGTAACATTCTTTGATGATACTAAGTATATTCAACCTAAATATCATGCATAGCTTATGTATATAAATATAGTATATAATGCGATTGATAAGCTAAAACAAAAAATGTTTGTATAAAATTCAAAGATACTTGAATATCTTAGTGTGAAATCTACTTATAATTCATTTACAGTTTATAAAATCATGTTAACAGAAATAAAAAAGTCATTAAAAAGAGGAAAGTACCGGCCTGTTACTATTTCACTGCAGGACATAACCATGCACTAAAAATTACTATTTGGACTCAATTATAAACATCAAGTTATAATCATTAGTTTTCTATTAATATTTATATACTCAGTGCAGTTAACTCCTTTTTTGAAAAATTTCAGATATTTAACCATAATTTGGAGTTAGAATGTATTTTAGTTGTATCGTGGTTAAGACGTGCTTATCAAATGAAGCTTGCTAATTGGACAATCGTGTAAATTTAAAATTCGTGGGGTTCAAGATAAAATAACTATTACCATATCGATATCACCTAGATATTGATGAACATTTTTTCTATTAATCTCACGATTAATTATTTTAATATAAACATTATAATAAGTAACTGTTATGAATAGATTTTAAATACAAATTGTCACATCTATAATATGTGCTTTATTGTGTCCAAAACTGTGTAGTGTACGGTACTTTATGTTCAAATATTTGGATGAAGTGAGTGTAGGACAAGTTTATACACACTTTCTTTTATTTCTACACAAAAGCATTCCATTCGGTGCTCTGGTAAGATCTATCTTTGTCCTAAAGATCGTATCTTTAATCAACGTATCTTTAATAGTGAGTATAACATTTTTTATATTTGCATTTATTTATTTAGCTACCATTCGAAATTGGTTAGTATTGATGGATTTGAACACTTTTTTTATCACTTTAGAAAATCATAGTGCACGTTCTTGTTTAATGAACTTTACTAATAATTATAATTATTTTATGCAACGTATATCATCCTGCTCTTATCCCACTCTTAGTGGGGTCGGCACAACATGTTATAAACATGCTGTCAAATGATTTAGCTGCGTTTTTACGACCGGCCGCCTGCCTGACCTCAACTTACCTCAGTCGTATTTTACGACACCTCGGTAAGCAAGAGGGTGGTCTATTCTACTAAACCGGATACCACACGGTGGGTCAACTTACCTTAGTCGCCTTTTACGACACCTCGGTAAGAAATGAGGTTGGTCTATTCTACTCAGCCGGATACCACACGGCGGGTCGACTTACCTTAGTCGCCTTTTACGACACCTCGGTAAGAAAAGAGGGTGGTACTATTCTATTCAGCCGGATACCACACGGCGTAATTATTTTATGCAACGTGTTGTGTGTAAATAATTTAATATTGACTTCAATTTTTCTGTATTACAAGCTTACAGTTTTAACCATTAATTTATCTATATGTCTATCTAATATTATTTTTATTTATCTATTTAGTAGTAAGTTATCTATTATTCGAGTTCAGTAAAAAGTTTAATATATTCCATTTCCTATTTAATGTCGCAATAAAATATTCATTTGAATATTATAATATTATATATACAAGTTGGTACAACTGGAGGTTATATTTCCTTTGTTACTTTACTTTCACATAATTGAGGGTATTTTAATACTTAGGTAAGTTGATGCGAACGATGTCAAGAAGCACTGAATTACTTTTACGATCGTAAGGAATAGCATGTTATTTATTTTCAGTGAAAAATATTTAATCTTTAAATATATAATATAGTAAGAAATGAGGGTGGTCTATTCTACTCAACCGGATACCACACGGTGGGTCAACTTACCTTAGTCGCTTTTTACGACACCTCGGTAAGAAATGAGTGTGGTCTATTCTACTCAGCCGGATACCACACGTCGGGTCAACTTACCTTAGTCGCTTTTTACTACACCTCGGTAAGAAATGAGGGTGGTATTTTTACCACGCGACATAAGATTTAAAATTATGTTATAGTCAGTTTATAGTATTTGCTAAAAGATAATATTATTTTAAACTCGGTGAAGGGAAATATTTAATTTAATACAAGATCGTTAATGCGATATACATTTTTCCTTCTTGTACGTCGAAGTTGGTATATTTCTGAGTAGGTAAATCAATTCGGTACCTGGTACGGGGCGACACCTTTATGAACACTTCAAATACAAAATAATACCTTCGTGAAAACTTATGACTGGTTATGTTCATTAGCTGAATTATATTGGGCTATTTAAAAACGTTATTTAGAAACATTTGAATTATGCAAGCTTATTATACCGAAACTTGACTGCTCGCCTAACTCTCAACCTATTTCTATATGAAATTAATCCTATATGAAAGATAGTTATGTTACTTTATTTCTTATTTGTTTATTTAAGATAACTTTATTGTATACACTGCTAATTTGGACAATATTGTTAGAAACTAAATGAAAACAAAGGGCAGCCTTATCAGTAGAGTGATCTTTTGCTGGTAAGCATAACATTAAGATTTAAGGATCTTAAAACGAAAAAGAAAAAAAAAACGATACGAATAAGTGCAACTTATAGTAGATGTAAAAAAATAAAGTAAAAATAAAAATAAATATATGGGACGCTTACACACACGGTTGTCCGTCCCCAAAGTAAGTAACTTAATACTTGTGTTATGGTAGACAGACAGCTGGTGAATATATACTTATATATTTTTAAATACATACTTAAATACAAATATACACCAGGCTCGAAGACCAACAAATTCATTTATAGAAAATGTTGGCCCACAGCGGGAATCGAACTCGCGACCCGCGGAGCTGAATGCAGGGTCACTATCCACTGCGCTAACCGGCCAGTCAAATACTAATACATCAAAGTAAATACTAATACATATACGAAGTATAAAATAAAATGAAATATATAAATACTTCAATACATATCTATAATTTATACATATATACAACACATCCCACAATACATTCATACATATAAATACATATATAAGTATACTAATAGTACATAAAAATTACATAGATAAATAGTGATTCTTACTTTCTGATGTCTATCTGAATTACTGGGAAAACGCATTTATTGGTATTATAAATTAAATAACTTTAGTTAATTCACAAATATGATGTCTAAACATAAGGTATATAGCATGCATGCGTAATATTTAATAACTGTATAGCCCAATTTGTAATAGGATTCAGACTCAAAGTATTTTTTATTCAATTTCACTTCTCATTCACTTGATAACAAGTGCTTTTGATTCATGAACTCTACTACTGTTTCGGAAAGCTGTTCCTACTAAGAAGAGCCAGCAATAAACTCAGCGGTTGCTCTTTTCAAAATGTCATACTTGTAACAAGATTATCACCTATGGAATCCTTAACAGTATAGTAGGCTTTCTGTATCAGTCTCCTTTTAAAAGCTGTTTTTAACTGCTGTAACAGCAGAACTACAATTGATTGTGGAATTTTATAATAGACTCTTAGATCCAAAAAAACATAATTAAACTAAAATGCATGTTAGCTCTAGCTTACGACCTATGATTGTTCTCGAATCCTTCGAACCTTCTCGACTCTGTTTGTCCGTTTGTAGTATTACAATAGTTTTTACAATATTTATTACAAATAAGCAATTTTTAACTTAATACAACGATGCTTAGATTACTACATGTAAAAAAACACAAAAATATTGTTCTAAAATAAATTGTAATTTTTACACTGTTTTTTCATTAAGTATCCCTAAAATTATTTTATTGATAACTTTTTTTTTTAAATAAGGCGGATGGCAAACATATTTGTACATATGTAAATTTACGTACAAAAACCAAACAAAATTCATTTCATTCTCTGTTATTCATTTCATTCATCAAAATCTTAACATGAAATAATTTCTTTTCGTGTTATACATATTTGAAATTGAGAAAATTATTTTAGTTCACTTAACTTATTTTGGTTAAGTCATTATAAAGCTACATAATGTACGTGATAGTTCTATTACCCTAATTTATTGAGTATATATTTTTGGACAAGTCAATGAAACAACAGAATCGAGACTAGCTATATATTTCGTTCCAACTTAATATATTCCATATCTTAAAGTATTTATAACTTTTCTTTTTTTAATATTTAAAGTGACTTTACTCTATACTGCCAGTTCGGAAATGCTGTCACCTGCTACGAAGAACTGGTAAGAAACTCAACAGCTGCGCTTCATAAAAAAAATTAAGAATTATAATTTTATTAAAGAACTAATCTCTCTCTTCAAGGTTATTTCGTTATATCAATATACGCGTAATGTTAAACCCTTGTTCGACATTTTCTATAAGAGCTCAGTGAAATAAGTCTCAGTTCAACTACATTTACAGCAAGATGACTTTCGACACCGGTCTCACTATTTGCCGTGAAAGTAGAACACCATGCTTGGAATCTTGCTACGTAATCAAGAAAAGATAATGTTATCGCAAAATGTTATCGTAGCCTTTTCAATCCATTTTAAGTTAATTTGAATAGCAATATTTTAAATCACATTTTAATGATCACTTACCAATCCAGTTATTTGAATTGATTTCTAAAATACAGTGGCGTAGCTAGGTAAAGACAAAAAAGAAACAAGGGCCAATCTAAACTATTTAAAAACATTTCTTTCGCATTATTCGTATTCCGGATTCTAGCCGTGTGGTATTCGGTTGAGTAGAATGACCACCCTCTTTCTTACCGAGGTGTCATAAAATACGACTACGGTAAGTTGACTTCATTGACAGGCAACCGGTCGTAAAATACGAAGCCAAATCATGTGACAACATGTTTATAACATGTTGTATCGACCGCACTTCGAGCGGGATAAGGGCAAGAGAGTAATATTCGACGTACCCCAACTCCGTCTCAGAGGGTCCATTTTATTTTGTATTTCAAATAATTGTTTCGACGCGATTCGTTTCTTCCTTTGCTTCAGACATGAATAACTTTTAATTTATCAATTTACAAGGAAAATATACCAGTTGTATCCTAATTTATTTACACGATAGTGTAGACACAGATTATGTCCACGTCGAATCGTCCCAAGAAGGCTGGCATCGCTAAGCTGTCACCTAAAGAGGCAATTCTGCTCTACACTCATAGTTCTCTAATATGAACATTAACGGCTTTAATCTATTTTTCTTATCTTACAAAAGTACAATAACAGGGGATTAAAATGGGAAAAATTTTAAGCATTGATTTAATCCAGTACTCTTATCAGTACTTTCGGTGAACAGATTGAAATATACAGATATCTTACTTAATGCATATGATACCAGCCAAGGAAGATAAGTGTGTAATCTAAATATATTAGCAAATTAAGTTAAGATAAGGTAGGCATGCGTCTTGTGTAGCATGTAATGTTTGCTTTATAATAATTTGCTTTTCAAATCTTATACACACTATCGCCTTATTAGTACATGAATTTAACAATTAAAGCGCTTATTAACTTTATTTGGTTTATTACTGCTCTTATTGCTTATTTGTTATAAAAAATCAGCTTGATATTATAAGATAACTGGTTCATTTGTTAGTATAACAGCGAAATTGTTACGAGGCTTAAGTCCATTGGCAAGGAAATGAGAGGATCACCTGAGTTAGCGTTTTTACCGCCACCGTCGCCTAAGAAAGAACATTTGTACCACTAGCAGAACTCCTAGAAGAATATCCATTTCAACGAAATTTCTATATTCACTTTTTTGGTAAGGTTGGCAAAGGTTTTTAAAAGTACTGCTATTTATGAAAATACACAAGAAAAAGGTTAATGTTACAAAATTGTCTCATTAAGTGCTCATTTATATAGAAAAATATTAGGACTAATAAATCAGATACTTTTTCCCAAACACCGGAGTAAAGAAACCCATTTTTTTCTGTCCCAACCACAAGGATTCTAAAACACTGATTATTAAGTTGCATTACTCATCTGTATAACGCGACGTTGATTCACTTTTCTCTTAGGTATATCTATTAGGTATCTTATCAATAAATGAGAAACATATATTAAAAATGACTTTTGCTTAAGCATATTATAATGTTTCAAATTGCTTATAACAAAAAGATTCCCAAGTGACGTATATGGAAACAGACGTAGCACAGATTACACTCACGATAAACTATTTTTATAGTCATCGGGCGTTAGCGATAATAACTGGTGTCGATGTTCACAAATGAAGAGCGCAATTTGTTGTTGATATCGAATGTGACGCAAGTGGCTAATGGCACGTAGGAAAAACTTCCATACCTGTTTTATTCTTGCTTCATTACGAATATATGGGTAATTAAGATGCATCGTATACTAAACCTTGCAATATAATAGCATAATTATCGCTGTAAGCCCCATAGAGTTTAAACTCAGAGCACGTTATATGTTACATTATTTTGTTAGAAATATAACAAGTATTACTTATGTTTGTTATATTTCACATTAACATTATTAAAAATATAGGGAACAATACCGAAGATCATTTATTGAGATTAGTGATTAAGTATTGAGATTGGTAATTATTGTCTTTTAATTATTGCCTTTTTAAGTTTATTAACCTTAGAAATTAGATTGAATTAAGTAATATAATATTAAATTCTATCGCAGTCTTTAAGAAGTGCCTGTTGATGATCTCAAAAACACTCGAGAGCCCTGTTAGTCAGAAAAAAAAGAACCATTATATTTTAATTACACAAAAAGTACGGGTTTCTACTATATTATCCAAATGTAATTTAATTTTAAGGATTCATATAAGAGTCAACAACTGTTAGTGAATTAACGATTACTATTCTACTGCTGGGCAAAGGCCTCTTCTCTCCTTTTTTATAGAGAAGGGTTGGAGCTAGCGGAGCTGCGGATTAGTGGGTTACACGTATGTCCAGAATTCTCTAGAGATATGCAGGTTTCTTCACGACATTTCCTTTTACCGAATAGCGTGTTGTAAATTGCAATTATCGATACATGCGTGGTGGCGTAGCTATTGAAGAGCTTGACAAGGTAGTACCCGGGGGCCTCAAGCTTAGTGTAAGGGCCCCTTGACCTTGGCCCCTCTGGAGTACGTCTAATTCGGAATACGAAGAATACGGAGCAAATTCTTGTAAATAGTTTAGTTGGGGCCCTAGTTGATTTTTGCCCCAGAGCCTTTCATCACCTAGCTACGGCACTGTACGTGCGTGTTTTAAATAGTAAATGTATATCGTCAGTTAAATAATATCTCATATCTTAACCCATTCAATCTTACATTATATTTGTTATGTATAATAATATAACAAATAATATTTGTTATACTATTTCCTTAATCCCAAATAAAATGTAACGTATAACAAAAACTATCTAAAACAAATTACGTATCCTATTTATTGAATGCTTATTGGATTTGGCTCTGGATAATGTGGCTAATTACTTAGAAAAAGTTTTTATCAATAGAAGTTCATTGTTAATAGGGGGCGTTTACGGCCGATACCAACATTATATGCAATGGGAACATTCCTAGATGAGTCAGTTAATAGCTTCCATGCGTAGTCGCATCCGTTTTGACCGTTATAAATTCTTTGGAACATTAGCATCTATATACCCGACAAAATAAATAGTTATTCAAATTAATGCCACTAAGTGACAATTCGTGGCTGTGAACGGTAAGGTTCTATGCCGCGGTGTAAGGTATTCTCGCTGGTTGCTGTCTTAACAGTGAGAGACGTGCTTTGATGCACGGCGCATGCGCCTATAGTTAGCGCAAAAACAAGCCTTTTTTTCAAAAAATGGCATGACTTGCAAATTGTGATACGTTATATTGACGCCAAAGTATTTAGTGTAAAGTGAATCTCAGGTCTTCAACGCGCTCAAAGTCCCAAGTACCAAATTCGCCGTGTCTATGTAAGTTACTGCATTTATTGACGGAAGTATAAAGAAATAGTTCTACTGATAATTCGAAAAGCATGTCTTGAGTAGTTGTAGAATATTTAAAAATTGATAACGTAAACAATCACAGATTATAAATTCACAGTGGCCAATCAGGTAGTCGGCTAAATAGCGCTTTTAATTATTATTGCTTTTGTATTTGTTTTTATCGGTCATGAAACTGTTTTAGTTCTGTTCAAGGTCTTAATTATAATGCTACAATGTATAAAATTATTATACTTACGAAGAATTTTGTTTCAATGTCATCAAATTTAGAAGTATAATGAAATCTTGAGGGTAATTGTTTACATTTTAATTTAATCGGCGAGAATCCATTACGGCTTTGAACGTGTAAAGTACTTCGTACTTGGCCTACATACACTACAACGTAACTCTCAAATGTTGTATCGTCTTTAATCCTTAGGCTTTATAAGCGATAAAACCATTAGGTTTTATCGGTCGTAAAGCACCAAGATCATTTCATACCTACTTTTATGTTCGTGAAAAGGTATTTTAGTAGATAACAATAGTGAATCAGGTAATACGAGTAGATATCTGTTTATGTAGTTAAATCCCATTTCATAAATTATTAATGCGAAAATCACTATCGTATTATAGATATCTGTTTATGTAGTTAAATCCCATTTCACAAATTATTCATGCGAAAATCACTATCGTATTATAGTGTTTGTTTGAAAGTAAGGCATTACTTTTCGAACAAACCAACACACATGCACAAATGAAGACAACAATCACATATACACAAATATAAGACTACATTCACACGTACAGAAATATAAGGCAACATTCACACATATATCTACATAAGGTAATACATACACAATGTATATGTACACAGTTTATTTTACAGCATGTTTTAGTTCAATGTAATTTTTGACGCCGTGTGGTATCCTGCTGAGTAGAATAGACCAACCTCATTTCTTACCGAGTTGTCGTAAAAGGCGACTAAGGTAAGCTTTCCCACCGTTTGATATCCGGTTGAGTAAAATAGACCACCCTCTTTCTTACCGAGGAGTCGTATTTTACGACTAAGGTAAGTTGACGTCAGGCAGGCAGCCGGTCGTAAGATACGTAGCCAAATCATAAGAAAACATGTTTTTAACATGTTGTGCCGACCTCACTTAGAGTGGGATAATTTTTGATAAATTTTGTTAATATGTCCTTTGCTCTGTAATTGAAACTGTTGTTGCTTAGTTTTCTTGTGCTCTATTTTCATTGTTCAATAGAGCGGACATTTGTTTCATAATTTTATGAAAGTAACTAAAGATGGATAATGAAGTAATTTACCACTCTTAAACTGCAATTTAGTAACTATAATAATCTGTTCATTTACTTTGCAATAAATATTGTCGTATATATCGCTTTAGCTCTGCACTCAAGAAAGAAATATGTCTATAGTCTATAAAAATAAGTCCAAAAATAATCCGAAGATGATTCTCTGGAGATAAGGATCTGAGGATGATTCTAAGGATGATCCTGATGATGATTTGGACGATTAAGGCCTTTGCCAATAATCTATCTTACATTATTCCCCTTGTTACCTGTATTAATCATTAATTGTAGGTATCTTTTCAAAGAAACCGTTCCGTTATTACGTTATCCGAGAATCAAGGATGTTATTATTTTGCATGCCTTTGTAAACAAAGTATGAATATAAAGCTTTATCCTTTCCTATTATAATATTATAAATGAGAAAGTTTGTGACTATGGATGTACGTTTGTTATTCTTTCATGGCGAATTCGCTGATTCTATATCGCTGGAGTTTAGCACAACTATTCCTTATTTACCGGGGTAACTTACAGGCTATAGAAATCCTGTTAACTCTACAGGAATAGGATGACATTGAAAAGCGCCATGTATTATCAACCTCTCACGCGACAACAGTCGACACAAACGAAATTGCGGGTAAAAGCTAGTTTTAAATAAAGATATTCTTAACATAATGGAAATTATACTCAAACGGAAATAAATGCATAACATAAATATTACTTTATATTTAAAATAGATTTGATACAATATTAAACGCCATTATCAGAAATTGTCTGGTATCGTTTTATATAATCTTGTAATTTCATTTATAAAGAGATGCATAGAAATGGATGTTACAAAAATACTAAAGACGTGAGCAATGCAGTATAATAAGAAAAAACTAGTATATCAATCAGCATAGAATACTAGTTAAAAGTGATATTAATTAGCCGGTGAGATTATCAAATGAAACTAGAAAAAAATTCTAAACCTGTTCAACTTTCCTACATGACTGAGAAAAGTGCGCCGATTGATGGATGCATGCGCCGCTGACACACCTAGTATTCATATTTCTTGTAATAGGGAATTATCTATAAAGCGCTTGAACATGCATTAAAAAAACTGCATGATCGTTTGTCATATTAATGCATTAAATTGGTATAACATAGTTGTTATCGAAAAACATTGAATGTAATTTAAAATCTTACATGTGAAGTAACATTGCTAATTAATGTCTAATTTACTAAAAACCTCGTGTATAATTAGAACGAACAATGTGAAGTCTGTTTAAAGCTGGTTTGGAACTTTCGTAGAAATTAGTATTAATTCCGGAGATAGTAACGACTCCTATAGAAAGTGACGATTCAGAAATGTTGCACCATTCATCCAGCCATCTATTTATCATTATGTTAACATTGTGTAATTTAGACTTAACTCAGGAATTTTGAGTTTACAGGGAGATTTGACGTATTTTACTCGAGATTTTAAGTCTAAATTACGGACAGGTAAAATGATATGTGAGTCGGTAGTCACTGCCTACTGACTGTTTAGAAATTAACTATTTGTAACTTTTCAAATAATTATTACAATAAAACAAAATTATCATACTATAAAATTAATAACTTACTTAGTAATGATTCGGAGTTAATTCTCATTAAATTTTCTCAATCGGAATCCTACCCAGAACATATTATTAGTTCTAGTAATTAAAAATACTATAATGTGATTATAAGTGCCATTTTTTGATGATGTAACATTATTATAAAATTTCTATTGGTATCAAAAATTTACATTATAAACTTTAAAAGTATTTAACGCAATCTCAATCAATTTCAAATACCTCAATCAATTTAAAATATTATAACCAAACTATTGATATACCCTATTCGACCTGTACGCAACCGAATAACCGAAAAACTCGTACTCGTACAGTAACCTCAGGACTTTTGGTCTTAAAACTTGGTCATTGAGCGGATATACTGACCAAAATTACTATGAGGTAGCAACCAACAAGCTACACTCCTTAATAGACAATCTCTAAAGGATTTAACTCTTTCAGAATTCTCAATTTGATGACTTCTTCACACGGTGTAAGTAGATACGATATGATTTACATGACAACATAGCAGGAGGTTGCTCTGAAAACAAAGCGTAACATATGAGACCCTTCTGTTACTCAAAGGTTGGCTCAAAAGGATCCCTTTTAGGGATCTTATTACATGTGCTATTATTTTTTCCACTTTTCTAAAAATATTTACATATACTAAAGAAATAAATAAATATGAAGCCTGAACGGTACCATTATAGACAAACGATAAATTATAAAAATATCATCCGTTTATATATTATTTATTTCGTATATATTTTAACAGGTAAATATTACTTACTCTGATCAACTTACACAAGGTGTTTTAAAACAGTTATTAATACAACTATATTAAAGAAAACCAAGAGCTTTTCATTATATCTTATTAAATTATTAGCTAGTGTACAACATTGTAAATACACATCGTCGCTTCAAAGGGTTATTTACTATATAGCGTTTTTATCTCATGAACTTTGCGATGACATTTTACAGGTCTTTGACGTATAACATAATTTAACCTGAACGATACAATTAGCTTGAAATTAAAAATGTTGATATTGACTGATAATAAACATGTTATCATTGATTATTATCAGTACGTATGATGTTTTAGAGATAACTTTTAATCGAAACAATAATCATATAATATAATAAGAAATATGAAAAATTATGTGTGTCATGAAACAAATATTTGGTATTTAAAAAACTTCATATTTTTCATATTTGGGATCTATAAATGCGCTGATTAAGCGTGATGAACGACGCACTTTTCTTCCTCAGTTATTATGAATATATTCCATTGTATATAAAAAAAACATAAACAAAATTTAATATAAAGTTAATAAAATATTAATTATCAATATATAAATAATATTTAATTTTTTATTAATATTTTTGAATACTATTTAATATTTAAATTTTCCGTGGGACCCTAACATTGACTCATAGAAAATGCTTAATTTAGTGTTAAGTCCGCCTTTCGTACTTTTATACCTTAATAGTGCAATAAAAATTACGAAATAAAAATAATATATAAATGTATGTAAGTAACATAGCCAAAGAATCGCCTTACGCGTTCTACAAATCATCGACTTGTCAATTAGAAGGGGCTCTGGCTCTTATCTTCACTAAATTACATTGTCCAAGGTTTTGCAATCTCTATGACCGATTTTCTTCACAAAAGTCTGTTTTTTGGCGTCTATTATAAATGCCGGCCCTCACGGCGCCTCGCTAAATCCACGTTCACTTTAGATTCAGGTAGCTAAAAATTAAAGTTTTTGCCTAAAAATTATTAATTGCCTTTGTTTAAATGTAATCATTTTAGTTTACGCTCTTTGCTTAACAGTTATTAAGTAATACCTTACACAATTATAAACATACCTATTAATTTAATGTTCATATCATTTATGGTATCCGACTGTATAGAAAAGACCACCCTCTTTCATACCGAGGTATCGTAAAAGGGACTAAGGTAACTTGACACGCGGTGTGGTAGACGTTTGAGTAGAATAGACAACTTTTTTTTCTTACCGGGGTGTCGTAAAAGGCAACTAAGGTAAGTGGACGTCAGGCAGGCGCCGGTCGTGAAATAAGTAGCCGAATCATGTGATAACATGTTTATAACATGTTGTACCGACCCCACTTAGAGTGGGATAAGGGCAGGAGGATGATGATCATTTAATAACATTACTTTTCAGGTTTATATACAAGTTTGAGTTTGTTTTGAAGTTGTGTCATGTAATGTCATCATAATAAAGGTCAGTCGAGCGTCCTTAGTCCTTTGAAGATATAACTCATAAATTCCTTATCATTTTTCCTATGGATTAGATATGGACATTATATGGATTTACCCACTTTAGCACGAACGCATGTCAGATTATATTTGTGGTTGACCCGCACGTAGATGAGATGATTCAAATTAATTTTTGTTGGGGATGTGGGATATCTTAGCTAGATAGTTAAAAACTACTTATCCGATTGAAGCTATGTTGTATCAAAATGGATAATTTGTTTGAACTAATCTAGGATTTAGTTGGTGTGCACAGATCTCAAAATTGAAACATTTATCATTCAATAATAAAATTATTATGACTAATTAATCAATTGAAACTATAAAACTAGATAATCATTGTATTTATGATTTATAACTTACGCTATGCTTATACATGACTGTGATGATAAATATTCGATTGTTGCTACTTTCTTTTTCTATGTTTATTATGTTTTTTTGTTAGTGATTATCATAAATCGTGAGTTTTGGGAACTCTTACGTGCATTATCGAAAAAATAACTAATCTCCTTATTGTCAAGAATAGCTGACCGAGCCTTGTCAAACCTGGGTCGCTAAAGATATTCAGCTAACTGCATAAGGGAGTTATTCAATTAAACGAATTGCTAATAACGTATTAAACAAAATAACATGAGCTAAGCCTTGTCCATACTTTTATATTATACTCTATGGATGGCTGTCAACAAAATATTAATGTTTACAATACATTAACAATATTAATAAATTGTATTGTATACATTTTATCGTAATTTCCAGTATATATCAAGTAGTAATTGCACTTGTTGTAACTGGCCGATATTATAATTACCTATAGTGTGCACACAGCGTTTATCTTATTATCTTAAGATTCCTTTGTATTATCCTTTTCGCTTTATCAATTATCGTCATTAGAATAGAAATGATGCTTGTAAGTGTTTTATTGTTTCATTTAAGGACTTATAAAACAAAATATTTTAAACAAGTTTTTTTAAATGTCGTTTTAAATACACTCGGATTTTGTTAAAATAGATTTGAAATGACGATTACAATTCAAAGTGAATCTCAAATGACAAAAAGTAAGTTGAAGTCCTGCCATACAATTCAATGTAGCATCTCTGAGTATTATAATATAAAAGTAATATTTGTGCGTCGTAGTTTTAGCTTTGTATAATAGTATAATATAGTATAGATGTACAGCCATAAGTTGGTCTCACATACTTTGTAATGGAAGTGATGCGACTTAATATAAGCGAATTTTTGAATACCGAGTCAGAAAAGAATCATATCTTGAGCGTGTGTTTAGGCATGACAGGTATTAACTTCTTTAACTGATTATGACTGGTAAAGAAGCAGGAAAAAGAGATGTCAAAGAAAACCTGGCTGCCTGATATATAATACATATAATGGCGGCTTAGTATTGAGTTTCAGTGATGTGTTTTTGGATCCATATGTAGAAAGTGGATATTTTTCTTTTTCTATCTAAGGAGGCAATGTGTAAATTTATGATTAAATGATGATATGGCCCGAGTAAAACAGCGGGTATCCGTTAACAATCTGTAATCTTTTATAAATCTTTTAATTGATAAGTTGCCGCTACTAGTTATGCTGTACTTGCCAGGTAGTCTAGTGTTGATAACAATCTTTTGTCAAATGGAAATAATAATCAGTGAATCTTAATTGCCTTACAACATTCACATTTAGCAATTTCCTGGAATTATTTTTAATCATTTATTTTTAATATAGATATCGTTGTTTCTAATTCTGATTTTTAAAAAGCATTTATTTTGTTCCCCTTTCTAATGTTGCATACAAAGTCAATAGATAAAAAAAAATTCTGTCAGTATACTCGTAGATACTGGAATTTATTTTGGAAATATTCAAAATACAAATAATATTATAATACGATTTATAAATAAAAAAATATTATCATTTTTGGAATTTTGAAATTGGTATAAAATATTAATTTATCAGTGTCTTATTAATTTTATTGTTATAGAATTTAAAATCAAAATAGTCATCATTAATATAATAGTTCATCAAAGTATATTGGACTTTTTTTGTCATTTTTATATTTTGTCATTGCTATCTTGCGCAGCGTCTAAGTACTCTTCGACTAGCTAGATCTACGCATTTTTATCATTTATGAAATCCTCAATAGTCTAATAGGCTTTTTGTATCATTCTCCTCATTAATACGTCTTTTAAGCTGCTGTAAGGCTAAAATTTATTGTGTAAATATTTACAGGGACGCAACATAGCGTGACGGGGTCTTAGTCTACATACGATAAATATCTGTAAATTAATCACTATTTTTTTTTTGACATTATCTTATATATACTTCGATTTCGCTTGTGTCACGTAACAAGTACGTGTTTTAAAATAAACTAGAAAGTATATTGTAGGCGTTACGCAAGTATGAAGATTAATGCTCCACATCATTATATTGTGCAATACTTCAGAAAATTTTTAGAAGGTTGCACATTTGCAGAATTCCGTAAATTTGTACCAAACTTAAATTTAAACATGAGATATTCACTCGAAAATGAAAACTCAATGTAATCTCATTTTTAATCATTTTTTATATTTATTGTTTTTGTCTGGACCTCTTACTGACCTACTTAGAAATTTTAAAATATATATTCTTGTAAAAAGTAAAAAAGTATTATTATAATTACCAATTATACTTATTTGAAGTGAGTTAAGTAATATCCCATTACTGGGCATAGGCCTCTTCTCTCTGTCTTTGAAGAGGATTGGAGCTTGGACCTACCACACTGGTCCAATGTGGATTGGTAGATAATCCTTATTTACTACATTTTAAATATTACATTTTGTACTATTTTGTTCAGTACAGTCATCTACATTTGTAGATGGCATCTAGTTTGCAATTAAAAAAACCCCATCCCAGCGGTTTGGATCTTAACTGAGTTTCGTTGTTAGCAGTTAGACAAGCAATGGCTCAATAATTTGAACTCATACGTACTTTACACACATGCATCACGTTCATTAAAGAATCCGATGTCTGGAAGTTTCCATTGTAATTACGCGAGAGTCTCGAGTCACCTTTAGCCGTCTCGTCTTCGGCAGATCATATTGATATATTCGTATTCGCGAAATTACGTCCACTTTATACTACTTATTATTTTTTCCGTTGCTCAAAATCTAATTCTTAAACCATGTCTTTTCATTTCGTTTGCTTAACGATAAGCCATAACAAACATTGTCATTGAAATCAATTTTTGTTTCAGATTTTTATGGCATTACAACTTTCAATTAATTTTGTAATAGAAAGTTTTAAAAATGGGCACTTACGTAAATGAAATTGCTGTTTTAAGGGAAGGCAAGTATTTTTATTTTCGACTATCTTTCTAAAGTAGCAGATTATTTTTCGTTAAAGTTCTTAAAGTTTCAAATAGAAACAAAAACAAAAATTTTAGTCCATGATGCGTACCGGTTTTTTTTCCACGGCGGTAAATGTAACTATTTTCTGATTAGTTTTATCATATTTTATATAGGTGCAATTCTATTTTAAGCTCGTTACTGTCGTTATTGCTAAGATTATAACTTCTGAAATTACATTTTTGTATGATGCTAAGAGAATATTTGACTTTTAGATTTTGACAAATTATTAAGTTTATTGATTTCAGTTGTGTGATTAATTCGTGTTACATTTTAGTTTGTGCTTACAGTATTAAAAAGTAAAATTGGTAATTTTTTTAATTAAAAAAAGTTGTTATTGCTATCAAATGATTTTATTAAATAAATATACTTTCTAAATATATTAACACTTGCAATAATATCGAAACAAGATAACAATCAATCAGAATGCTACATCAAAAACCTATTGGTACGTATCAAAAAATGCATTATCACTGATACGAAGCATAAAGACAAAACACCGACTTTTGATCAAATATTTTAGCAATCCTGGTATCAGTATTACGTGTCACACCAACAAATCGGCTTATTACATAATTCGTCTATTCCTGAAATTATGATTAGTCAAATATTCTACAAAAATATTCATATCTATTTAGGTGTAAGACTAATAGATAAGTAGATTCACTGAAAGTGCACTTGTTTTTGTGGATAATGTAAAACAAACGTGATAAGAAAAGAACGTAAATTAAAACAAAAAGCATTTTTTTCTGTTCTTTCGCTCTTTCTTCCATTCTCTTTTTGCACAATACATACAAACAAAAAAACACACGCAATAATAGGCTGAACACCAGTCAAGGGAATGAGCAACGACACATGTTGTTATATTTTATTTAGTAAATAGCACATACAGCCCGTTTCTCAGGGTTTAATTTAAAGATAGTTAAAAAAATCTCATCAGTTTAAAAAATACTCCGATTGCCACCCAACGTCACAGGATTTCCGCTGGGTGAATCTAGAAATTGACTGAAAATTTTGTTAAAACCGGTCCAGCCGGATTCTATGAAGAAAATACATACTTTCTTTTTTATACGAGTACATTTAGATTATTTATTTAAAGCTCAAATTCTGTTACACTATATTAAGTGAGACATTCTTCGGCATTACGCGTCCAATGCTGGACATAGGATATCTTTTATGGAGACTGAGTAATGAGATAATTAATTGGTATAAGCGGTATTACTTGAATTGGTCGATCGCTACATCTTAGATGGTTCATCGGTTGCGAAGATCCCGAGCCGATTTATAAATTTAAATATGCCATTTCAGCTTGCAAGACCGATACATAGGTAATACTAGTTGCAGAATGCAAATTTTATAAGAAATAAAGAATCGCTAGATCCGAAACGCTAGATGCACGTGGAACTGTCATAATCCAAAGGCGTAAGGATGTAATCAGTCGATTTTTAAGTAATACATTTTGATTAACGAAAATGTTTTTCATCAAGTTATCAAAAAATATAGTCAAAAGTAGTAACTCTTACTAAGCCCCAAGTACCATGGGTATTCTAGAAAAACCTTATTTATTAACATATTTACAATTAATTATGTGCTTTGTGGTGAAGGAAAACTTTCCTTAAAAATGTGTTACCCAGGATTGGAGCAGCATCTCCAATCTTTCTTTGCAATGGAAAGAGATCTTTCTTAGCAATGGGATAATCACATTTCAATAATATATTATAAAATCAAATAGTTATTTATCTACCTAAGTATTAACATTGAAATTAATATTAATAGGGATTAATAGCTTAACGGGTTCTGTCATATCAGTATTAGTGACCCTTTATCTAGACAAATTATAATATGTGCTAGTTTTTTATCTATGCGTGTTGTATTATACGGGTTGTTTTGTAATAAATAGAAAGGTACAAAATAAATATTTACAAAGATGGTATCACAAAAGATTAAAAATCCTCGTTTATTTTAACCTTTACGTTGTCTCTTTCGTATATAAGGAGTGTGATAACGTGTGATATTTTTTTTAAATTTATATATAGAAATCGGCTATACTCAAGTCTTATTTTATCGAATTAGCCAGACTAGTTTCGAGCCAATCTGGGGCCCTTATTCATGAGCTCTTTATACGACGTTATCGCGGGTTAATTAAATTAAAAAATGGGACATTTTTGTATAATTTAATATGAACATGCATAAGGACTAGTATATATGGATATGATATGAGATGTATGCAATTTATGTGGTAGATGTAACATAACTGCTATCTATTTCAACTGCTTTTATGGGCAATGAAGCAAGAAAGAGAAGCGCGGAAGCAGCGCCAAGGGTTTTCGTGATCCATTCGATTTCGAAAAAAAATTGGCCTTTACCTCTGTTAAGGACTGTAATTTACTATTTTTTTTTCAGATATAATGGAGTCGACGGTCGACCCGAATGTCTCCATTATTTCCGAAGTACCAACATTAACTGTAACCACAATTCTAGGAGTAACCATTGTCGTTCTCATCGCGATCATAATGGTTTTTGTTTTAGGAGTGCTCATCGATTGGCGGCAGCAGTAAGTGTATATTTCTTCCTTTCTGTTATGTACACACAACTCAGTGGTATTCAGAATTAGTTTCAAGGTGTAACGATTAATGCACGCGTACTACGTGTGTCCAAGAACTTATTTTCCTTAAATTTTTTCCTGAATTAATCATCATCACATCTTGTGAACTACGCCTTTTAGCTTGTTTTTACTGCATTGATGGTCGTTGTGACATTAATCTTTTTATTCCTGAAAATAATCACTTCACAAGGACAGATAGCAACTTTATAAATCTCAGTTAAGATGTCTTCTTTTATATTTACGGTTGGCTAACTGGCATACTCCTTGACTGTTTGTTAAGCCGTTGGAACGGACCAGTACGTCGTTTAGCGCTATGTTTTCCGTAAGAATAAATTATAAGCAAATATAACCTACCGCTAGAATTTTAAATGAGCCTACCAGTAAGATCATTTTATCATCATCATTATGTCACACATCCCTTATGTGGGATAAGGGCAAGAGAATGATGAAATCTAAATGGGGTCGGCGTAACAGGTTTTAAGCATGTTGTTACATGTTTTGGCTGGTTATTTTACAACCGGTTGCCTGCCCGACGTCAACTTACCGACGCCTCGCCTTTTACGACACTTCGGTAAGAAATGAGGGTGGTTAGTTCTACTCAGCCGGGTACCACACAGTGCGTCAACTAACCTTAGTCGCCTTTTACGACACCTCGGTAAGAAAGACCACCTGGTCTATTTTACTCAGCGGGTTACCACATACCGGGTGAAATTATCTACTGTAATTTATCTGGCCTCTACTATACGTCGCATCAAATTGTGGTACATATTATGCTCGGGAAACAGTGTTAAATTGACGTTTCACCACACGGATACCACACGGTGGGTCAAACTACCTTACTCGCCTTTTACGACACCTCGGTAAGAAATGAGGTTGGTCTATTCTACTCAGCTGGATACTACAAGGCGGGTCGACTTACCTTAGTCGCCTTTTAAGACAGCTCGGTAAGAAATATGGTTGGTACTATTCTACTTAGCCGGATACCACACGGCTAACGGTGTTCCCATATGAGGATCAAATAAAACCTTATATGTATATAATTTTTGTTATAACTTTTATCATTTTTCAGGCGACTGATGGATAAAAAGATAGGAGAAGTGAAAAGGATGAAAAATAATAGAAAAAAAGTAAACCATCCTGACGCTGATGTAATCAGTATAGCAAACAATATGGAAGAACCTAGCACGAGCATAGCCCCCGCGGAATCTATAAGAAACATACCATAAATTTGTAATGTTATGATCCTTAGCATACTTCATATATTAATATTTCTGTATTTAGAACACGGTTAAATTAATTCTAGGTGTCAGTATACAACTCTGTATAAAACCCCGTACGGATTTAAAAATTAAATGAAATGTGAACGCGATCTTATTATATGGATACATCTTTATATCTGCCTACATTAAGATTTTTTTTATACTTTATTTTCAAGTATTATTAATTTAATATTTTAACAACACCATTCCATAAAAACTGCCGTGTATGTAACGACCTAACTTGCCGTCTCGTTCGCACCTACCCGTATATCCTTCCCGCTCTTTCCAACCGCAACCTTTTATGCTTGTCTGGCTGGGGCAGGAACAATGGAAAATGTCTGGCTAAAAGGGAAACATCATCTTATTCTTATCCAAGTAATATATATTAAAATCAGCTTTTATACTATGACGTAAATAGAAGTCAAATTTCATGAATTTTAAGGGTGTCTGGCAGGGGGTTTCCACTATGCTAAGTGTCTGGCATTGACTGATGTGATTTTTAATATTATTCTAAAGGTAATATCAAAAGATCAAGCTTTATACTATGACGAAATTAATTCGGAATTTTGCAACCTTGAGTACCTCGTATCTCCCAAAGCCACTATGATCCAAATTCCATAATCTACCATCGTTCTTACCTGTGTTGGGAGCATGCAGTGACAAAGTTTCAGCTTTTATAAAATGACGAAGGTCTGGCGCTCACGAGATCTCTCTCTATAACCATAATTAGATGTAAGGAGCGTCGTGATTTCATGTACTACCTTATTAAATGCAGTGAAAGAGAAATTCTATATTCGTATTCCTCTAAGGTTAATATATTTTAACATCATACATTCCAAATATATTGTGGTTTCACTATATTTCAAATTTATCACTCATTCGTCATCCACAGGTGACTCATAAATTAAGATTTCAATCTTCGTGACTTGTAGTATGAAAGATTTCGAGTTTTCTTGAATCTCCATCGATCTTCCATTTACTCGTCTTGTTTTATTAGGATTAACATGTTTGACTGAAACGTATATCCGGTAAAATAGATAATAAATAAATAATAAATAGACTAGAATTTCACTATGGTTAAAATATAAATCATTTATCAGCATTTTATGTGCTGAAGATTGACTTAATTTTCGTCAGTATGCCTTGTGTCTTATACAAACAGCGTAGTAAATAATATTACAATAAGATTTAAAATCAGGTGAAACAGGTCGTACATAATTCCTATTATTGCACGAATTCGTTTCAGATATTAATACACAATTGACATCTACATTTTTTTTATGAAGTGTTTATTCAGGCTTTTTGAATGTCCTTTACTAATTCTGATGATTGTTATCTTCTTTAAAGATTTTTTGCTAGTGCTACGTTTGGATGGTACCGTCCATCCATGGTTAATATCATTGATAGGTTTAAGTGACTCACTAAACCGTCGGTTTGATAGCAAAATGCGCTGTTGGTACATATCAGCATATGGAACCCTAATACGTCAATTAAGATTAGTACAATTTGCGGCCTAGAAGAAAGATATGTTTTTAAATAAAATATTTATGTTTATTAAAATTTGTAACGAATGTTACACTAAAAGTAAAAGTATAGATATATTTTTAATACCAAATATTTGAAATTATAGAAAATAAATTATAAATAGTTTGTTTGTAATTTAATTGTATAAATGACTGTTTTAATCATAATTAGTTAATTTGTTTTATATTGAGTAAATGTAAGATAAAAAGAATATATTGTAATAAATTAATTAAATAATTTGCAGCCAATATATACTTTCATTTATAATTTAATAATTTGTCATAAAATGTAAAAAATCTATTCAATAAAATTTCGATTTTTGTTCGATTCCCTGAATTCCGAAACCTTCGTTCAAGATTTTGAAATTTTCTTCTCTTGTCATAAACGTAATTTCATATTATGTACGTATTTTGGTCTATCAATATGATATTTGTTACGTCGGTTGGGCAGATTCCCTTTTATTAGTAGTTGTACTTGTACTTAACCTGAAACTATAATTCTTTTTTTGTAGTTCCTACATAGAAATTTAATTAAACAATAATTGTTACTAAGATAACAAATATTTTTCTATTTAACAACACAAAAATTATTAGTATAACGTCAGGATCAAATATTTTCTTTATTAAATAAACATAAACAGAAATATACAAACAATCTTTCTTAAAATAACTTTTTTGACGATTTTTTTATGTTATCCCGGTGTATAAACATTAATTGTGCCAAATTTAATCTATATTGGTTCAACGAATTGGCCATGAAAACGTAACAGACAGACTTTCGTATTTATAATATTAATAGTTTATTTATTTTAGTAACTAACCTGTATTACTTATATTAAATATCCATTTTAATAGCTCAGTTAAATTTATCCAGTAAATAGTAACGACTATATATAGGTAAACTTTATAAAGATAACTGTTTTGACGTAAGCCGAAAAATTTCGTATTTAAATACTTCTGCATTTACGAAATTTGACTTGATTTAGACACATCGTGAATAAAAATAAGTTCCATAGGTTTATTCTGCCAAATTTCATCGATATTGGTTCAGCGGATAGACCGTGAAAACGTAACAGACAGACAGACAGACTTTCGCTTTTATAACATTAGTAAGGAGTTTATTGTTTAACCGTGTGGTATCCGGCTGAGTAGAATAGCCCACGTTCATTTCTTACCGAGGTGTCTTAAAAGGCGACTAAGGTAAGATGACCCACCGTGTGGTATCTGGTTAAGTAAAATAGACCACTCTCTTATAGAGGTGTCAAAAGGCGACTAAGGTAGGTTGACGTTAGACAGGCGGCATTTTATTGATGTTATTAATAAAACAATGTACCGAAATTGATGTTACAACTGTGTTATTTTCGAACTCAGTGTTTAAAAAATAAAAGAACAGTTTTAATATTATCTACGTTACAAAAAACCTATACTGGTCCATAATCGTTTCGGTTATGATTTCGTTGCAAATGCACATACATTTTCACGTACCGTGAAACTGACGAAACTGAAGGTAAAAACTGGACTGGAGTGGACTTGATTGGACGTGAAAATTCATCAGTTACTAACTCATAACTCAAACATAAAGTTGTCCACTATAATCATATTTCCAGTAAAACAATCTAATTTTATTTAAAAAAAAACATTGCAATTGTAATCAATTGCGATGACGATCAATAAATTAATCATTGGATGGTGATAAGATTAATAATTATGAATTGATTTAGTGAATATTTAATCAGTACCGTGTCGAACTTCAAAGAATCTACAGTGTTCTAGTGATATTCCATTCATCGATACTTAAACGTGATATTTTTTATTGTTTCCTTATTACTTTTAAAATGAATGGAGCAACAATATAGTTTTTTCCGGACTGACACATTTTGGTATTAAAATAGTAAAAAAAACATTTGTTATGGGAAATTCCAAATCAAAGAAGGTTCAGAAGGAGCCGGACAGGTTTTTCGAACGGGAGAAATGGAGGGAGCAAAAGAGGGAAGAAAAAAAGAAAAAAGTTATAAATCTCCATAAAAGGACTGCCGTTAAAAATCCACCCATACCTCCATCTGCTTTGTTATCACCACCGCCTACCCATGGATCAGTGCCTGCCCCTACGCCTGCCCATGTTCGTTCCTACGACGATGAAGCCCTCGATCGCATGCGTTACCAACTTAATAATGACAGCGATGCCTTTTTAATGAACAACATCCTGTTGTCAGTGCAGTTCTTTGAAAACTATGAAAGGTATTTATGCCGTTATCGTTATTATTCTTTGAATTCTACTAAACAGAGATTATTTACTCCTTGCGCGGTAATTAATAACACAGATAATGAAATATATGTAATTTGATACTAAGCATCATCTTGTCTTTATGGAATCCTTCAGAACACTTGCTGTATGATGCGTTTTCGTTTCGTTAGTCAATAGAGAAAATTAATAAAACAATAATAATAAACTTATATAACACGCGTTAGCTATTATTGATTACATTTGGTACAATGTATTCCTACTCTACCTAAGCTTAGTGATATGCTAGGCTTGGATAGTACATTCTATCGAAGATTTTTCGTACATTTACTTGTGACTATTATTAACTTTAATAGAAATGGATAGTTTTAACGGATTAGAGTCGTGTTTATACATACATTTAGAAAAATTACCAGCCATGTCATGTATATTTATTTTTAAATAATGAACTCATCATTCGAAAATTATTCGTTTATTATTTTATTATTTATAAAGATAAAGTGAAATAAATATTACAGATATATGTATGACAATTCTGGAAAGAGTACATTATATATTTCCATTTAATTTCTACACGATTAAAATATGCCTGCCAAATCTAAAATTTTGTCATATTCATAACTACATTTAAATCATCAGTCAGGTGATTATAGGTATCGGTATTTCGGATAATATTAATTCAATTCAGAGAACATTTCGCTATAAGACACTTACTTATACCAATTAGCGGATATGATATTGAAATAAAGGTATTAAGCTTTGATAACAATTCAAGAAGATATTTATACTGATATTGTTATCTAGCTTCGTTAGCGGTGATTTCTTTATGATTTTATAAATCACGTAAATCTATTTTGCATGTACCTAGGTTTGTGCACGTCACAGTAAAGTGCAAATTGAGATTTTGTGATAACTTGGAATCAACATATTTTTAATAGGTATCTCTTTTATGGAAACATTAGTTTATTATTATTATAATAGATAGATCCAATATATATTTATATATATATATATATATATATATATATATATATATATATATATATATATATATATATATATATATATATATATATACCTATTAACGTAATAAAATAAATCGAAATTTGCTTGGGTACAGGTGGTTTTATGTTTTTTATCGTCAGCCATTAATCTGAAGTTATAATCCCCAATTTGCTCATCTTGGATAGACTAAAGAACGTTAATTTTTATCCTGATCCTGTATAAATGGCTCAAACATACGTACTGGTCAAAGAAGGTTCAATGTTATACGTGTCAATCTTATAAAAATACAAAATAGTTAACACATTAAAAAATCTTTAATATTTAAATGAATTAATCTTGTGTGTATATATATAAATATATTTTCTGAATCTCGGAAACGGTTCCAACGATTTTCCTGAAATTCAGCATGTAGGAGGTTTTGGGGGAGAAAAATCGATCTAGCTAGGTTTTATTTAAAAAAAGATGTTTTATCCTTATTTTTGGGATAAAAAGGGGATAAAAATATGGCATAATGTAGAATTGAAAGAAAAAAATTTTTTAGTTGTCAAACGTAATGTTGCGATAGCCGATGGGCTACAGGCGGACCAAAAATTTTCAAAACCCGGGTTCGAATGGCACATTTCATCGGCGCCTTCTTTCTTTTTTTTAAAAGATTTTTTTATATCTTTTAAAAAATTACCAAGAAAAAGCTTGGTCACACAGGTACTTTTCTTAAAATTTGAATATATTCACAGGGAGGTGCACCAGATTAAAAATAATCCTATCAGCGAACGTCAGCAGATAATGGACCAAGCAATGGTACAACACCATAAGCATGTGTTTTTTGCGGATAGAATTCAAGAGTGCGTGCAAGACCATATAATATACCACAGAAGCCGAGATCAGACGGAATCACTCATAGCACCCCGGCTATTCATCATTTATGACAATGTAGAGGCAAGCGAGCCTGGAGATACTTCTGATTACTGTGCTGTTCTTGATGCACCATTTTACAAACTCCGTATAGAAGATAGTAAAGAATCAGGTAATCATACAATTTATTAAACGATATTTATGAGTATGTATTTTAAATATCATCACAACCTTTATTCTTTATAACTGATGTAATCAAAATTATTTATTTTTTTAGGTTTCGTAAAACTGAAAAAGTTAGAAATTTTAGAAAGTACGCTTCCTAAGGAATCTGAAATCAATATTATGTCACCAACTGAACGTGATGATAGTATATATACTGATTCCGAAAAAGAATCATTCGCATCTGATGATATACCATACAAATCATCCAAAGACGTTGTGCAAAAAATTAAAAAGACGAAATCATCGGATGTTCATGAAAGTAATGTCCAGAATGTAAAGTCCAAAAATTCGGAGGGCACTCATATTAATGTTATCAAGGAAAAACAAACAAAAGACAGCGACGATGATTTTATACACATTGAAATGTCATCAATCATCAATTGTCAGGAAACTGAAATTTCCTTTAATTTAGACGATAAAGAGGATATTGATGATAATAATTCGAAGCCTAGAAAATCAATATTAAAACACACAAGGTGTCATAGTGGTCCTACCAAAGAAACTATTTTAAAGCCAGTATTAGATGATACTCGTCATTTTTCTTTGGAAAATATAGCAGCTGAAGATACTGAAACATCAGGATATCGGTCTAATACGAGCAGTCGTCAAGCGGAATCAAGTGAAACTGAATCGGATTACGGTTACGCAACTATAACTGAATCAACAACACCAAAGAAAATAGAACTCAGCTCACAAACGAATTATTTGACTACTTCTGGAGTTTTGCCAGATGAAAGTTGGTTAACAGTTAATGTTAGATCTATGGATTGGAGTGATGATGAGAACGAAGATTCAGTTTCTAAAGTATCGCTAAATAGAAACTTATACGAAACTTATCACTATCTTAGTTCTATAATTTTCATGAATGATTTTGTAGATAATTTTATCCTTCATTTAGGATCTGGATTAGGATTTTCTCAAGATACTGTAAAAAATGCTTTAACTCAAGGAGCAAGTATTTATTGTAATGCAATAAAGAATGGCTCAAATGCTAACTATGAAGTTTTTCCTGCACTCATAGCTGCTTGGCCAAATGCAGCAAATCAATGGATCATCCGAGAGAGGAAAATAATACAAAATCCAAGAACAAATTTTACATATCAATGGCCCACTAAGTATATGGTTAGTAAAGCCATTGGTTTCGGTTGTTTCTTAGTCCCTATAGGATTTAGGCCAAAAAGGGGAATAAATCCTGACCAAAAGTTGCAATGGAAAGTTATATTTCCTGCAGCAGAGCGCTATTTAGAAAGTTGCTTGGCTCATTCTCACATGCGATGTTATTTATTTGCCTTAACTCTGCATAAAACGTTTATGGAAAATGATTCATCAAAAATTGGTATTGATGCAAGTCATATTAAAAATCATCTATTTTGGCAATGCGAAGATAATTATGCAAGGTGGCCTGAAGATCGCCTAGGAGAATCTCTTCGATTATTTTTGAGAAGTTTTTATATGCATTTTGGACAGTCACGGTTTCCAAATTATTTTATAGAAAGTTGTAATGAGTTTAAGTGCATCCCAAAGCCTTTGTTATTAAAGTTGCAAAAAAAATTAGCAGATATTCTAGAGGCGCCTGTAATGCATTTACTTCATGCTCTTCAGAGACTCAAATATACGAAAAAAGATTTTTATCCAACATTTAATAGTCACAGGCTGTATGATATTCTGACTTGCAAAAATCCTCTCCGTATTATAAATCCGCATTTACCAGTTGTAGCTTCCAGCTACGAAAGTTCTGATAGTGATGATGAACGTCTTAATAGTATATGGGATAAAGCTAAGGTTCACGATAAACATTATCAATGGAAGAAAGAAAGACAGAGACAAATGAAAGAGCGGAGACGGACTAATACGTCAAATAAAAAACAAAAAAATTCTGGAAAAGCAGAACCTGAAATTAATAAAAACGTAAGTATATATTTAGTACGATTTTATTATATGTATATATAAGAATATATTTTGCAAGTGTAAAAAGTCACAGAAACACCAAAATATATATTTATTTTTGTACTATTTCTCATAATAAGTAAAAAATAATTGTCTCGTAATTTATAAAATTTAACAAAGGACAATTTATTTTATAATTTTGTATTAACATGGATTCAACACTACTATATTTTTATAACTAAAAAGATTTACTGTGTTTTGCAGATTATATTACCTACAAAAATGGACACAGAGCGCCGGCGTTTAGTGCTTGAGTTCTTCATACCTCATTTTATAGCAATGGCACGGTCAAGTGAAAAATTTGATGTTTTAAAACAAGCAGTTATTTATTTGGAGCAAGCACAAAGATTATGTTATCTTTTGAGAGAAGAACCTGCTGGAGATATTACAGCGACTGAGTATTTAAAAGTTATACGTGATAAATTAAGTGACTGTCAACGGAAACTGGTTAATCAGGGAGGTTATAAACTACCACCGCGAGAAAAAAGCTATATAGAAAGAAATACTACGTCAAATTTTATAAAGAAACATCGACCAAAATGTGAACATATTATAAATCAGGCTTCCCCATCTGAAGGCGGGAGCAATTCACCGTTTACTTTTGCAGATATTCACGTTGAACATAATTTTAATCAAGATACTAAAAAGTACTTAGATATAAATGGTGCGGAGGAATCAAAATTATAATTTGTAAAGTTTATTTAAATCTGAGAAAAATCAGTATTTTTTAAAATTATATTGTAAATAACTTATCTTATGAATGAAATTAATATTGACATGTAATACTTTAAAATTTATAACAATAACGGAATCTCTTTTTAGTTATCGAGTAAGTATAAAGTAATAATATTTATTAAGAATATATAACCTAAAAAAAATTATTAAACCGAACGAATAATGGAAAATTTACTTTACATGAAATAGTTGTTTTAAATATACATTTACAAGTACATTTTATAATATTGTTTGTGTTATTGCGTAAAACAGAGTGTACCTACGTAATAACGAGGAATTTAAATGACTTTCAACCACTTTAGCGTATAAAATTTTTATTTAATCAAATTAGAGGATTAACTCCGCCAACCATAGCGAGTAATGCCATCCTTACGTACATGCCATATTCAGCTTGTCTAAAGTAAGCAGCTCGTGGATCTGAATCAAATTCTGGTGAGATCTCATCAACCCGTGGGAGCGGATGCATGACAATCATACGACGTCGTGCGCGTGTCATCAGTTGTGGAGTAACAACTAACAAACCGCGCATCTAAAATATACACATAATTACCAAATTAATATATCAAAATCGCTTCTCAGATCAAAAAAGATATATGACCAAACTCAGTAATAAAACTTTTTTTAGTATTTGTTACATGCTAAATCGTTTTCCTCCATATGAACTGAACAAAAAACTACGCCAAATGCATTAAGCGAAAAATTGACTATTGACTATTGACTCAGCGTAATGTTGGAAGTTAATTTACGTTTGTCTAAAGGTAAACTAAGATACATAAATAAGTTTAGACGTAAGTATTCAAATATGCTTCAGTCAATTGTTTAGAACTCTAGTTTTCTTTTTTTTATTAATCTGAGTTTTTCTTTAAAAATCAGTATAAGTAAAATAGAAAAATTGTGTTAAAGTATACTGTTTTTGCAATTTATAAGTCATAAATAGTAATTGTCAGTCTATTTAGTAAATTAGAGTATTTAGGTACTTGTGTAAATTATTTGACTTTAGATTAATCGATAGATATAATTATTTCAATTATGATGTTGACTGAAGATAATGAACATATTTTCATTGACGTAACATCGATGTTGTTACATTAGGACTTTTTTAAATATTGAGTAATGACCAAATAGATTGTAACGGTATGAATAATTCATGAATATATATAATAGTGCATGTAAAGTTAGTTATACAACCAATATTGATTTTCAATAAATATCCTTTGTTCTACTTTCGTTTTTGTTTTAATAATGCTGTTTCAAAAGTAATGATATTATTATTTTGCTATAATCCCCATTTAGACTTCGATTATTTTTTGGTATGGAACGCCGTAAAGTATCGTCTAATTCTATAAATTATTTATGATATGGCTACTGCTGTGCAATTGGTTTTACCTTTTCGTATTCTTCTTGACTTTCAAATCTTTCTCGCTGAATTCTTGTCATGTATAAAACATGCGTATCTGCTAGAACATCTTCTAAACGTTCAAAAACTTTTTGGGGAATTCCTTTATAGTTTACATAATCTGTAATATGTTTCGGCATACCAAGTCCCTTGGGACTAACATACTGCAATTGTACTTGGTATAATGTCAGTAATCGTGCTAAAGAATGAACTGTGCGACCATTTTTCAAATCTCCGACCATAGTAATTGTGAGACCATTAACTGTGCCAATTTCTTCTCTAATAGTAAACACATCCAAAAGCGCTTGTGTGGGATGTTCTCCTATTCCATCTCCTGCATTAATTATAGGCCTCCGGCAGTGACGAGACGCGCGCTGTAATATGACAAAATAAACAAAGAAGATATTATAACCTAATTTTTAAATAATTTTATTTACTTACAGCAACAGCCCCAGGTTCTGGATGTCTCAATACTACAATATCGGCATAGCTGGCCATTATTGTAACGCTATCTTCTAGTGTTTCACCCTTTTTAGCCGACGAACTAGTCGCATCTGTATGTATTACTGAACCACCTAATCTGTGCATTGCTGCTGCAAAACTGCAGCTTGTGCGTGTACTTACTTCATAAAATATTGACGCCATTACTTTTCCTCGTAAAATATCGTCTAAAATGCGACCTTTACTAACGCTGGTTTTCATAAACTGAGCTAAATTAAAAATATCATTTAAAGTTTCTTTTCCAAAAGTATCGACTGTCAATATACTTTTTCCAAAAAGATCACTTCTGTGTCGTTGCGATGCTGTTGTTTGCGGATATGAGGAGCTATCGCATCTCTGTCTCGTCGTCGATTGAGGAGGTAGAGGAGATACACTTCTTAAGCCAGATACGTCATGGAAATGAACATTAAGCTTATTTTGTACATCAAGTTTAGAAGTTTCTACTTGATCTATATCTAAATCACTTACTCGACTAAACTCTAAAGAATTGTGTAAATCTAGAGAAGAATTTGGCCGACTTGTATCTTTTTCGACCTTTTCAGTTCCCACATAAGGTTGTTTCTTGGGTGTAGGCCAATCGCGTACATTTTGGCCGAATCCAGGTGGTACTAATACTTGCCCTTCAACATAAGCAATTTCTCCTCGTAATGTTACTCGATGAATAGCTCCACAAACTCGCATGCCAGCAAATGGAGTCCATTTAGATTTTGAAAATTCTAATTCTTGAGGGATTGACCACTCGTAATCCATATCTACTTCAACGTACGTATTCCATTGTTCAGGTAAATTAAATATTTTGCGTGGATTTTTATGAAATTTGGAAATTAAGTCATCAATAGTCAGTCGTCCTTGATTAACAGCGTTCAGAAGAAGCGGTAAAATAGTTTCTAAGCCTGGATATCCCGGTGGGGGGTTTTCGGAGTCTTTTTCTTTAACAGAATGAGGTGCGTGATCAGTAGCAAAAATGTCTATTATATCCATATTTTTCCATAATTCGGCCTGATCTTCAGGGCTACATAAAACAGGGCGAACTTCGGCTCGCCCTTTTCCAATTCTATCTATGTCATCTGTGCTTAAAAAGAGGTGTTGCGGACACACCTCACATGTTACCTTTAAACCCCTATCTTTTGCTGCCTTAATTATCAAAATTTCTTCTTTTCTAGCTACGTGACATATATGAATAGGTCTATCAAGTAAAGATGCCATTAGGATAATAGCTCCAGTTTTTTCGCGTTCTGCATGTGCGCATATAGGTATTTTCTTAGGCCAGTTTTGGAGATGCTTTTGCCACACTGTCATATCATCAAGTTTAAGCGTTGTAAACGTTTCATTTAAGTACATTTTTAGCGCTGCTGCTTGCGGTGCTAATTCAGCAGCTGTATCACAATTAATAGTTGATGCACCTACAAACAACGCATAGTCACACCGAGCACTAACACGTGCTAATGTTGAAACATAATCGTACGAAGCTCGGTCGGTCACAGGAGGATTAGTGTTTGGCATAGCACATATCATAGTGACACCGCCAGCAAGGGCAGCAGACGTACATGAATCATAGTCTTCTTTATGTGTACCACCGGGCTCACGAACATGTACATGAACATCTATGAAACCAGGTAATTTGATAATATTACGAGATGTCATACAATCTGTATGCGTTTTCATTTGTGGAGCACCACCACAACGCCACATAGCCTGAAAAATATCATGCAAAAATATGTATAAAACAAAAATCATACATCTACAATTTTAAAAAACTTTCATAGTTAGGTAAGTATAAATTTTCATAAAATACCTGAACAAGAAGTTTAGCGCATTTAACATCAGTGATAAGAGGCACGGCATAATCAACGGCTAATCGTCGAGTTCTATATCCATGAGTACTAAAAGAGGAAACCCTACGAGTTCCGCCACGCATTGGCAAATTAATTACAAGGTCAAGCTCTTTTCGGGCCATAAAATCAGCGAGATGCATTAATTCACCGTCTGATCTTGCATCATCAATATCACCAATGTGCTCAAACGTCCATTGTACACCTTCCACCTGTGAAATTTGTACCGTAAAATATGTACACAAAATGTATATAAATTTCTAATTTAGAACACATACCTCTACTCCATGTTCAGTATAAAAATCTCCTGTACCCATACTGGCATAAAGCTTGTAACCCAATTTATGTAAGAGACGTACACTTGGTAGTAATTCCATTTTGTGCTATAAAAATATTAAAGTTAGAAATGGATTTTTTTAACAAATAAACGTAATTATAACATAGTTTTGGGTCTCATTTTGTTTACCTTAAATGTCCCGACAGATAGAAGAATAGCCTTTTTAGGAATTCTAAACCCAGTACTCATTAATGATTTTAGATAAGCTTCATAGCGATTTTCTCCAAAGCAAGCGACTTCACCTGTTGAGGCCATTTCAACTCCAAGTGTTACGTCGGCACCTGATAACCTTGAGAATGAAAATTGCGGTACTTTAACCCCAACTTTGCCGCATCCACCCATTACATTTACAGGGTCAACAGGAATACCTAAAATTACATTTGTTGCCATTGCAACGAAATCGTGATCTAATGTTTTGGAGACAAATGGAAATGATCTGGAAACCCTCACATTACATTCTATAACTTTTAATTCATTGTCTTTTGCAATGAGTTGCATATTAAAAGGTCCAGTTACGTCAAGAGTTTCTGCTATGACTCTAGCGATTTCATTTATTTTATCCAATGTTTTGTTGTTAATATCTTGCGGCGGAGTTACTAAAGTTGCATCTCCAGAATGAACACCTGCATTTTCTACATGTTCTGAGACAGCCATACATAATATAACTCCATCGGATGCAACAACATCGACATCTATTTCTTTGGCATCCAATATATATTTTGATATTACAACAGGATGTTCTTTATTAACTTGACTGGCTGATTTCAAATATGTTTCTAACTCTTGGTTTGAAAATGCTACGTTCATCGCTGCGCCACTTAAAACATATGATGGTCGGACTAAGCATGGATATCCAACTTCATCACAAAAATTAATAGCTGATTCAAGATCTGTCAATTCTTTCCATCGTGGTTGCAAAATACCTTTCCGATCTAGCATTCGTGAAAACTTAAATCTGTTTTCAGCATTGTCTATCATGTCAGGAGAAGTGCCAAGTATAACAGCTTGCTGTCTATGCAAATCCATAGCAATATTGTTTGGTAACTGTCCTCCCATACATAATATTACCCCATCTGGGCGCTCTATTTTATATATGTCCATAACTACCTCAAAAGAAATTTCCTCAAAATACAACCTATCACTCATGTCATAGTCTGTACTAACTGTTTCAGGATTATAATTAACCATAATGGTTTTTTTGCCTTGATTTTTTAATTCTCTAAGGCATCCAACAGCACACCAATCGAATTCTACAGAGCTTCCTATTCTGTACACACCTGACCCAAGGACCATAATAAATTCACCTGGAAAATCTATGTCATGTGAACTACCATTGTAAGTAAGATAAAGATAGTTTGTAGAAGCTGGCCATTCAGCCGCTACAGTATCAATTTGTTTTACAAAAGGGGTTATTTGGTACTCCTCTCTTAATTTTCGTACAACTAACTCTGTGCTCTTAATTGCGGCAGCAATTTGTTTATCAGAAAATCCAATTTGTTTGGCCCGTTTCAATATATCAAGTGATATCGATCCTGAACTAATAGATTCGAGTGTTGTATAATAATCAATTATATTTTTAAGTTTTTCCAGAAACCAACGATCTATTTTAGTTAGCTCATATAATTTTTCAACACTATAATTATTTTTTAGTGCAGCTGCTAAAACAAACATTCGCTTGTCTGTTGGTTCTTTCAGTTCATTTTCGTTAACTTTTTTTATATATGGATCAAACCCATTGACATTTTCGTCAACCATTCTTAAAGCCTTTTGAAATGCTTCTTCAAAATTTCTTCCAATAGCCATTACTTCTCCTACACTTTTCATGGAACTTCCGATTTTTGTACTTACTCGGTTAAATTTTGCCAAGTCCCATCTGGGTATTTTAACCACACAGTAATCAAGACTAGGCTCAAAACAAGCTGTAGTCACTCCAGTGACAGAATTTTTTATTGACGGCAAAGGTATTCCTAGCGCTAATTTTGCGGCTACATAGGCTAGTGGATAACCAGTAGCTTTACTAGCTAATGCAGAACTTCTTGATAATCTAGCATTCACTTCTATTATATAGAATTCTTCTGAATTAGGATTTAGAGCATACTGTATGTTACATTCGCCTACAATACCAAAGTGTCTTATAACTTTTAGTGCAGTATTTCTTAGCAAGTAATAGTCCTTGTTAGATAATGTTTGACTAGGCGCAACGACAATTGATTCTCCTGTATGTATACCTAGGGGATCTACATTCTCCATATTGCAGACAGTTATACAATTATCAAAGGCATCTCGTACAACTTCGTACTCGACTTCTTTCCAACCTTTTAATGATTTATCTATGATAAGTTGTTCCGAGTGTGATAACGCGTGATGCGCAAGGTATTTTAATTCTTCTTCATTATTAGCAAATCCAGAACCAAGTCCACCAAGGGAAAATGCAGAACGTGCCATTACTGGATAGCCAATTTGTTTGGCAGCTATTATAGCTTCGTCTATCGTAGAAACAGCTGCACTAGGGGCTACTTTTTCGCCTATAGCGTGAATTTTTTCAGCAAATATTTTTCTATCCTCTGTATCTACTATAGACTGTACCGGAGTTCCAAGAACGCTGACATTATATTTTTCGAACACTTTAGACTTTTCTAATTCAACCCCACAATTTAATGCCGTCTGTCCACCAAATGTCAGTAATATTCCAGTAGGTCGTTCGGCTTTTATTACTTGTTCGACATATGCAGGAGTAATAGGTAAAAAATAAACTTTGTCAGCTAAGCCTTTAGACGTTTGTACGGTTGCAATATTAGGATTAATGAGAACAGTTTGAATTTTTTCCTCTTGCATTGCTTTTACACCTTGTGAACCCGAGTAATCAAACTCTCCTGCTTGACCGATTGATAGACCACCTGAACCAAGGATTAAAACTTTTTTTGGCCTTTCATATAATATTGGAACGTACTTAAGTTTTTCACAAATAATATCATCAATTATGCATTCCTTATTACTTTTATATAACTTTACGCTTTCGATGAAAATATCAAAGAGGCATTCTAAATCTGTGGGACCTGCAGTATGCTCCGGATGAAATTGCACACTAAAATAAGGAAGGGATTTGTGTATTATGCCTTCATTTGTGTTGTCATTTTCGTTAGTAAATAAAATTTCCCAATTCTTAGGTAGTGTATTAGTATCTACAGCAAAGCCATGATTTTGTGATGTCATAAAACACCTCCCTGTACCTTTATGTGTGCAAGGTAAGTTGTGGCCTCGATTTCCGTACCTGAAAAAGTTGAATTAGTACAAACAAAACTATTTGGTACTATGTAATTATATTTTTACTAAGTATAAGTAGTTCCTAATTTTATCTAATATATAAATATATTACACATATATTCTATTCACAATGTTTTTAATTTCGCGTGAGTTTTATCATTAGAATTTTTGTCCGTCAATTTTAATGGGCGGGTCTATTCATTAGAATAGCTCATTAGAATAGCCCATTAGAATTAGATCTAATCGAATATTTCAAATACAAATTCGATGACATTTCAATTCCGGATATATCAATAATATTAATTTACCGAGTTTTATAAGTTTTACAACCAGCAGCGGTTGCGAGTAATTGATGACCTAGACATATACCAAAAATTGGTTTTACAGAAGATGGATTATCAATTAATTTTTTCAAATTATTTACAACTGTCTTGCAAATTTCAGGGTCACCTGGACCGTTGCTGATAAATAAACCATCATAATCTTGTAGGTCTAGGTTATGGTTCCATGGAACTAAGACAACTTTAGCATCCCTTTTTATTAAACATCTTATTTGATTGTATTTCAAGCCACAATCCACTGCCAAGATTGTAATTTTGCCATCAGGATTAAAAGTTTTCGGCTCCTGCAACGTAAAAATATAAAAGGTTAGTTTAATCATACTGTATTTTCTAAACCTACATTTTAATAAATATATATTATTAGATTGTTTCTTATCATTATCGCTTACGTCAGCTTTTAAACATGGCATGGAGACGCCGAAAGTACTTGGTAATGTTGTTCATTTAGTTCACAATAAAATACTAAATACATTAATGGTAAAGACTAAAGAAGTAATAAATAATTAAGTCTATTTATCAACGTTTCATGCAGAAAAGAATTATAGTGTAGCTTTTTAAAATAAGACATGCTTTATAAATGAATCATAATTTGGTTGCATTGTTTTGTTCCATACTTATTTTTAGTTAGTACCTTAATAGAGACTTCAGCAACTAAGTTCCTTAGGTTGGGATCTTGAATTGGTGGCAGTATTTCGAAAGGGGGAACACCCTGAATAATTCTGCCCAATGTAACACCTTCCCGAAGTTGAAACGTTAGTGCCCTAGTATCAATGTCGCAGAGACCGGGTACTCCATGTGCGGCCAACCATTTGCCCAAAGAACGTCGTGCCCGCCAATGACTGGCGTGAGTGCTTACTTGACCAACTATCAATCCTGCAGCCCAAATTCGTTTTGATTCAAACCATCTGTAAGATTAATCAGCGGGGTAAAATTAACTACGTAATTGGATTGGTGATTAGGTCTTCCACGTTACTACGCACACGCACACACACACACACACACACACACACACACACACACATATATATATATATATATATATATATATATGTATATATCCTTGGAATTCTGTAGCTGTTTCATCAAAATATTTTGCTTTAACTGTTAAAAGCATAAAAAAGTAATGTAAATAAAGCGCGTATTTTTTTAAGAAATGTGGAAAGGATTTCTAGCGTGTGTGTTCAGTTCATCAAAGCTTAACTAATAAAGGTAAAATCGATAAATTTCAAGAAATGACAACATCAATCAATCATCATCTATGTGTTAGAAACGATTCTTTGCTTATGTTCCTTATAGTACATGTTATGGCATAAAATGAACAATACATAAAATAGATACTTACTTTGGCAAACCATGTTCGTCTGTGTCGTTTTCATCTGGCACACCATAATTGCCAATGAGGGGGTATGTTAAGACTAACAGCTGTGCATGGTAGGATGGATCAGTTAAAGATTCCGGATAGCCTACCATTCCCGTTTGAAATACTGTAAATACAAACAAATTTTAAATTATTACGTTATTATACATTGGCTACCCTATAATAAAACTTTTTCATACTAAAGCGAATGGAATACAGTGTAGAATTACATCAGCTAATTTATATTTAATTTAAAATCTCTCAAATCTCGCAATCTCGAACTAATAGCTTTAACTGAGGCAGTATCAATTTATTGGCTTCCCGTAATTTCATTTAAAAATTTCGATACATGATGTGAAATCGAATATTGAATTAATCGAGAGAGACAATAAGCCTCAGATTAGAAACTCAATTGAACTGTTGGCACTCAAAATGGCCATGTGAACAGCGGTCACTAGATGTCACTGTTGCAGCATCATACTATAGTGATTGAAGGAGCGACAATATAAGCCGATAATACCCATTTACGGAGGACACAGCATTAGTTACTTCATCCCCTAATATTTATGTCATCAACAGACTTCTTGAAAAAAGAAATAAATAATATAGTTCCGAGAAAAATAAATCCGAGGCAGGTCCAGGAAATGGCAAGCTGAATTAAGTCAGCATAAAAATGTCGCCTAAAATCGTTTCCATTTGATAATCTTATACAATCCCTACAACGATCTTTACAACATATTGGCTTCAGTAAGCCAAGTACAAAACGTTACTTTGTAACCTATCAAGACTTTCTTTACGAAACATATCACATTTTCGAATAATCAAAACCCATAGCTTGCATAAGGCGTATAGTAGGACAGATTTAAGAGGGTTCTTTCAGTTCTACAGTTCAGATAAGTCTTTCTCTACACCTCTCAGTGGGTTTAGAAAGCTTCGACACGAAACTGATAATGATGAGTAATGAGCTAAGAAAGTTAACTTATGAATAGAGGATGAAATTTTAGAAAAAAATACGCAATACGTACCTACTTCACCTTCTATTGGAAGTTGCGCTCCAAAGCTCCTTCCTTGGTAGATGGTTCCATCCGCTAGCACAAGGCTACATGGAGGTCCAACTTCAGAAATTAAGTCTTCTTTGTCAACCATCGTTCTATAGGTAAAAATGTTTTAGTTCTGATTATCTATCTATGTGAAAAAAACTTTTGGTATGGGTGATGTGGCAATCGAAATAATGTATAAAAGATTATGTCTTTGTTTTAGGGCCCCTGTAAGATTTTCGCTTACCCGCCAACAATCACACAATAATATACAAGAACTGCACACATTCATCACCAAAATCTCAACAATCGTTTCGCCCCGTAACCGAAGCATCGTCAAGCAATTAGACTTCACGACTCTATCGAGTCTAGTACAATCGGATAGTACACTATACTTAGCATTACATATTTTTTCTTTGATCGCGGATTGTAGCAAAATAATATTTTCTTTAATTTTTATAACAACACATAAAAAAGAGAGACAGAGAGCACTCTCATTTGCTTTCTCTTTATTATAATATTTTAGGCTTGTTTCCCACTCACCCTCATATAACTATATGATCGTTCTTTCCGTTTTCGACCGTTACGTAGAAACTATAATGAACTTTTTCATCAAAGTAGATGAAAAATGAATAAAACTAAAAATCATTATGAGCAATAATATAATTATTTTGCTATAATCCGCGTTTAAAAAAAAATATCAATATCTATTTTTCTCTATGTAAAAAGGCTATAGAACGGAGCGTAGCTACTGTAACGTCGCAATCTAAATGTGTATATGTAGTAATAAAATATTCATATGAACCAAAAAAATATGATATATATAAATAAATAAATAAATATATGGGACATTTACACAAACGGTCGTCCGTCCCCAAAGTACCTATGTAACTTAATACTTGTGTTATGGGTGACAGACAACTGGTGAATATATACTTATATAGTTTTAAATACATACTTAAATACAAATATACACCCAAGCTCAAAGACCAACACATTCATTTATAGAAAATGTTGGCCCTCGGCGGGAATCGAACCCGCGACCCGCGGAGCTGAAGGCAGGGTCACTACCCACTACGCCAACGGGCCAGTCAAGATACGGGATATCGTAGAGATATGAGAGGTCAACATACACTTGTGATTCTTGTGCTGTAAATTGAGAAAATAATTGGTGGGCCTGGATATTCCCTGTTTTTCATGCTAGTTCCACCCGGTGAGAGCTACTTTCCTACCCAGTGGCAGCTTAAGAAAATCTAATTGATACTTAATGAATCAAAGTCCTCGGAAAAGCTACTGTGAATAAAAATTAATTAAAAATCTTTTACTTTGTTACATCGCAAATAGATTAGGCAGCGTTTTTAGAAAAAGCTATCAGGCGATTAGATTATTTTCGGAATTTTAAAATTCAAATTATACATTAAAACCTACGTCGGGAATCCCTCTGTCCATTGTTGAAAACCTAAATTGATTGTATGTTTTAAAATCTTAAATATTCTTAATGATAACAATACCACGAATAAAGTATGCAATAAAACATTGATAAAATAAACATCTTAAAAGATTTGATGACCAATTTTAGAGACATAAGTTATAATGCCTAATATCACAAAGTCAAAAGAAAGCCAGAATATTTTAAAATATATTCGTTGTAATAGTACAATAATGTTAAGGTACAAATAATCTATGAAACATACAAACAACAATATAATCAATTAGCTACCACCATATACGACAAATTCAATGTTATCGTAATATAATTATATTATCTTGTAATCTTTGAATTCTACAAATATATCAAAACGGATGACGATAACATAACTACAGATTTTGTAATTTATAGGTTAAATTAACCTTGAACATAAATTTTTCAATGCATTGAATATATTAAGGTTTCAAGACCTCTAAAGTTTAATTTAGGATGTAATTTACTGCTAGTAGGTGGGATTGTATTTCATTGATAGTGGCTTGCATTTGATTCAGTATCAAGGTCAGTTAAAGTTGGTTGCTTCCATGAATTCGGTTACAGTTAAATAATATCATAAAGCTTTAATAAGAAAACCATTAATAAAAAAATATTTTATCTTTGTTTAAATACACTAACGCAATATAAAATATATATTTGATAAAGAAAAAAAAATGTCCACTAAATAATTGCCGAATTTTTATTTAGGAATATTGACATTATTTTATTATTGACCTTAATTCAAGAAACTGGCACTCGACTACGATGTATAATAACAACATGTAAGTGTTACCGTCGTGGAATACGTAAAAGATCAATGAACTATATGTAGCTTGATTTAATCTATGTTGTGTTGTCTGTAGTAATCGTAAGTAGCAAAAATACTTACTTAATTTTAGATACAACTTGCCAGCCACGTGGTAAATAGCTCGTGGAACAAACTGTCCGTCGCTGTCGTAAGTTTCGCTACGACAGGCACTAACCAGGCCGGTTCGCCTGCTGCCACTAACTCTAACCTTATCACACGCCATCACATTACCAACCAGTTTATTTTCTATCCCGTTCTGGTTAAATGAACTTGAATTTTTCTCTCGCTCGTGCTTCGGTAGGTAATATGCGTGTGGATAAATTGTTTAACTTGGCTCGTTGGTACTTAATACTTCGAAGTTATATAGTTATATAGTTTATAGCGTTCCTTTTTAGGAATTCTGTGTGATCGTGTCGACTGATTCATTCATAACACTCAAACTTAAACCTATTTATTATGTAGTTATGTATGCAAATAATACTGCGGATTTTAATTTGCTTGAAATTCAAGGTACCCGTCAACTTTATATAAGTAGTTATGTTATTTTTATAACAGCAACATGTAATAACTACGGCAATTACTTAATTTATACTTTTTATAGGTATTAATAGTTAGAACGAGAGAATCCAGAAAAGTTATTTGAAAAGTTTATTAAAATATAGTATAAAATATAATATATTTCAAAATCCTATAACAGATTTCAAATTTTCGCTTAACGTCAAGAAATTAGAACATTTATTTTCTTACTAATCGCACACGCGACTTCGTTCGTCGAAAATTAAGCGTTTAAGTACCCCCATTAATAGAATATGTAATTTTTCCAGTTCCCGAAAGAAAAACATATTTTTTATCCTTCATGATAATTTGATCAATATCGCTCCAGGAGATTAGCTTTGAAAGCGTAACAGACTGACAGACAGACATTCGCATGTATGATATTAGTATGAATTATATACTTAACTGAGTTCTCCAATTTCAAAAATAATATAAAATAATATCAATCTTAGACGATTACTAGATTTACTTACATTTTGTTACCACTATTGATAAAAGTCAGGATAATTCAAAAGAAAAATAAATATTTTATAACAATCAAAAATAAATTTATCCACCCGTTAGTTTTTAATTTTTATTTATTAATACACATAATGGCGTCCTATATTTAGAATACATAACACTTATATACTATATTAATGGAACAAACAAATTGAACTTTGTTGTTAGAAACTAAAAAACCAAAAACATTGCTTAATCAAATTTTGTTATAACTGAGATCAATAGAACTTATATAATGCCGTAGTTAGTAAAATTTAAGACTACGTACAATATGTGAGTAAGTAATTGACCTTTTTCTAATTTGATTGTCTAAATTTTTGTAACTTCACTGTGGCGTGTTGTACAATATTGTATATTGATTTAAACTACCAGTTCTGTTTAATATAGGATAATCAATAAACGTTAGTGCATTATTCAGAGGTGCTTTATATAATTCGACTATTTTTATTGAATTCTTTGCAGGCGCAGGTTTAAGCCATACCCCAGGTACATAAAGGGTCACTTGAGGACCTACTGATGGCCAATATCTTCCAAGATTGTATCCGTTTAAAAAAATAAAGCCCTAAAACAAAATTAGCAAATTAAGATCATAAAGAACATAATATACTTTACACAATTTGTTAAATCTACTTATATACATATATAAATATTATTTAATGTATAAAAACTGATTTAACTATTATCACTATTTGCTACGTATGATGTTCTTTAAGTTCAAAGAGATACAAAATTAATAATATTTTTTTTGTTGCTATAATCTGCGATAAAATCAAAATTCAAAATTTGTCGCGGAATATTTTTGTTGTATTTTCGATCTCCGCAAAGTATAATGCTATTAATTATAGAAAGAGATAATTTAGTACAAAAGTCATACAAAACAAGTCTAGTCTAAATCACTGACTGTCAACACACTCGTAACTTATGTTAAATGTATGTAAGGCGTCCAGTACAAACTTAGCTTATTAAGGATATTATTATAATATGATATATGATTGCAAATCTCAAAAAAGTTACATATTTTTGATAATATCTCTTGTGCAATATTAAAAATTAAAATTAAAATACCTTGCCCCATCCCGTAGTGTCAATAAAGGTATCTAGAGGTTCCACTCCATCGGGCAGTACCAATTGTCCCTCAAATAAAGCTGGCATTTTACAGCTTACTTCGTCATTGACAGTTACATTGCTATTATGTATTGATTTCTCTTTTTCTTTTAGATCTAAGGGATATCCTGTGATGAACCATGGGCCTTCTAAGGTTTTATTTTTTAAAGTAACATGGCCTAATATTCCCTAGAAAATATAATCATTTTAATTAGTTTTTAAATGAATTAAACATATACTTTGTTTATATTTGTTTTGTTGTATCTTGTTTCGTACCATACCTTAAAATCGTGGAGCCTTTTTCCAAAATTAATTCGCCCTTGATTCTCTACCAGCAGTGACAGAACCGATTGTGGCTTACATTTTATGCTAAGTAAGTAAAGTTTCTGCATTCTGTTTATAACACCTTGTAGATTCTATTATAACAAAACATATCAACACAGAAATAAGTAGTTTTATAATTTTTTCAAAAATTGGAAGGAAACATTAAATTTGCGTAATGTACGATTAAACTTACACCATCAATAAAAACAAAAATCCAGTCACGAGGACCTTCTATTTCCAAAATTCCATCAGTTTCATTGAGTATTGTTTCATATAATACAAGTCCTCCGCGTTGTTTCAGTTTTTCAAAAGTCGGTAAGTTTGGACCAGTAACGCTGTCATATTTCACTCCTAAAGCCGAACGGCCTTCTTTAGATAGAAGATTAACTTTTGGGCTAACTATAATTTGGCCATAAGCTCCTTTTTTTGATGGCTTAGGTGCTGGTATGCTTTTTGGTACTAAATTATACTGAAAAAGTTCACAGCATTAAATATATTTGCAAAGCAGAGATTAAGTCAAAATATATATGTAGACACTATTATCATAATGAATTTAATAATAATGTGATTATAATACGTTGATTTACTAATGATGTTCATTGACCATTGACCAATGATGATCCATTATTCACATATTCTTTTTTACCCTAAATTCGTGATGACTAGGAAAAAACAAATAAAAGTGTCTTCACAGATATATATGAGCAAATAATTCATTAATATGAATAAACGACTAATTTTGTGTTATAACTTGCCACCGTGTTGCCTAATTGATATTTAAAATTCACGGCCTCTTCACTAAAGAAAAACTATCGTATTAAAACCTGCGTACCTCTGGAGAGCTTGAGAACTACCAACATGAGTGGGCAAGATCGATAAGAACGGAACTGAACTTATAAACTTTAACCATTGTCTCCAAAAAGAAGATGGGAGGCCTATGCTTAGCAGTAGAAAAGTATAAGGCCGCTCTTTTAATATTCATATAACTATGTAATTAAACTGTATATTTTAAAGTATAAAATAAACAAAATACTTAGAAAGCTTAAGTGACTGCGACGTTGACAGTATATGTTACCAGTAATCCGCTAAGATTTTGAAAACAATTTCGCAATCTCACGTCGCGATATATCCATCAGGCGCAGTAATAAGCTAGCACATTCGTAACCATAGTAGGATTCATTTAGTAATATAAAAATAATATATATTTTTGTTTATTCTTACTGCAGCGAATGTGTCGCGTATAGCATCATATTTTGGTGTCGGATCACCCGACTCTGATAAAGGGGCGTCGTAATCGTATGAAGTGATATCCGGCTGGTAAGTACTAGCATAGTTTGCACCTGAAAAACGTAAATAGTATCAAATATCTGACACCAAGTTTTAAAAGTAATAAACATATCTGCAGTGTAGTGGCTTTTATCTTCATTCAAACTTACGATATTCAAAAAGAATTTATATTCTTTACATCTATACTAATATATAAAGCTGAACAGTTTGTTTGATTGTTTGAACGCGCTAATCTCAGTAACTACTGGACTGATTTGAAAAATTCTTTGAGTTTAAGATAGCCCATTTATCGAGGAAGGATATAGGCTATATAACATCTCTAAAAAAAACAAACTCTTCAGCCACCTATATATATTAGTATAGATGTAATTCATTTGTTTTATAAGATAAAGTGCGCATACCAGAAGTGAATTCAAAATTAGTGCCTCCAAAGAACATATAAAAGTTAAAATGAATTTTATTGTCCAACATGTCACGGAGCGTTTTAACAACACGTTCTGTTGATACTTGTTGTATATTTTCACTCCAGTGCGTCAGCCATCCCGGATAGTACTCAGAATTCATTAACGGACCGACAGGCATAAAAGTACGTAGTTCTTTGAACATATCCATTACGCTGTTAGCTGTAAATGAGATAATTATCATTGATCACTGGTCAAAGTGAGTACTTATTATTTAGAAATTCATACGTCGTTAATTACTTCTCATTTTGTTTTTATTGATCTAAATCAGTTGATGTGAAAATTTATACTTGTCAGTACAAATTTTCTCATCAATGGCCTCATAAGAAAGCTTAGATTCGTTTGGGGCTATAAATAAAAAGAGCTATGCTCGGATCTCGTCGTAATCAAATCAGAAATGAGAGCTGTAGCAGTACAAAAGTGACGGACATAGCTCAACGGGTCAATTGAGGAGGCAATGGGAAGAACCAATAGACGTTGGGGTCTCAAGGTGCAAGAGTGGCGACCCTGCACCGAACAACGTAGCGTAGGCACACGCCCGCCATAGCCAGAGACCTCAAAAAGGTCGCAAGAAGCCCCTGGATCCAGGCGGTACAAGATCGTGTAGTAGCGAAAGTGAGGCAGAGACCTACATACAACATGGACGTCTATTGGTTGATGAAAGAGAGAGATAGAGAGGGAGAGAGATTTTGTAAAAAAATTTAAAAAAACATATCTGTTATAGAAATATACATACTAGGCCCGAAGTCTATAGTAGTTAGTGTCTCAGGGACTGATCCATCTTCGAAATATGATCTGTAAGGTCCATCAGTCGTGTAAAGCAAAGCACTTGTCTGCACGTGTTCTTTTAGTATATCGCGAATTGCGATCATGTACGATTTAGATGATCCGTAACTGCCGTATTCATTTTCTACCTAAGAATGATTTCATTTTACTCAATTAATAACATTTCCTTATATCAACAACCGTTTAAGTAATCGAAGTGCGCTTAAAAACTTGAGATATTTATTATATACTTTAGCATTTACCTTCAATAAATAAATGAAATTATTTTGCCGGCCATGCATGGAAACATCAAAGATTGTGTAATTTATAAAATTAGAATTTCACATGTCACAAAGCATATTTTGCAGTTAAATATCATTAGTACGGCTACCAGGAAAATAATGTACCTGAACAAAAATAATGGGACCACCGTTCACGTATAACAAAGGCTTTACTTGTTCAAAAAGCTTGGCCATCCATTTCTTTGTCTCATCCATAAAATCTAAAACAAAGTTATTATTTTTACTGTTACCCATAGACATTTTATCATCTGTTTATTAAAAACTTACTTTTATCTGTAGTACGTAATTTTATATTTGGATACTTGCTTAGAAGCCAGTACGGTAATCCACCCTGCAATAAATTTGATCCCTTTATCTATATGATATAATTATATATCAAATATATATATATGATTTTATAAGTACACGGGTGAAGCCTTAATTAAAATTTATTTGGGAACCAAATCTGTGAAAGTCAATTTGATGAGTGATTGCTCAGCTCAGATGGCCAAAAGTCAAGGCAACCTCCAAACGCGAAAATCTCTTTAAATTCCGTGTTCGTAAATATTATCTTATTATATTACCAACAAAATATAATGGTTGTATTAATTTAGCGTTTTGACTAGAAATGTAAGTCAGTTAATGTTGGAAAACTACAATCGCTAATTTTTATAATTAATTATTACTATCAAAGTAACAACGAATATATTAAAATAATCGAAATAATAAAATATGTGGAGAAACTCCACAAACTCGAAGACTTATTATTAAAATTTACATTTCAATGCAGTTACTCTCTTGTTGAAATCTAAATGCATCCTTCATATTTTTTATGACAAAGATTATATAGATATGATAAACAAGTAACAGTTGTTAGGGTTACTACAGTCAAGTAAGTAAGTATGTCATGGCGTCAAAAGTTTTACTTTTCATAGCGTTACTAAGGCGTAAATAAAAATACTTTCAACGGATTTATATGCGCATATGATTAAAAATAAGTTATTAATCCCGAAAATAAATAAAATTTAAAAGTGTATGGAGGTTCTCATTAAAATAATCTGTAAAAAATTTAATTACTGTTTGAAATAAAGGAAAATAATTAGAATTAGAAAAATTAGACTTTAAAAATACTTTCAACGACCAGACAGCAAGAAGAGTTGTGTATTTTGAGACAGTTAGTTTATGATCTAAAAAAAGCTTGTTTTTCACACTTGTGTGTCGTTGATAAACTTTATTTTATAGCGCCTTATATTATTCTACTCAAAACAAAAGTGTATTAAAAATTTTGTATGTTAGTATGTATTTTTGTTACTACAGGTAACAAACCAAAAGCTAAAACTTTAAGCCCGTTTTAAGAAAATTGCGTATTCAGATATGTATAATTATGCGGATAGATAATACGGCTATGAAGATACGGCAAAAGGAAAGTTCACATAGAAAAATAAATAGAACATATTTAATAATACCTAATAAAAATTAAAATGAAATAAAATTCAATATTTATTCTAAGAATATTCGTTTTTTTTTGATAATTTTAAATAGGAACACTTGTGATATTTGTGAATAGTATACAAATTGAAATTATGTTGAGGAATACATATTCCATGTTATACTAATATTTTTATTTGTAATCATGAATCACTTTGGTTGAAAGAAGTAAATTTAATTTATATTAAGTAATTAAATTTTTAAGATTCAAATTATATTTATCTAACACTTTTCAAAAAGCAATGTTTCATAAGTATCAGATAAAAAGAAATCTTTGTATGAAAGGAGCTATTACCGGTGATTTCGTTTGGTAGATTATATATTTTGGAAAGCCTTTGTCCCTTTCAAATCTATCGAAATGAATCAATATTTGAACCAATAAGAAGGCCAGTTCACAAGGTCAAAGTAACTTTTGAATTTATGCATAAGTTCATATTAGGTTCCTATTAAATGTCTAACAAATTACATTTTATATTTACCAAATCCCTTTCAGCACATATATATGGCCCAGGCCGAAGAAGAACATGCAGGTCTTCTTCTGCAGCTATCCTTACGAAACTTGCTATGTCGTTATCCCCTTCAAATTTGTACCAGCCTTCTTCCGGTTCATGGCTACTCCATTCTACATACCTGAAAATATAAAAGTATTTATTAATGTAATGATTGCAAGTAAATATAAATTTAAAAAACTGTGCGTCGAGTAAAATCGATATTTATTCGCGTTTCCGTTAAAGTCACGTAAGTCACGTATTGAAATAACAATAACTAAATAAATAATAAAGAAATAACAATAACAATAAATGTAAAATAAAAATAACTAATATTATTGTTTTTTTTAATATTCATAAATTATTCTAAGAAAATTATTTTACGATAATGGCAAGAACATCGATCTTTAGCTTTGACAGCATCGTTCCTCTTTGGAAACGGAGATATTTTTGAAAATTATACACTTAATTGATACACACTGATACACGACACACATTGACAGACACACATTGATACACGATTTCCAACACCCTCGGCAAAATGAATACGCTCTACTTACTTTAAAGTAGTTTAATTATTTTTAATGCATTTTTTTAATTTTTTGGATAAATATTTTATATATATATATTAATTTATATATTTTATATATGTATATTATAAATTAAGTTACAAATTGCCTGTAATGGACTTATACACGAACCTTAGTTTATAATGACAAATTTGTATGTAAGTAGTTGGCGTAATAAAGAAATAAATAAAAAAGTGATTTCAAATAATTATTATAGTTTTTAAAAACTGTAATGTTTAAGTACTTACGTGGATACGGTGTTAAGTCCTGCTGCTCTCAATTTCCGTAAGCGGTCCCTCCAGTACTCAGATGGTAACCTAAAATAATGTAGAGAACCTGACATAATGTGAAGGGGTTTACCACCCAGCATGATATCATTGTCCACTATACTAATGTTCCGGCTGATCTGAAAAAAAATTGCGTTGTTACGTTAGTACTTTCGCTCAGTAGTATTTTTCAGGAAAAAAATTAATTATGTGTGTGTACCTGAATGAACGATTTGGAATAATTATTAAACAGTACACATTTCAATGACTTGATAAGAGTATATAATTATTAATAGTAAAATAAATATATAAAATTTATAACACTAAAAATATAATATCGGCAGAATTGTTAAAGGTTAAAAAATGTGTTTGTTCTATTCTAATTAAATATTCATTTCATACAAACAACCAGGAGTCTACAAATGTTTCAATCAATTATGGGAAGTCACTGAACCTGAAGTGACTCGTGATAAGAAATAACACATATTTTAATTATTATTCATAAGTTTATAAATAATTTTGTAAAAATTGTTGACACGATATTAAGGCCATAAAACAGATTATAAAGCAATTTAATACTTTAGTATCATCTACCATTAAATAGCGAATATGCAGCATTTTATTGAAATTTTTAAACAATTTCCTTTTACTATGGAAGACATAGTCGAAGGCCTATCGCAACTGAAAAAAAAGAACTGAGCTTTCGCTTAGTTCTTGGCATATTTTTAGTCTATCTTAGCTTAGCTTATCAAAGCTGGTTTGAGCTTCAGAGTAGCTTAGCTTTCGGTCTGAAACCCGCGGTTTATCACAAATTTTAATATATATTTGTTGTCTTTCAAAAATAAATACCGAAATCATAGTCTTTAGTATAATAATGTTACCATTATAACCAATACTTTTTAGTGTATACTACAGTATACACTAAAAAGTACAGTACAGTAGTATATAATACAGTTTTACTATAATCATGTTCATAGTTTAAATAGTATGTCTTATAGTAGTTATTAAAATGATAAACATATTATCGATGTGGCCATGTGGCGCATTAGTTAAATAGTGTAGATAACAGGTAGGCATTATTTTTTACGTTACGGCAAATAGTAAACTATACAATATATTTTTCATGATTTCAGTCAGTGTGGTGCACAATGGTTTTTGTAAATAAACATTACGTATTATTCACTCTCTTAGCAATCGGATCTAGATTGGGTCAGATCAAAATGTACCATAATAAATTTTGCCCATGGTTGAATATAATGTACGCAATGCGATTCTTTAATTTTCTTTTTTTCTATCAAAGTATGACGTATAAAAGAAATAGACAAATGATAACATTTGTTTAGAAAACTAGAAATCGATTCTGACTCCGAACTTTTTGGAAAAATCATAGTAAAAGAAAGTTAAAAATGTTCTATGTATCTTTTAAATAATGGGAAGATTTAAGTGGGGCCAATAATAATCATAAAGTAACATAGCGTTCGTCTTTTGATAACTATACAAGTATTGTCTAACGATTGCACATGTCAAAACTGATCATAGGCACATATCTGTATTTGTCATATATGTGTTATAGATTGTGACATTCATCTTCGACTGGGCTTTCAGTTACAGGCGACAAAGTGGTGAAAACGCAAATTAATGGTTGTTAAATTTTTATTGAAAATATTTTAGCAGAATAATAACCTGTGGATCCTTTTCTGATAGCTGATTTCCTTGATCAGTGGTTTCGGTAATTTGTACCACTACTGGGTCTACATCATAAGATTTGGCAACTACCAGTAGACTTACGTAGGTCAAAAAAATCTGCACGAATGCTACTCTTCTAAGTGGTATTTGCATCCTATATCCTGTTGCTCGACCTTTAACTGAAAGGCAAAACTATAAGCATAATTTTTCTTTAAAAAAACCTTTTTATCATTAACAGTGATGATTTGATAAATTTGTGATGTATTTTTTTTATTAATGTTAAATTGAATATTAACATGGCAACATTTAAAAACGTCTAGAAGGTCAAAATCGCCTCGTCTGGGTAATAGAGTCTAAAACGCGATCTAACGTGATAAAATGAGCTAATGGAACTTCAATATGATTCCGTTGTTAAGATCTCACGAAATAACCCTTGGGATTCACTTAGAAATAGATTAATTAGAAATAGTACTTAGTAGCCCTTCAACTATCTAAAAATTAATTTTAGTTCTACACATCGAACTCCTACAAAAAAACTTTTGCCAACTAATTTTGATGTGGGAATATGTAGCACGTCAATTAATATTAAAGAAATAATACGATAAGATTAACTCATATTTTTCCATTATAATTGCTTTGCTGTGTAAGTAATGAGTCTCTTTAATAACCTTGAAACAATCATATAAATATAATTATAGCGTATAACTTGCTATAAATAGATTGTACCAGGAAAATAAGATCTTTTATATTTAAGATAATTCAGCAATTTCAAATATATTTTAGAGGAGCATGGAGTTTATAATATATTAAATCTTCACATTTATTAATGTTTTTGATTACACAGTTGAATCATAACAAGGTGCTACTTTTCTTTTATAATTCATATGTAGTATTATTGTATTATTATAATTCTTTATCTTTAGACATAAATTTTGGGCGTTCTACGTCCGCGGCCTTGTTTTCACTCCGTATCCATAAATAATCCTCATAAAAAGATTAAAATAATTATGGAATCGAAACATTATTGTTATTCTACCGTCCTCTTTGGATTTTCAATCAAGATTCAAGATAGAGTAAGTTCATTTTCGCGATGCTTAAAATATTTAATCCTGCAATGTTTATGACGTTAGTGACTATGTGAATTACTACTAGTCCTACAGGAGATGTTAGTCAACATAAATTGCACAAACAGGAAGGTTGCATCTATCTAGGATCGCGTATATCTGATACAATTACACTTATATACGCTATTCGCAGTCAGCGAACTCGTCCCGAACAGACTTGTAAATTTGAGGCACCACGCCCGACCAACTAAAGTTCCGACGTTTTGTGTTTAAAAGCGTGAAACAGCATTTTTAAACATTTACTGTACATGAAATGTTAAAATATTAAATGTACGCGCGAGAATTGTATTCAAAATTATGCTGAATAGCATTACTGTTTAAATATGCAATAAAACTAATGGTTACTGCAGGAACATATAATTAGTCGGGGCACGGCAGACAAGATTATTCATAATCACAAACTAGAAGAATGCTACTTAAACCGCAAGACTCCGATAATGAAGTGGGTACAAGGCCCACATGCCACGTATTGAAGTGAGTAGAGCAGGCGGTACCTTACCGGTCGTCCGACAATGACCCCGCCGGTTAGAGACTTCTAGTGTCAGTGAACTCTCTTGGCCCCAACTTGACAATCACAGTCGAGTGTAGAGTAAGTACGTTATTAGAGCGGACTAAGCATTAGGCAAGCAACACGACCGCTCGCTCTGCCACTCCCTTGGAAACTCGATGACTTTAGCCCGTTGGCGAAACAGGCATGCACATTAAGTGATTCACTCGACTTTACCACATGCTACAAACATGTGCCGATAGATCCGATAAAATTACACAAAAATTCTATTCATATTTCGATAATTATTATCAACAATTTAACTATTACCACTTGGATAGTTCAGTTATATATTTGTTATTGTCACGGGCCGATGTCTATCGATATTGTCATTGTGGATCTTAATATTTTTCTGTTGATCAATTAAATTAAAATACGAACTTACTGTATAACACACTATTCTGTATAGTTTAATTCAAATTCAGCACTATTCAAAGACATTACCCATTAATGGCCCTAGTCTACAGCAAACATCATTCGCGAATAATTTTTTATCATTTTATATTACAGAATATCAATAAAGTGAATTAGAAATCCCTACTCATACTAAAACTATAATTACGAAAATCTGTCTGTCTGTTACGCTTTCCACAGCTAGTCTGCTGGACTAATAATTATTGATGTAATTAGACACAATAAAAGCCTTAATTATATTTTACCCTGGGTAACATACAGGATACAAAAGTTTCACTTTTTCTTTCGGGAACAGAATAAACACATTGCATTATTAAGGCTACTTAAGCCTTTAAGTTGCACGAACGAAGTCACGGATACTACTAGTATTAATAAATGTGAAAATTAATGCTGCGAAAATAATTATTTCATCAACCTTGATCCACCTCCTCACCAATTTTAAAAGACCTGTATTTTAATGAACAAGTCGAAGGTTATTTCTAATGTTCATCTTCCGCTCTACTCATTCATCGTTTAGAACTTCGAGACTTAACATACTCGTAGTAAACGAGTAGAAATGTATTAGTTTTATAGTCCGGTTAAGTATTTTAGCTTCAACAATAAAATTAGATTTTGTCTAAAATTCATCACTCGATCTTCGATCAGTGCTTGTTTCTAGTGACGACTGACGACTCCGAAACTTACTCGCTAATTATCAAATCTCTCTATAAAGCTCAGCTGTACAAGAGGATAGTGGAATTTATTTATTTATTTATTGACCAACATCCATTACCTTAACAGCTAGCCAATGCGATAATGGAGTACTAACTAAAAAAAAAACTTATATATATTATATTTTAAAATCTATAACGGATACATCAAATTTGGTAATGGATTTTTTTTTTTTTATAAATATATGGGACACTTACACACACGGCCATCCGTCCCCAAAGTAAGTAACTTAATACTTGTGTTATGGTAGACGGACAACTGGTGAATATATACTTATATTACTTACTTATAACTTATACTTATAATTGCTCTTTTTATACATCTAAATCAGAAATGATAAGACTAGATTTACTCGTAACGAAACTTTTACTCGCGCTCGCCTTTGCTTTTTTAATTTATAGTAAATTTAATAAATACTTGAATAAAATTTAAAAACAAAGAACAAAACAAGCAACTTCGAAGGATGCATTAAAAATAATAAAAAGCACACTTTACTTTTGAAAAGCTTTTATTTAATTTACCGTGCATGTATGTCAAGGTGGAATCTTGCAAGTTAAATTTAACCCAATTCCCGGTATCCGATTGAGCTGAAATTTTACATACTGGTCCAATCTCGATGATAAACAAGACCTAATGCTGCTGCCAGGATTGGATCCAGACGAGAAAACTTCGCAACGGCTAACAGTAGGACCATGAATTTTTTTTAAGCTTTTTTATTGACTTGTTTCTACTAACTGTAGAATATTCTATCACATATTTAAAGGTCACATCTAACACACCATATATGTCTATCACAACATATATCAAAATAGTTGTATGTAGTTCACTTAAATAAATACATATATTTTAGAATTCCTAGAAAATTCACATTTATGAATATTGACTATATAACCTACAAGACAACAGACAAAGCTGGAACATGTGTTATAGATGAAATACAAATTCTACTTTACTACAAATTCTACTACTTTAAATGATCTATTCATTGGATCTCATAGATGTTTCAAAGATGATTTTAAATCAATAAATATTATTTTCTTGACACCAAGTATGTCAAGAACTATAACATCTGCTTATTCGAAATGTCGGGATGTGTAAATGAGGCTAGAATGGTCGTTGATTTCTATTCACAAAAACCTTTCTAAGATTTTTTGGTTTTCTTAAAAAACATTGCGGATGTGGCCAAATTATTAATTTAAAATTATGAAATTTGAGTCGTTGCTTTAATGTTTCATTAAAATGCATTTGGATGTGTACAGATGATCTTTATTTAAGTGTTTTGAAACTATTTTTAAACTTAATTGTAAAAACAGAAATTATATTAAATCAACGCTCAGATTTTTTTGTCTGTAATACATTCTAACATTCTAATCGATTATTCAAAAAATTTGAGTAAAAAGGAAAGTTAATTTTAGCATATTTGTTAGTTAGCTGTTAATGACTTATGTGGGATTTAGTTAATTATTCATTAGTGATTTGTTCGACAATAATAATTTGACAACAACTTAATGCTTAGATTACTTTTGAGAAATGTAGTATAACTGCACTAACTATGTATATATTTCGATGATGCATGTTTAATACTGCCGACATAGCACGACATAACGTAAAGTCCACAAGTCAGCACTTTACGTGTAAACGTTCCAGATGCCCAATATCAAGCTACATTCATACGATTATTACAAATCTCAAAATTATTATGATTATTACAAATTACCCATGATACGATATGATATGATATGATAGAAACGGCTTTCGCTTATTAAAAAGCGTCATCGCTCTCTCGTTCTATTTGAAATTTTTAACGACATTTTAAGCTTGCAATCAAACTTTACAAATAATGTCGAAAATTTGCTATGTTTGACAATAAATGATGAATGGTAATTTTACAGAAGTTATGATAGAATTATATGCTATAATCCGCGCTTGTTAAGAATGACACGTGGCAACGTCCAAAACATTGCCACCACGAACACCACACAACTACACACACTCACTGCTACAATCTCTACGAGCGTTTCGCCGCTTAACCGATGCAGCATCAGGTGGATAGGCTCCTCGACAAAATCCAAATGCAATGGCAATTTCACATCTGCCACGACGTTGAAATGAATTAGTACGTTATACATATTGCATTATGTCATCATCATTCATGTATTATGTGCGTAAAGTGCCTCATTTAAGAGCGTAATACATTTTTGTATCATTGTATCGTATCGTATTTGCACAATATAACAAACATGAACTCGATAACATTATTTAAAAATCTAATAAATTTTCAGCGGTTGGTAGGCCAAATAGTGTGGTTGTTAATAATCAGATGAACAACATTTTCGAGGTCTTTGAGTACAATATCTTGAGATAGATATCAACCTACTTGAATCAGCTACGCTTACAGCCTACAATTCTGCTTTTTAGAGCCTTAAGGGCGGGCACCAATGTTGGTTTATTGATAAGACTATTATTAGGACCACTTTATCCCAGAGCTGCATTTAGGATACCAAATGATTATCATTCTCACATACTACTCAGATTTTGTCCCCGATTTGCTTCTACTTTTCATTTGCAATCCTATCCTACTAGTCCTATCCAACTAATATTATAAATGTTAAAGTTTGTGAAATGTATGTATGTTTGTAAATGTAAATGGATGTATGTTTGTTACTCTTTCACGGTGAATCCGCTGAACCAATATCGGTGAAATTTGGCACAATTATTCGTTATACACCGGAATAACACATAGGCTATAGAAATCCTGTTAACTCTACAGGAATAGGTTGCCAATAAAAAGCGCCATCTATTATCAACCTATCACGCGACACCAGTTCACGCGAACGAAGTCGTTGGTAAAAGGTAGTATTTTCATAAACTCATGGTAAAGAGTCAAGGTAAAAATATTCACTGCTGTTAACACTATTTACACTACATAAACGTGCTAGCGGTGCGGTGCGAACTTATAGCCAAAATTATGCGCGTGCGGCGATAGATCACATACGGCGTTGATGTGCGACGTGCGACGGCCGTCTTGCGACTGAAGTGCGTGCGGAAGGAAGCGGGAAGGATGCTATTGCAAGTATGATATCAAACAACAATATAAGTAGGTTATTAAATAAACTAAAAAAAAAGTTTAAATTATCTAAGAAGATTATTAAAGCCTCATCTCCATTTTCAAACCTTCATAGGTTTTCTGAATAGTTAAGTACTTTTTGATAAAACAAATAGATAGCGGCGCTTGTAAGATAAAATCATATGTATATTAGTGAAGTATAATTGTATACATTGGTTGCGGTTTTGCAATCACAGAGAGAAAACTTAAATTATAATATTATGATTATCCGTTACAGTTATTAATTAAAAAGTCTCGTAAGTAATTCTTTTGCCACAACTTATTCATAGCGACCCATCCGAAGAATAAAGTTACATGTTCTATATATAAACATAGACGCCGTGTGGTATCCGGCTAAATAGAATAGTATCACCCACATTTCTTACCGAGGTGTTGTAAAAGGCGACTAAGGTAAGTCGACCCGCTGTGTGGTACCCGGCTGAGTAGAATAGATCAACATCATTTCTTATCTAGGTGTCGTAAAAGGCGACTGAGGCAAGTTGACCCACCGTATGGTATCCGGTTTAGTAAAATAGACCACCGTCTTTCTTATCGAGGTGTCGTAAAAAAACTAAGGTAAGTTGACGTCAGGCAGGCGCCCGGTCGTAAAAACGCAGCCAAATCATGTGACAGCATGTTTATGACATGTTGTGCACACCCCCACTGAGTGGGATAAGGGCAGGAGGATGATGTTCTATAAATAAACATAGAACATGTAACTTTAATTTTCAGACGGGGCGATAGAATCAAAATACCAAAATGATATATTATCAAAACTTATGTCATCGCTATCGATTAGCTTCGCTTAGACACAAGCCAGCAAGCCATGGCTTGATAAAAATTGGTTTAAGATGTGTTATGAAAAGTCCCAATGGATACCATATCCTATCGAAACAGCCATAGATCTACGGTAAGTACGTTTAAATTAAAATTATATTGGGATAGTAGTGGCTAAAATGACTTTGTATGGAGACTGCGTATTTAAAAACTTAAGAAAGCAGGCTACTACTAAGGGACTACAATCTCATCATCATCCTTCTGTCCTTATCCCACTTTAAGCGGGGTCAGCACAACATGTTACAAACATTTCGTCACATGATTTGGCTTCGTATTTTACGACCGGCCGCCTGCCTGACGTCAACTTACCTTAGTCGCCTTCTACGACTCCTCGGTATGAAATGAGGGTAGGACTATGATAATTAGCCGGATACCACACGGCGTTACGGACTACAATCTATCAGCAATAAATAAAAAATGCAAAAATTTTACAAATGTTGTGATAGTTAAATACTCGTTTTATAATTATTTGTTTAAATAATTAATTGTAAAATTTTATTTACAGCAAAAATGTACAAGTTATATCTATCTTAAATTACTTACACGCTAGGAATATACAGATGGAATGGTCCCAAGAATGCTGGCAGCGTTTGCGCGCTGAATCGCTAAGCTGATTCTTTGTGCGAAAAAGGAGCCAGCCCTCTTGTCACCTGAAGAGGCAATCAACCGAGGTGTTAAAACTGATAAAAAAAATTTTGCACTTTGACTCCATGGCCCTAGGGTCTCGACTGCAAACAGCACAAATATATAACTCTAGATGAGAGATGCATACTTCCGCCGTTTGCCGGTTTCGGCCATTTCCGCCGCAGCTCCAGGTCTTGACGCTGTTAATAATTGTAAAATTATTAAGTTAACATCATTTGCTTGTAAAAGTTTTTTAGGAAATTTGCTATCGTGTTTCTGAACGAAAATTCTCAAATTTTTAACTATGTTTATTTATTTGTCTACTATAAGAATATAAAAATGATAATATGTATAATGTTACTTTTATCTATGGAAGATCTGTACTACTTATTCGTGAGTGTAGCGCAGTTTTGTCTACGACATGGTATATAAATAGTATAAAATTATAATTAGCTAAATAAATATACACTGAATTAATATGGGATGCACTGTAATCTTTTACAGATTCGCTCATGCAATATATAAGATGTCATAGTTAAGATGATTAACGAGAACTATAATCCAATACTCCACGATAGTTCGAGATGAATGTACCGTTGAAACATGTGTCATATAATAATATCCTCCGGCCATTATCCCACTCTAAGTGGGGTCGGCAAAAACATGTTATAAACATGCTGTAACATGATTTGGCTGCGTTTTTACGACCGGCCGCCTGCCTGACGTCAACTTATCTTAGTCGTATTTTACGACACCTCGGTAAGGAGGCTGGTCTATTCTACTAAACCGGATACCACACGGTAGGTCAACAGACCTTAGTCGCCTTTTACGACACCTCGGTAAGAGATGAGGGTGGTCTATTTTACTTCGTAGTAAGTACTATTTCTTAAGTAATCAAGTTCTTTTTGGCTACGTGTGTCTACAAACTATTATTCTGATCGTACTCGAATAAGTATGTAATGTGTATATAAAATCAAGTATGTATGTATACATGTAAAAGTAAGTAAGTAGCGGCCTGTTACTCTCCCACTGCTGGGAATAGGCCTCTTCTCTCCGTTTTTGGAGAGAAGGATTGGAGCTAAGACCTACCACGCTGCTACAATGCGGATTGGTAGGTTACATATATCTCCAGAATTCTCTAGAAATATGCAGGTTTCCTCACGATGTTTTCCTTCACCGATAAGCGTGTGATAAATTGCAATTATGAATTAGACAAATAAGTTTTAACAGAAAAACTCATTGGTGTCTGCCGGGGTTTGAACCCGTGACCTTCTCGAAAGAGTCGCGTGGTGTTTCCGCTGGGCTATCACAGCTCATATGTATACATGTGTTTAGTAGGAATTAGACTTTACATTCATAGTACATACTTAAGCTTACTAAGTACGTTAGTAGTTTCTATAACTACTAACTACTAAGTACGTATGTTTCTTAATGTGAACGGTCCTTAATAGTTACTTTCTAAAACATTCTGAATTTGTGAACATCACAAATGTACTTATAAATCATGAGTAGCAAAAAATATTATTAAGTCGCATTTTTTTACTTGTGTCAATAGATCGTAAAAGTCCGTCTGAACGTCTATACTTTAGCTACTCCGCCAATCAACTTTAAATTAAAGTTTTTTTTTATTCATAGATATTTTTCTTTATATCTAATGTGTAGCATATTACTATGGTATAACTAGGGTTGCCACCTTTTTTTTGAAGAAAAATAGTATTTTTCTTTTTAAATAAAAAAAATATAGTACTTTTTGGAAATTCAGGCAAAAAATAGTACACATCTATTTCCAATCATTATTTATTTTTCCATGATTATTTATTATTACTTTTCGCTGGACAATCACAAAGAAGTTAGAGTTACTAACTGACTAAGCCTCGTAAATACATGAATGAGTTTCGTTCAAACATCCCTATGCAGTGCTGTGGGTGCGTTCCATTCACAGTTGATTCAAAAAATCGCGATAATTGAATTTTCGAAAAAAATATAGTATTTTTCGTACTATATTGTTTTTATATATAACTATTGTACTATAATATATAGTACAATTGACAAAAAAATAGTACGATACTATATAATATAGTACGGATGGCAACCCTAGGTATAACCATTAGTGTTAGTGTACTCGGAGCTCCAATCCTTCTACCAAGAGATTTGCCGAGCAGTGAGGAAGTAGGAAAAGCAAGTAACTTGCAAAGTTGTACATACTCCATTTCATAAGAAATATGAAAGTTTCTTCGCAATGTGTTGCTTCATCACAAGGCATACAACGAGTTCCAACGAATAACATACACGACTCAAAAATTTCATATATAATATTTGATATTTCTATTTTTTTTTCAAATTCAAATTCAATATAATTCTTTATTCAAATAAACTTGTGAACAAGTGCTTTTGAATCGTCAACTCTACTGCTGGTTCCGAAAGCTGTTCCTACCGAGAAGAGACAGCAAGAAACTCAGCGGTTGCTCTTTTTAAAAATATAATCCTTATTACTCGTTACATTAGTTATTAATGAATGTTGAATATTGAATTAATGAATTATTGAATGTTGGTCCTCTTGTTGATGTTGATGTAGCATATAAGAATACTGAAGACAGTTTAATAAAATAATAAAAAATAATAAAATAATAGGTAATGTATAACTGTAAAGATATTCAAACTGCAAACTTATATTTACATAATAAATAAATAACTCACAAAATCTTACTGAATTTTGTCTAATTACAAGCGGTATGCATTTTATGGTATTATAAATAATAAATTAAGCTTAATGCAAAGAAACTTAGTTCTTTTTTAATTTTTATCCACAAGAACTTACATAAACTTTGAACTTAAATTTTATTTATAATTTTTGAAATATTTTTTAATTTAGGACTTTTGCTAAACTAGATGTTTTTTTTCTAAATATGAATAAAATTATTAAACAAATAAAAAAAGATTCTGTAAAAATCCAAAATGGGGTTTATACATAATACTCGTATGTAGTATGGAATATATGCCGTGTGGTATCAGCCTGAGTAAAATAGACCATCCTCATTTCTTACCGAGGTGTAAAATACGACTAAGGTAAGTTGACGTCAGGCAGGCGGCCGATCGTAAAACACGCAGCCAAATCATGTGATAACATGTTAATAACATGCTGTGCCGACCCCACTTAAAATGGGATAAGGTCAGGAGGGTGGTAGTGTAATTGGTTTATGTATATGTAGAGAAAAGGGACACACAACATTTAATGTGGGTAGGCCTAGGTCATATAAACTATCTAATCAAGATATTACTTTTATACAAGTATTTAACACTGGACCAGTGTGGGAAGTTCATTCAACTAAATCTAATTTAAACTTAAACCTTCAATATAAAATTCACTGTCTTGGAAAGTGGAAACACCACATAATGATCTACATTACTTTGTCACGAAAAAACGTACTGAAGCAGAGATAAGACTTAAAAGAATTAAAAGAGTCATATAATGACTTCTTAGTTATTGAATGATCGTGTTAATAAATTTAAACAGCGAACATGTTTTTATTGAATCGAAAAAATAGATTCTCACATCGAGAGATGCAGCAATTTTATAATGATTTTATTATAATTTTCTTGAAATTTAATTTTTAGTACAAATGACATATATTTCATATTAAATATATATTTGTGTAGAAGCTGTAATGCATTTTTCATCCGAGTTATCAGTTTCGTATTCTTATTACATATGCTGATTACGTATTATTATTTTGACTTGTGAACTTTGTTTTAATTTTGGTCCTATGGGAAAAATGGGATTTCTTACATTTAGAATATAGCGATATAGTATACAATCCTATTTTACTGCATTTTATTGTAATAAATTTATTCAGAACGAATCTATAGGTTATAGAATATAGATATATATTCTCAACTATGTAATATCTACGAGTACTAGATCCCGTAAAAAAATCGGTATTATACCTAAATCGGTATTATACTACATCGGTATTATAATCGGTATTATACTACATCGGTATATACCTTTAAATTTGGCAGATAAATTTTCGCAACATAAAGATATTGTTGCGAAAGACGATATGTAGATTATTATGTTTACGTGAAAGTTTTATCAGTTTATACTTTTTACAATAACGAAATAACAGCTTAACAGATTTGGTTGGAACTTGACTTTAATAACCTAAATTAACATAATATATTTAAACACTCTTACTTTCGATAATGAAGTTCACTTCAGTGAACTTTGAAGCTAGTGAATAATAAGCAACTCATTTAATTCACATACCTACATATCATAGTATGCAAAAAAATTACGTCATTTATAAATATCGTCATTTCTACTGCGTGGTAACCGACTGAGTAGAAAAGACTACCCTAATTTCTCGAGGTGTCATAAAAGGCGACTAAGGCAAGTTGAAGTTAACTAGAGTGAACTAAAGGCAGGAGCATGACGATGAATATTGTCATTGATTTGTATATCATAATCATTGTTCGTCTATGCAAAATTAATAAAATGAAGCTCATGTTTTACTAACGTAATTAACAGACCAAGACTAGAAAGTATTTGAAATGTTTCTTAAAAAATCAGATGTGAAGTAGATTTAATTATAGCAAAAGTACGATAACATTAATGAGGGATTTCGTAAAGTTTAATATGATTATAATAAATTATTAGTCCAAGATCAGGATTTCTAAATCATAATATCAAAAACACTACATTAGTTGAAACATTGAATAAATTTTATTCATATGGTCTGATAAAATAAGGTTTTTTAAAACAGAAAAAAATAAAACAATACTCCATACCAATCTAACAAGCCTGTCGTCACTGGGTAATTAATATTGTGATAGAAGATTAATACAAATTAAAATATATAAGGCGCTATATAAATATAATAATATTTTGATGGTAAAAACCAAAGATAAAAAAATAAAAAAATATCGTTGTGTTCAAATAATAACAACAATAAAACTTACAATGAGGGCGTTAGATAGGTCTAGCAGGTTCTTTATTGACCGCACATTTCAACTAAGACACACTTGCTAAAATGTGTGAGATCTTATGGGATCAGGTTTTAATTTCTGACCAAAAAATGCCTGGTTACTACAATCAAACTGTTCGTTGTTTTTATGAGAAAATGAAGGCAAAGGCAATAATAGTACGAAAGATTCAAAAGCGTTATCAAATCACGTACAAATGCTAATTTTATGATTATATGACAATACTAAACGTAATTAGTCATGACAGATCATTGTTAAGCTGGGGGCAGAGGGAAGGAGGATCTTTGGATCCAATCTGCTGCTGGTGAGTCCAGGTGTTAGCGACTTGCCTAAGCCCATCGTCTACCGCCCCAACTGGGGGCCTTCGGGTGCTCCGAACGGGGTATATCGGACGCCTGGCTTACAGGTCCCCGAGGCGGTCGGTGCATCTGGTGCTCCCGATGCATCGGTTAGCGGAGGGGGACTTTTCTTTTGAGAGGTCCCTGCCCGGAGGTGGAGTCTCTGGGATCAGAGCGGCTGTCGGCGGGGATGGGGGCAATGTGTACAACGATACCCTGTCCTTGCAATCAGCAGCGTGGCGGAGCACACAGGTCGTTTTAGTCGGTGCGAGTCCGACATAACCACCGCCTGTCCTTGTCGGGCGGTGGTACCCATAAAGGGTTTTTCCTGTATAAAAAAAAGATTATTGTTAAGCTAGTCTTTTCACATTGTGTAAGCAATTCAAAGTAATCCAAAACCCGGGTGGCAACGTAAATTTTTATAATAATACAGACGTTGTAAAATGTATAAAATTTTATGCTTTTTTCGACTTCAATTAGAAACGAGCGTGTATTAACCTGTAAGTCAAGTGACTTATGAATCATTTGTACAAGTCTGACGAGTGTAATTAATAAAGCGGAATTAGAAAAGCTTTGAAGTATTGATAATTAAAAGACAACCCACTGAAGATTCTTAAAGGTTTTAAATGTTGATTAAGTTATTTTATTGAAAAATGATCGTCTATAAATATTTTCGTATTCGATAGTAAGTTATGTGTCAATGAATATTGTGACATCTTTACGGTACACAATTTTAAAGACAAAGGTCGCTTCTTTCATGCATTCTTAATCGACTTTCAACGTGGAATAAAAATGCATGCAAATGAAATTAAAGAGGTCAAAATATTTTAATGGAATGGAGTCCGAAAAAAGAACTAAGGGGATAATTTAGAATAAAATTATGTTAAATTGCTATTTTCGCCTTTTAATAGCACTTTGATTTTGACATGTTAAGAAGAAACCAAATTTATTTACAGTCTTGTTAATAATTCGTAGAAAGTAAGCTTGTCTTGTAGTTACTATGGTGTGAGCATTTTCCTTACGAATAACCCCGTACAATAAAAATTAACAACAAAGTGTAAAATATTTTGAAAAGTGTATTCAGATAATACACAAAGTTTCTTTTAGGGGAAAGTTTATGTTATCTGGGATCAGTCATTCGAAATTTAAAATGTGTATACACCTATCAGATATTCTCATTCTGTTGTCATTACAAAGTTAAAAGTAGTGAGTGATTGAATGATAAACGTAAATAAATGCAATATCATCAAGGTATAAAATTTGTAATTTAGTTATTCAGTGACCCGTAAAATATGTCTAGATGTCATCGTAGCGTATCAATATCCCTTACGATTGCTAAGGAATCAAACGGACCGTTTAATATGTGCCACATTTCACGCCTCACGATTATGGCGATTTGTTTATTTACATTTCTCCTATTTTCCCCTCAACAGAAACCAACAAGCACTTTGATTTATAATGTAATTTTTAACATGCATAGAAAAGGTGACTTTCTTTTATTATTTGGTCTTTTATCTGTATATAATTCTGAAAGCATGTATATGAGTGTGTATGTTAAAGCAGATGTGTGTGTACCAACATATGCACAAACACATTTGTTTGTGTGAATGTGTTGGAACGAACATAACTTTCGTTATGGCTCCTCTTTATAATCAACGATTACAAACTATTAAACGCGAGCACATTCGGTGAGAGGGCAATCCCGGCTGTACTAGTCAATTATCGTCTATGATGGCCTACGATCGCCTACAGCCCGGAATTGTCGGTTTTCGGACACGCATCAAAGGAAATAGCGTGATATAGGTGATAAGTATGATCGTATGTATTGTATGATAATGCGTACGATCGTGTGGACACATACGCGATGATCATGGCGATCATAGACGGACACACGATCAAAGATCATCACCCATAGTGAAGAGCCTCCTCTTCACATTATTTATGTTCATTCCAAAATAGTTCTTTGTTGTCAAAACTGTGATAAATTATTACTGAAGGTTATTAAATTATTCTTATTTATGATTAACCTTTTTAATTACATATAATAAGCGGATAAACATTTATAATCACGATGTTGGTTCTATTCGTCCTCTTCTTTGTCAACCGATGGACGTCCACTGCTGGACACAGGTCTCTTCATAGGATCTCCATACCACTCGATCTTGTGCCGCCTTTGACCCAATGGCTCTCCACGACCTTTTTGAGGTCGTCAGTCCATCTCGTGGGGGGTCTACACTGCGTTTTCCGGTGCGGGATCGCCATTCCAACACCTTGAGACCCCAACGTCCATCGGTTCTACGCATTATGTGCCCCGCCCATCGCCACTTCAGCTTCGCGACACGCTGAGCTATGTCGGTAACTCTGGTTCTTCTACGGATCTCCTCATTTCTGATTAGATCACGTAGAGATACTCCGAGCATAGCTCACTCCATCGCCCGTTGAGCGACTCTGAGCCTCCTTATGAGGCCCATAGTCAGCGACCACGTTTCCGATCCGTAACACTGGCAACACGCACTGTTCGAAGATTTTGGTTTTCGAGCACTGAGGTATTTTGGACGAAAAGACCTCGCGTAGCTTCCCAAACGCTGCCCATCCGAGGTGGTTCTTTTGATATTTAATATTAATATAAGTTTCATTACTTAATCGTTTTTCTTTTGTTATTATCTGCTATCTATTCTATACATATAATGAAATCGTTGAGATGTCAAATTTCTGTGCATTTGTTCCCGCTAATCTCAAAAACCACTTACCAGATTTAGATGCTGATTTCACTAATATATAGTAGAAACCCTCATTTAACATTTCTTTTATTTCAATAGGTCAGCAAATGAAAAAGATATGACAATTTTAAGTTGAAGGGTCTTGTACTATTGTACTGGTAATTGAATTTTTTCGTTTTTCGCCATTCCTAATAGAGGGTTTTGTCTAAAAAGGTTATAATATCGTTAGTAAAGTAACGGCCTGTTACTATCCCACTGCTAGGACATTTCGTCTTCTTAATATATAAAAAAGAACGTTTGTTGTCCTCTATGGACTTCGAAGATTTTTTTCAGACCATCTTTAAAATTTGGCGATCAAGCACGGCAAAGCGTGGTGGACATACTACTTTGCTAATAAAAATCCTCAAACACAAAATACATGTATATTCGTTAACTAGTAAGGCATATATTAAAGTTTGAAGTACCCGATACTTCAAACCTTAATGAACAATGAAGCCGTAATACTCTCTTGACAGTAGTATTAAACTGATTCGACAGCCAAATACGTCACTGCAATTTTATGCACTTTTGCAGTTTGCAATGCAGTTACAATCGTAACTTGATACATAATATAATAAAGTTTCGTATAAAAAGTAACGAGCTCTTAGTATCCCATAGCTGGACATAAGCTATGGGATACTAAGGGATACTATATATAAAAACGGAGGGAGGACCCTCCGTTTTTAAGAAAAGGGTTGGAGTTAAGACGCATTACGCGGCTCCAATGCGGATTGTTTGGTTACACATATCCTCAGAATTTCTGATTACGCAGGTTTTCTCTTTACCGCAGAGCGGTGATAAATGTAGTGATGAAGTGATAAATGATGTGAGCAATGTTGAATAACACACATTAGTTTTAACAGAAAAACTCATAGGTACCTCCCCGAATTTTTAACCCGTGTAAAAGTCAAACTGGCACAAACTTGGACTATAACATCTTATGATACACAAAATTAAGTAAAATAAAGTAAAGTTTTCCCTTCTGTGTTTTTGGAGAGAAGGATTGAAGCTCAGGCCTACCACGCTGCTCCAATGCTGTGTACACATATGCCTTGAATTCTTTATAGATATGCAGGTTTCCTCACGATGTTTTCCTTCACCAAGAAGCGTGAAATAAATTGCAATTATCAATTAGACACAAGTCTTTACGAGAAAAACTTATTGGTGCCTATCCGGGGTATGAACTCATGACACTCTCGAAAGAGTCGCACGGGCTCGCCGCTTGGCTATCATTGCTCATAATATTAAATGTTTATTAAAAAATTGTATTTAATACTATTGAAAAATGATCTATAGGTAACCAGTGCGATACCAGGGAGGGCCGGCGTAGATAATGCGCAACCGACATTGGTAAAATTGTTAAAAATTGAAATAGAGTAACAAGTGTGTGGAGTGATGAGAAAGAAATTTGGGCTTCAAACTACATTAACATTTGCAGCTTTGTTACATTACTACTTTAAGCTGCGGCTATACTCACCATCATATGAAACCAAAAAAGTGCAAATTTCTTTTATTTTTAAAGTTCTTAATGTAAACTTTATTATTTTAAACTTTAAATGTAATTGTTAAATAGTAGGTTAAATGTATAACTCGGGCAGGTAAAATGACCTACTGGTAGTTCTAGCGGGTGCGTTGAAAGTGAGATCGTCGTGTAATGACAGTGTGGCAGGGAAGGTTGCGCCGGCTCGGGCAGCGCGCGTCAGTGGGTACAGTGCGCTCGCACCTCGCCATGCGAACACGCTCACCACATGGCGCGTCGCCTGGCGCTGCTGGCGCTGTTGGCCTGCGCGGCGGTACCACACCGCCTGCCTTTACGGGCAACCTCCATCCCTACGTCGAAGTCTATAGCGCGCTTCGTGAATTGGGACGATATCGAAGATTCCTTTGAAAAAATTTCTCCGCCGCGACTCACAACAGTCAAACCCGATACCAAAGTGTTGCTCCGTAGCAAAATTCCAAAATTAAATGTGACAAAGAAAGTTATAAAAAGTGCTGACCAAATCCTTAAAACAACTATCAATATAGCAAGTCACACAAAAATTATTGTGACTAAACGACCTGCTATCGAAACTTTAACGAACTCTCATACGCGACATCCACAAGATATGAATATAAATATTAATGAACAATATTTGGTGGACGATTGGGGTCATGTGTCGAGGGTTGGAACTAGAAAGCCGGTAAAATCCCGACCGCCGACCACTCGACGCCCGCCCACAACTCGAACGTCAACAACAAAGCGACAACGGACTACTACGAAACGACGATCTACGACTCGGAAAAATACCGCAACAAAAACAACAAAAGTGCCAAAGACAAAAGTGACATGTTCGCAGCAACAAACAGGATGGATCTCAAACTTTTTCCAAGAAAATAAATTGAAAAAATCTCCAAAAAAACAAGAGAAATCAGGTTGGTTTGTAGGTATGTTTGGTTAACAATCGACTACAATAGACTTTATTAATTTTATATTAGTGCATACATGTAAATAATTTTAAACAGTATGTGTCTGTGACATCAACCCTTTTGTTTTCACACTATATCAATAAATCCGTCGAAGACAAGGACATGATCTATCTAACTATCCTATAAAACTATAATATATAATTTAATCAAATTAAGTTAACTGCTTTATAAACCAAGAGTGATCTACTGCTATTCTGCAGTCTTCAACGAATTTTCAGATTATAAGTGCAATTTTTAAACATACGTTGTCATTCTATAATACTTGTTTTACTTATTCTATAATATCACTCTAAAAAACTCAAAATTCAAAACACTATTATGAACGGTTAATCATTTTTAATACTAACAGGGGCTGATGGTTTAACACGCTTTCCGATGTATGGAGGGAAAGTAAACGCTAAAAATGACGGTTATTATTTCTAATTGGATTCATAGTAGATTAGGTGTATCTTATGAAATTTTCTGACGTATCGTTAGATAATTTTCTGATACATAAAGTATAGTAATTATTTTATACCCGCGATACAGGCATCGTTAATTAATGCACGTTGAACATTTCATAAACATGTGATCTTTATACCAATGCACACACAAAATGTAGTGTTGAATGGCTTAAACAATGTTTTTAACGAAACCGCTAATATGATTTCTGTCCTTGGGTAAAGTCTCTTAATAAACATATCAAAAAATTATAATAATAATTAATCAGTATTCAAAGACTTTGGAAGTCTTAATAGAATTACGTGGAAGACTAGGATCAATTTGATTAATTATTACATAAATTTAATCAAGAGATACAAAACTAAAACTACACTTTAAGATTCTAAACATTATCATTCACAAAGATTAGTTTGTGAACATATTACAAGCTGGTTTTTGCCACAAGTCTGATCTTGTATTACTGCTACTTTGGAAATAATCAACTACCAATTGTAATTCTTCTGTGTGTGTAATAAAGAATAAATAAATAAATAAAATCAATGCGCGTGACTAAATGGACAATCGTTAAGGATTGTCCATTTTTAATTTTTAATTTAATTATAATAGGTTTAAAACCTAAGCTAGACACCTAAGAGTTCTTTATGAAAATCTCATTCCGCTATACTATATATGAAACAGCAAATCTACTATTGTCTTTTAAGAAAATATTGCCGCATCTATTGTGCGTGAGTAAATAATACGAAATCATATCCTGTACGTGTAAACAACACGTGCCATCATTGTTTGCCTAATACGAATAATCAAGCTACCGTAAAACAACATTACCGTAAAGTAACATTCTCCTCCAGGGCTTAGCGAGATTACGATTACTGCATACTTGCGACTTTCTTTATATGACTACTATCTCGTAAATGAATGACTTAATGAGTAAAAACTTGCTTATATGGGCATTAATTAAATAGAAAGATGAAATAGAATTAATTAGTATTAGTAGATATTTATCGCAGCCTTTTTTTAAAGAAATAACAACATAATAACTATAGATAAATGAAGTCTGTGTTGGACGTTATGATTCGAATATAAACATTCAATAATTATAGCTTGTGAGTAAGTTTGACAATATATAGATATGTTATTACTATATATCAGTGATAAACGTGACTTAATCAGAAAAAGAGGATTTTTAAAATTCTATAGTTGGCCCGATATACAAGCTAGAATTATACTAAATGTCATCATTGTTCCAACGGATTAGCTGTGAAAATGTAACATACAGAAACACACTTTCCGTCTTTCTGTCTGTCTGTTCTTAAATTTTTAATACTAGTATGTATATCATTATAAGTCAAATAACGATTGTGAATACTACTTTTTTTTGTAAATGTAAATACGAAAGTTGTTTTGTAACAGTGGAGGTTTCTACACGTGCACGCGACTCGATTCATAAATACCTACATCGTCTAGGTCGTGGCATTGCTAGTCTTTCTTACGCAAATTATGTGCCTATTAGCCTTTATCATTAGGCACTGAGAGGTAACATATCATTAGCGACATCTTAGAGGTTACACTTTCGCCTTATATTTAGTTGTATGTGTACACTCTAGCTGAATGTGAATCATATTTCTGAAGGGACAACATAAATTCATATTTAAATATTTCTCTATTTAAAAATACATGCCGTATGATATCCGGCTGAGTAGAATAGACCAACCTCATTTCTTACCGAGGTGTCGCAAAATACGACTAAGGTAAGTCGACCCGCCGTGTGATATCCGGTTGAGTGAAATAGACCTTTTTTACAGAGGTGTCATTAAATACGACTAAGATAAGTTGACGTCAGGCATGCGATCGGTCGTAAAATACGTAGCCAAATCAGGTGACAACATGTTTGCCTACTATAGTATGCCGACCCCACTTAGAGTGGGATACGGGCAGGAGAATGATGATATTTAACAATAGCTTCTGTTATTTTGTTGATAAAGATATTTTATGGTAATCTGTGCCTTATAACAGGACCAGCGGATGTTATTTTCCATGCTTCTTGTTTCAAGACCACACCCCAACAGGAAAATGATCGGCGTAAACGCAACTTGTCTATTGATGGTTGTCGACCGGCTCTCGTTAGAATTAACTTGCGCTACTTAATGTTCCACTAACATATAAAGTTTCACATTTTTATCGGCCCGTGTAATTATATTGGAATCCTTTGAAGTACATACCTTTAAAAGATATTGTCTATATTTTAAACGAAATCTAATGAATAAAATAATATGTTGAGAGAAGAAGCTGTGCTAGCCCAGCGATAACACCGCCCGATTTTTTCGGGGAGATCACGGGTTCGAACTCGGGCAATGAAACGGGTTAACAATAAGTTTTCTGATAAAACTTTGTTATACACTGATTTCAACGAGGCCTTAACCGCGGGTACTTCTATTTTTAAATATATTAAAAAATAAACATATTTAGGCTTTAACCTGTTTGGTTCTTTAGGCTGTGTTAGCCCAGCGGTAACACCGTGCGACTCATTCGAGGAGGTCACGGGTTCAAACCCGGACAGACACCAATGAGTTTTTCTGTTAAAACTTTGTGTCTAATTGATAATTGCAATTTATCACACGCTTTTCGGTGAAGGAAAACATCGTGAGGAAACCTGCATGTCTCTAGAGAATTCTGGAGATATGTGTAACCTACCAATCCGCATTGGAGGAGCGTGGTAGGTCTTAGCTCCAATCCTTCTCACCAAAAACGGAAAGGAGAGGCCTATTCCCAGCAGTGGGAGAGTAATAGGCCACTACTTTACTTATTTACAGTTTGATATTAATTTAATTTAATTTAATATTCTCTGTAGGTATCTTTTCCACGCTCTACAATTGGTTTGTGGGATCGACGAGTTCTTGGTTTAGTGATAGATGGTTTGACGAAACAGATAATTTAAGGACGAAAACAACCACAACTCCTATACCACCCACGACATCCACTGAAAATTGGTTTCAATTATTCGTCGATTCTGAAGATTTCGATGATAGAAACCCTGAGACGAGTGAGTGGAATATCATAATCATTATCTTAAATGTAAATGGAATAGTTTGGAATAAACTTTTATGCTTATCTTTTACATTATAGTTAAACAATCTGTGAAGAAGTCAATTAAGAAAAATTACAAAGGATATCAATTATTACGAGCATATCCAGACTTTCTATGGAAAGTGCGTTCATTATTGGAGCTACAAGAAGACGCCGAGGGATCAGGAGTCATGTGGTGGACACCGCCATCTCTGAACAGCTCAACAGATCTACTTGTTCCCCCAGATCTACTTGTGGATGTCAAAGATCATTTAAAATCATCTAAAATAGAATTTGAGGTTGTCATTTGGGATTTACAGGTATTTATTTTGCGATACTGATGTATAAATCAAATTTCTTTTGCGGTTGCATTAATATGTTCTAATTTACATTCTCTACTTTAGAAAGCTATTACGTATGAAAACCCTAGATTATCTAAGAAGCAACGGGTAGAATTGGAGCAACTACGTGGTCATCCGATGACTTGGAGACGCTATCACCGATATGCTGATATAATGAGGTATCTAGAATACCTGCAACACTCATATGCTGATATTGTTGAGCTTGTGCCGCTGGGTCGCTCTTCAGAGGGACTTCCTTTAATGGCTGTTAAGGTAGGAACTCAAATACCTTAATATTTTCATCTATATCTTAATACATCTCACATGCATTCATGTTGTTTTGCAAATTTATAAAGTTGCTACGAAATGTTACGTCAGATAAAAAATTGGTTTTAACTTCCGATACAATAATAATTCTATTCTGGATTAAATAATTCAAACGAATTTTCCGAATCGGATATGTCTTATTTAAACGGCGTAATCGTGAGAACGGAAATATATTCACTACTTCACGTGGGTGTTGATGAAAACGGCACCGAAAGAAATAACAAACGGAGATGACATTGCTCCTATTGATCTATTGTATTTCTTCGGTCAGTGATTATATATAAAACTAGTAATCGCAAGCGACTCCGCCTGCATTGAAAGATTAAACTTCAACTTAACTCCGTCAATAAATGGAATATCTAACACTGAAAGAATTTTTCAAATCGGTCCAGCAGTTCCTGAGATTAGCGCGTTCAAACAATCAAACAAAGAAACAAGCTTTTCAGGTTTATAGATTAGTATAGATAACCTGTTTGCCCTTAGAACTTTGAACTTCGAAAATCACCCCAGGTATCCGAGTTTTGTAAATTCTGAGTAAAGACGGGACAAAAATTAAAATTATTATTAGTATGAATTATGTATTACAATTTTAAGAAAATTAAACAATAATAAAAGTGAAAATTTAATATTTTAATATTATCAAGTAGATATCAACTGCATCAAATAACACCAAGGCCAAAAGTTCCTCTCCCAGAGGACAAAAACAAAAAAAGTGGAAGTTAGGGTCCCATTCAAAGCCAGCAGTTTGGTTGGAAGGCGGAGCTCATGCTCAAGAATGGATAGCTCCTGCAGTTACAACATGGATATTACACAATTTAGTAGAAGGAGAAAAAGGTTCAGGTATGTAATTTTAATACAGCATAAGTTAAACATTAATTTTTGTAGCTATTCTGTCGTATACCGATGTTTTGGAACTACCTATTCTAAAGTTGTAAATGTTATAAATTCGGAATGCGAAAATTCAACCACACTCGACTAAGGAAGGCTTACGTTTGCAATGAGTAACGCTATTCTCTATTTTCTAAGAACTAGACTTGTACTTGTGGATCCAGTTAATTTTATCTATTTTATCGTTAAAAGCCCAATTATCTAATCCATGTTCTGTAACGTAAATGCAAATTTTAAAATGCAATGCGAGTAGTGGAAACTCTTGAATGCTGTAAGTGAAAGCTTTTTCTAGTAACTTTAATAAACAAATAACACATTTGTTACACCAAAAAGCGAAGAAATAAGTGATAGATTATAAGTTTTCAAATTCAGCATGAACCTCGTGGAAAATAATTAGGAATTATTTAAATAAAACTGGTCTTGTTCCCTGGTTATTTTTATATAATCGATGACTTTTCTATAATACTTTTTTTTTATAAATATACATTAGCAGAACAAAGCTGTTTTCCGTGTTAAGTTTATTTTCTATGTAAAATAAATTTGAAAATTTATATGGCATGTTTATCTATTTGGATTTTTTGTTGTTCAAGGTGCTGACCGCGAAATTCTCAGTGTGGCTGATTTCTACATAATGCCTCTGCTGAACCCGGACGGTTACGAGCATTCGCACACTCACGACAGGCTTTGGAGGAAAACTCGTTCACGAAGTCCCGATCACTCCGAAGATTACTACAATGGCTGGTCAGTTAACAATGAAACAGATGATTAGTATGCTTAAGTACTTCAGATAAATACACATCTGTATATTAAATATTATATTAAAAGCTTTTATTCAACTTGGAATGTATGTGAAGGTGGAATCTTACAAGTTAAATTTGACCCACTTCCCGGTGCCCATTGAGCTGAAATTTTATATACTGGTCCAGTCCCGATGACAATGTATGTTTATGATAATCATTACCTGATGCTGCTACTAGGATTGGCTCCAGACAAGGGAACTTCTCAACGGTTAACAGTAGAGGCATAAAATTGTGTTTAAAGCTTTTTTTAAAGCCTTTTTACTTGACTTATTAGAATTTGTTTCAATAGTTTAAAAATAAGAGAGTAATTTAAAAACATCACACTTAAGATGATGACAATTTGATCGAAATTCTGACCAAAGGTTTATACAAACAGCATAAATGTTTACAATAAATGTTATCCAGTTAAATATCTTCTATAGGTATGTTTTTATGGTTGTGTTAATTGAAATAGACTATGTGGGTTAGTATCGGAGAAAAGTGCTAAAGATGTCGAACCGGAAGGATTGTGGCTTATCATTGTATTTAACTAAGATAGTTACTTTAATATAGCTCGTTTCCTGTGAAAGTCGATAAACATTTTGAATGTCTGTATACGGATATTGTATGTTTAACGAAATCGACCCGGTGACTTTTCTAACCTTGTGCTTAATAGGACGGTCTGAATAGAACAAAAATGAGCTTGGAATTCGATTCGTACGCTGTCGATGTCCAACATCTATACATTTTAAAGTCTGTGGACTATAGATATAACTCTTTAAATTTACTTATTATTAATTTTAGTTCATGTTTATTCGTGTAATATTGGATAGTCTCTCTAGCACCCTCGATCTTAAGCCGTACTATATATTCTTTTCTTTATTAACATACATAGACTAAAAAACAATATGAAAAATAACGAATAACCAATACAATATGGCAATATAATTGTATACAAATGCAATGAAACAATTAAGCAAATATGTTAGATTATAGAGTGCTTACAGGGATTTTAAACTGTGTAAACACTTTAAATGTAAACACTTAAGTAAATCAGAAATTTATTTAGATTTATATTTATACAATGATTTCTATTTGGTAAACCCGTTGTGTATGTAACATATCAAAATAAGTTTTTCATGATTTAGTCCTATAAGAAGTTCAAGATAGATTTAAAAAAAAAATATTATGGTTTTTCTACCTTTTTTAATTTCCGTGGTTTATAATTTCCGTGATTAAAGTAAGTTTTTTTTGTTAGACAAAGACATGACAATAAATTTCTTTAAAGAAAAATAACAAAAATACATTTATATTTAACTTGTGAATATTATTATACATTTGTAGCCAATAATTTAATAAGGATATATGTAATTTTACAAGGTTCCCCTGGAACTGGGGCCGGACAGAGTGCGTGGGAGTAAATGCTGACCGCAATTGGGACTACCATTGGGGCGAGAAAGATTCCTCGACTGACCCTTGCTCGGACAACTACGCCGGTCCGCATCCATTTAGCGAACCGGAAACGCGTGCTGTCTCGAAATTCTTAGAAGAACATAGAGGGCAAATAAAGGTACTAAAACGTAGTGTCATAGTCCAACTGACTGGCTGTTGGCGCAGTGGGTGACCTTGCTTTCAGCTCCGCGGGTCGCGGATTCGATTCCCGCCAACATTTTCTATAAATCAATTTGTTGGTCTTCGAGTCTGGGTGTATATATTTGTATTTAAGTATGTATTTAAAAATTATATAAGTATATATTCACCAGTTGTCTGTCTACCATAACACAAGTATTAAGTTACTTACTTTGGGGGCGGACGACCGTGTGTGTAAGTGTCCCAAATATAAAAAAAAATCTCTTATCTATTTTGTCTTTGCTTACAGAAATATAAATAATCCGTTACAAGACATTAAGCTGTGTGGTATCCAGCGGAGTAGAATAGACCAATATCACTTCTTACCGACGTGTCGTAAGAGGCGACTAAAGTAAGTAAACCCGACGTGTGGTATCCGGCTGAAAAGAATAGACCACACTCTTTCTTACCGAGGTATCGTAAAAGGCGACTAAGGAAAGTTGATGTCAAACAGGCGGCAGGTCGTAAAATATCTAGTCAAATCATATGACAACATGTTTATAAAATGTTGTTCCGATCCCTCTTGAAAGTGGGATAAAAGCAAGAAAATCATTTAATGACTTACAACACATTTACTATATTATGCAAAATAACAATTGGGTTTTTAAAGATTTTATTTAGGCTAGATTTTGTACGATTAAATTAAAAAGTTTATTTTATTTTCTATTTGTCTATCTGTCACTGTCAGATATTTCAAACTATTTTCCCTCTCTTGCTAGTACAGTGGCGATCACAAAATTCATTGAAAGGGCAATATCTAATCTAACCCACCCTAAAGCCTAGAGCGAGCTCGAAGTATCATTTTTACTAGATCAGACCATCGAGAGATTCTGCCATCTTTATTCATAGGTATCTTTAAGAGACTCTTGAAGCAATGTTTTGCGACCTTCTGGACTCTACTGCCTATATTTTACATCACAGTATTTTGCCCTCGATCTACCCGTCTGGTGACGCTGATAAACTGATAGTTATAATATAATAGATATTACAAAACAAATGTACACTTCTGTCATTAAAACAAAAAGTCAACTAAATTTATTAATTACTAGCAATCGCCAGCGGCTCCACTCGCGTGGAAAGATTAAAATTATATATAGTATAGTATATATTATTATATATATTAATTATATATAGTATAGTATTCTAATAACCATAAAAATGGTTAAAGTGGGTTAACCTTGAAAGCTAGCCATATGCTGTCGTAAACTTTTATTCAGAACTTTTAGAGGACAACAATTTTGTAGATGACATGACATGATTTTTTAATAACTATTACCGCACTCGGCGCACACAAGGAAAGTTTGCCGTTTTTCTAATATTTTTTTGTTGCTGCTCCTGTCCTTTTCATCTTAGCGTGATGTTATATGTATATCCTATAGCCTTCCTCGATAAATGGACTATCTTACATTGAAAGAATTTTTCAAATCGGTCCAGCAGCCTGAGATTAGCGCGTTCAAACAATCAATCAATCAAACATTCAAACAAACAAACTCTTCAGCTTTACATATCAGTATAGATAAATAACCCACCGTGGGACACGTGTAACATCGTTGAGATTCTCTTTTAAATCATACAATTTGTATCAACATGTTATTTAATTTGAAATACTCTGAATTGGTATGTAAATTTAATGATTGTTTCGACGGTATTTATATTTTGAGTTGTGAATAGAATATGCACACTTTCATGCGATTATCTTTCACGTCGCAGATAAAAATGAGTTTTTAATGCCTATATTTTCTTAAACATTTGAGCAGTCTAATGACAAGCATGCTCTCGAAATATTAAGTAAAGATGTGTACAGAAGGTACATGTTTATGGAACGAACAAAATAGTTGACTTTGCAAATACATTTTGGGCTAATACCAAAAGTTAAGTATTATTTATTGTGATAAAAACCATTATACTGATGTTTAAACTGAATTAAATATATTTTTAAGATGTTACCACTTCGATGTTACGTTACTAATAATGTCTGGTGTTACTTTTCATGACTAAACCCCTAAAGCAATAATTTCTTTAAATTTGGTACAGTTGTAGCTCATTTACTGTTCTAGCATATAGTATAAAAATTATGGTTGTTCCTTCGGAACATAAGACATAATAATATGTCGGATATATCAGCAATCAAATGTGTTTTCAGGTCAGATCGATCATGGTCCAAAGAAGACAAAACTTCTTTGCCTTCTTGCCACTGTTCCGACAACTAATTACTATACTCCTCTACATTTCGTACAAAGTGCGGCCTCACATGAAACACATTTCTTGACACTAGGAACCATTTTGCGCTCTGCTCTCCATATTCGCACCCTCTACTTTTGTTCCACGTTTATCGTTCCCGTTGTTTGACGCTTTAATATTTTAACAGCATAAAGTTATTTCGAAATAAACAAAATTATTGTGTTTTAACGCTTAATACAACGCGAGCGAAACCGCGAGTTCAATTAATCGGAAATGTCAAATTCTGGGAATTCTGGGAATTCTGAAAATATATAGGTATACATATATCTGTTATGTTTAAATTAAGTTTAATTAGAATAAATAAATAGATTTATAATAATGCTAGACTTACCTTAGTATTGCCGTTTATTATTTATTTATCAGAAATAAATAAATACGACATAATCTGTATCTAGATTTAAAGCTTTATGATCAACTTTGTTTTTACAATATTTATGTATAGAAGATCTATAGAGCATAGCCTAAGAATAACCGTTGCACGATTTATTAATAGATAATGTCTTCATGTCGTGTTCTCAATGTCCACATGTTTACTAGCAGCTGACGTAATTGAGCACTTAATGCATGCAGCGGAAGGTGCAAACGAGTACTCATGACAGTAATTTTATATGTCAATACATATAAAATTACTGTCACAACCCTTGTCTGTGTTGGGAATTCCCAAGATAAAGTTCTATAAATGAATATCGAACCGATGTAAGACATAGCTTATTTAAGGGTTGTTTTGTGTCTAAATGAAAAAAGAAAAAAAAATGCAAATATATTTTTTTATTGGTTTTCTATTTCTTAATATCTTAACAGCAACGCGTGATAAGCTGATAATTTTCAATTTTTTATTTTAGATATTATATGCTTTTGAATCAAATCGAATTTCGTAAGTTGGTACAGAATATAAAAATAATAAAATAAATGGCCTATCTACCATTTCAAATTTTGATTGTATCAATGCATGTATTTACTGTTTAAAAAAATCGATAATATGCAAACATTTCTGATACATAAAATTACTATTTAAGAAGTCAGCACATTATTTTTTCCCCTAATAATAAACACTTAATAAGTGATTACATTATGCATATATTCGTAAATGTTCTCGTTTAATATTAATTACGATGTGAATTATTTTTGTTCAAATATTTTGTAACATATACAATAACCCACACGCAATGACGTACTAATTGTGTATCGTTGCTTTACTATAATCGAAGGGATTTTGTATGATTCCTGTCTCTTTATATTTACTTATGACTGACCATATTCTGAAATGTGTATTAGAAAACTACTACCTAAATTGGCATACCGCTTAGAGCAATGGCGAAGTAATTTATCACTCACTCGAAACTGAGGTAGACCGCATATTGCTTGGGAAATTGTGACAGAATACGGTATTTGCCCACATCGTTACTTTCAAAAGATTTTCTACTAAACTTTCGACATGTACTTATTTAGAATGTTTTGTTGCATCTTTTATATCGAATCTGTGACGAACATAAAAGTGTTAATGACAACAGATAGAATTATTATAAGATACAGAGATAAATGATACTTGAAAAAGTCTGATGACACATTTATATACTATCAACAAATAGGCATCAATAATTGCCGTAAAACACTTCAGACATTATTAAAGCTGCACCTAACTTTCCAGTTTCTTTTTCCCCGTCTACAATCTTTAACCAGTGGTTTTTTATTAAGTAAGCTAACAAACAACATTACTTACATATAAGAACTTAAGTTAACTTTTAGCCAATTAACGTTTTAATCGGTAAATTAATTACTATAATTAAATAATAAATCACTTATTCTGCACGTTAATTTTTTCATTGTTTACTACTGTCATAAAGTTTTTAATTTTAAACGGTTAGGTATATTCTAAGCGTACGTACGTATACGTTTTTCTTAAACGTTACTTTTTTATATTAAAATTTGTATTTGCCGAAATATTTAATAATGAAAATTTAATATTTAATAATGATATTAATAGAATATAAAGTAAAATCCTTTTTATAAATAAAAAAAAATGTTTAGTTATCATCCTTATTACAGGTTTATATTTCTATGCACGCATACTCGCAGGCCTGGCTCTTGCCTAGTTCTCACTCACACGCATCTTTCGCTGATGATGGGATGTTGATGGAGATGGGCAAACTTGCTACTGCTGCTCTTGGCGACATGTACGGAACTAAGTATCAAGTGCGTCACTTAATATATTAAGAAATACAAAGTAATTCCTCCTATCCCCTTCAATGCATGGTATACAGTTACAAATCTGAAAAGTTTCCAAAATAAATGAACCTCACCTCGCAATTGAGGAAAAAAATATTTTTCATATAATTCAAAATATACCTTAAGAAAATACCCGATAACAGTTGCTGTTAAAAATGAAATTTAAGTTATTATGTCAATCATCTCAATGTGCAGTTTATTCTAGCTTGCCTTTTAATTTATGTTTCTTTTTTTATATCGTTCGCAAGCTGAGGTAGCCAATAAGTCGCTTTACAATTTTTGTACGCTCTATATAATTGTTTCTAGTTGTTTTTGTTTTGGATTGTAAGCAGTTGGTGCGTTAAATAATAAATTTATTAATATTTTTTTACTCATCTCACTTTTAGGTAGGAACGGCGGCAGAAATCAGACAACCAGCGTCGGGAATGTCTCACGATTGGGCAAAAGCACGTGCTGGAATAAAGTTTTCATATCACGTTGATCTCAGAGACTCTTATGGACCTTATGGATTTTTACTGCCAGGGTCACAAATAGTGTCCACTGCTCGGGAAACCTGGCAGGCGGTCAGAACAATCGTTGACAATATATCCCCTGGATAAAATCGACAAATTATAATTATTGCATTATTTTGTGTCTTCGGGAACTTAAGCGCGAAAGAAGTATTAAGCTAATGTCCTAGTGATGATATGATTTTTATGTTGTCTTCAAGATTATGTTTCCAAAGTAACTAAATTAATTAAGAATATTTAAGTTTTATTTATAATTATTGCCTGTTATTAAAGATTGGATCCCTCGCTAAACTGTATTTCTAAATAAAAAACTAAAAACTGTGTTAATGTAGGTGTAAATACATTATGTACTTTATTTGTTACTTATATAGTTAGTTTTAATATCACATATCAAAATTGTCTTATTTAGAATTATTAGATAGATTTAATTTTTCCTTTAAATATAGGGAACAAAGAATTTGTTCACAGTATAACAAGAAAACAGTATTTTTATGACTGACATAACATAATATAATCATTCTTATTTATATGAATATATTTGACTATGTTAAAAGTAACTAGTGTAGATGTTTGAAATATCATGAAATAACATAAAGAATGACGTCAGGCAGGCAGCCGGTCTTAAAAACGCAGCCAAATCATATTACAGCATGTTTAAAACATGTTCTGCCGAACCCACTTAGAGTGGGATAAGGGCAGGAGGATGATGAAATAACATAAAGATATGTTAAAGAAATCTTAGAATAAGTACCTATAAAATGGTTTCGCTGAGTTTAAACTCAGGAGAAATGAGACGATAAATATACCTGTAGGTATGTACATTTATCAAATTTTTTAGTCAATTTCTTAATTTTGCATGTTAATGGGAAGTAAATTATTTGGTTTCTAAATTTATTTTTGGTGGTTATTATAGTTTAACCGAAACCCTCGCAATAGACTTTTGTTTCGCTGTGTGAGAGCGTAAAAAATGCCAGGCGCTAATCCTACCTACAATCAGCTCATATTATCTAAACTAGGATTTTCTTCTGACAATGTAATCGGTAGACGTAATTAATTCATATTTACGATTTCGGCAATCTGTAATTAAAAATAAATTAATAAAAAAAATGTAATGATTTTTTTTCTACAATACATTTAATTGTCATTCTCCCACTTGTTTTTTTTTGTGTTTGTTTGTCCCACTATATACATATGTAACTGATATATACTTATAAACAAACTGGCGTTAGTATAAATTTACAAAAGAATTACACACATTTTCATAGATCAATTTAATTTAACGTATTGATTAGTAAGCTATTTTAATAGCAAATAAGCAAACAACAGCTAATCATTAGTCTATGCTTTACAAGTTTACAATTTATGACTTATTCGCGAACTACGACGTCTGTGGTATAGAGATGGGCTCACGAGCTGAAGACAAGAAAGATATAATCACTCTCTAGCTTGCATGTATTTCAATGTGTATATGTATATCTTTATACTTAGAGTCAATTTTCGTAATGAGTACGGCTCGTTCAGAGTTAGAGAGAGAAAGAGAGAGATGGGCTTATAAACAATTTAAACTTAAAAGAGAGAGACGGATAGTAATTACATGTCTGTATTAAAAGAGCCGAAAATATTAAGGATATATTTTAGTCTTAGCTGCCTTATTTTCTCTCTGAGTACTGACCTAAATGAGTTAAAGATAAAAAAGAGTGAAATATATCGCAAGATCGAAAAGATAATATATAACACTTTTATCTTTTCAGAGATACTTTTTGCCCATCTCTACTGTAGTTTGTTTTGGTTTTTTTCCAGTTACTATACACTGTCCATTATATTAACCATCTTTTGACAGATTGACGATTTACATATTTAGTGATGTCCTAAAGATTCTCGTATGCGATACCATTCCGATTATAGTACCTACTATCATTAATCGAATTACGTACCTAAGTAATTCGATTAATGATAACCTACGTAAACTAATAACAGATATAGAAATCAACATTTTGATTTAATATTGCCTTAGTTTTTTGAAAATAAATGTTAATCCGTGTGTATTTATTATAATCATAAAAAATATATTATACATCAACTGGCAACATCAACAGACCTTCCGCTCGGCCGCCATTTTGACGTGATCTGTCACTCTCAACGAAACGCCCGTGATAGTCACACGCATTTACGTTCGCTGAGTGTTCTCTCGCATCTGTTACACCTTGAGTTAAGTAGCTTTATTCCTCGGGAAAACTTTTGTGAAACTTATATTAATTGATCGTGAAAATGCCGAAAGGACGTGTGTTGAAAGCACAATCGAGACAGTTAGTGTTAAAACTTCATGAGTATTTTGAGCAAGAAAATCAAAATGGCGGACCTCTTATACCTATCACGCAAGTCCGAAACCGTGTTGCAGCCGCGTTGGGGTCAGTCTATCAACTGTGACTAAAATCACTACTGATGCCTACGGCAGGAGCGGCTTCTAGCAAAACAAACCATCTACACCAAAAAGAAAGCGCCGGGCTCATAAGGTGACAGCTGTTGATGACTTTGACGCTGACGCTATTCGTCGTCATGTATATGATTACTACTTGAGAAAAGAAATTCCAACTTTGAGAAAACTTATTGTTTCTTTGAAAAGAAGTGGTCTATTTCATGGTGAAAAATCTTCTTTGGTCAAAGTTTTGAACACAATTGGCTTTTCATATAAAAAGTTAAATAAAAGAAAATTATTAATGGAACGCACAGATATAGCTATAGCACGTTGTGATTTTTTAAGAGAGGCAAAGAAAATACAAGATTGGGCAAATATTGTTTACACGGATGAAACATGGCTCAACGCTAACCACACACTATCTCGTTTCTGGACTGATGATACTGCTGATTCCACTTCCTCAGTACCAATGGGGAAAGGTGAGCGCCTAATCATTTGCCATGCAGGTACAGCAAAAGGATTTGTACAAGACGCACTGTTGGCATTTAAATCGAAGAAATCAAATGACTACCACGAAGAGATGAATGCAAATGTGTATGAAGAGTGGTTCAAAAAAATGCTCATTTCATTGGAAGAACCATCAATAATTTTTATTGATAATGTGCCCTACCACTCCCGTCAAATTGACAAAATGCCAACACAGGCTAATAAAAAGCATGAAATAATTAATTGGCTTCGGGACAATGGAGAAAATGTGGACGACTCAATGTTAAAAGTTGAATTAATAAAAATATTAAAAACCAAAAAGAGAGCAAAACGCTATGTAATCAATGAAATGGCAGCAGAATATGGCCATACTGTTCTTCGGATTCCTCCATACCACTGCCAGTACAACGCAATAGAACTTATATGGGCACAAGTAAAAGGGCATGCTGCGAGATGCAATACAAGCCCCCCATTCATAGCGAATAAAATTTGCAATTGCTAAAAAATGCTTGCACCCACGTAACGGCCGAGAACTGGGCAAGTGTGGTGGAAAGAACTAAAAGAGTAATATTCTCTGATTGGGAAAGTGATATTGCGTTTGATAATATATTATCTACACAAGAGCTAATAATAACTGCTACTGAAGACTCCTCATCGGAGGAGTCTAGTGTTGATTATCATTCCGACGACTCGTGCTAATAAAATAAATTAAAATATCCTGATTGTTTTATTTGTATTCATGTATTAACTAAGAAGAAAGTAAAACTTTATATAATGTTATTAAATGTCTTTTAATACTCGTAACATCGATTTCTACCGATTATTTTTAATCTGTGGCATAATCGTAGTAACCATTATGTGTGACATCACTAAGTGGGCGGTACCCATCCATAAAGTACAAATATTATTTGTATGATATTTGTACGTAAGCAATACAGAACTTAATGAGCGTGAGCTGTCAAAAGACTGATAATATGATGGACGCAGTATATTCTTTTTTCAAACGTCAAATTACTGCAACTATATAAGCATTGTTATTGTTTAGGCGATTAAATTCTGTCCTTAAATTGAATGTTGATGTTGGGGGGAATTGTTGCTGATCAATTAAAGCAATACGAAAGGTCATAGAGGGAAAAAAGACTCATTTAAAAAAATAATTTCCAGGCTGTCAATATATTAGTGATAAACATTCTCTGATCAACATTCAAAGTCTCTGGTCTGAAAAATGAAATGATTGTTGAATGATTGATTTCTTTAGCAATAATTGCTACATATTTTTTACTAAAAGCAGACAAATATCCCAAATAATTACGTACCTATAATTAACGATTTTAGAACATCAAAAAGGTAACAAAGTTACAATGGTCAATGAAATTGATATGTTTTCTAAAATTCCAACAAAAAATCTTATAGATCCTAATGGATTTGACCTAACTATAAGCGCACTTTTAATAGGTTTAGGCGCTGAGAAATACACCGATATTTTTAGGTAATAAAATAAATTTAAAAACAGACATATTACACATAACAAAAAATTTAATTTTCTCAAACATTCCTTTTTTCTTAGAAAGTATAATATCGGCCAATGCACTCTAACCGAATTGACGGATGAAGATTTAGTTAAATTAGGTGTTGATGATCCTGAAATTAGAGTAAAACTAATCAATGAAGTGAAGAACCTGCCTATCTATGAAGAAACTAACAATATGTATGTAATATTTTATTATTGTACTATATCTTGTTCTATATTCTTTATTTCAGAAGAATTTGATATTCTAATTTCCAAGATTTTATCACAGTATGTGTTAGTAATCTCGTTGATAAAGAACAACAGACAACTATAAGTAACAACAAGTTTTTTAATTCAAAATATCGTGAGTGATAATCATAATTAATGTATAGAAACCGGCTATACTCACGTCTTAATTTAGAAATTATTAAGAGCCCTGTAGGGGCTTTAAACTAGTTTATTATCTATTAAAATAAGAACTGAGAATAGCTGTTTTCTGAAGAAGATAATAGCTGGTTTAAGAATTTATACCAACACAATATAAATAAATAAATATAAATATATGGGACACTTACACACATGGTCATCCGTCCCCAAAGTAAATAACTTAATGCTTGTGTTATGGTAGACAGACAACTGGTGAATATATAATTATATATTTTTTAAATACATACTTAAATACAAATATACACCCAGGCTCAAAGACCAACAAATTCATTTATAGAAAATGTTGGCCCTCGGCAGGAATCGAACATGGACCTGTGGACCTGAAGGCAGGGTCACTACCCACTGCACTAACGGGCCAGTCAAACACAGTTTATATTGTGGTATTTATAATATCAATAACATAATTAGAGAGACTATCTGATGACAAATATCTAAATTGTATAATATTGTTTGCTATCTATGTTTCAACAGCAGATTATTAGAAAATAAATACTTCTATCATTACTTTCATACAGTTTTATTAATTTATTCACTTGTTACAGAGCTATAAGCCCTAATTTGAATGTGCTAGAAATAATTGATGTCCTGGAGGAAAGTGCACAGCACACATATAGAATCTACTTAAGTATGATGGCAAATACATTAGCATTAAAAAAGAGTAAATCTCCAGACTGTTTGATTTACAAAGACAAGTATGCATCGCATATTGCTATTAACACGTTAAGTAATATATCAAACCTTTTAAATTCAATGGAAATTGCACTTAACTCTCAAATTAAGGTATGTCTATTCAGTATTACAGTCATTAATCAAATTTTACTGTACTCAAACTCATGTTATCGAAAGTTTTGAAATTTTATAGCTTGAGCATTGATGCTAAGAGTATATAATGTTATCATCAGTTAATAAACTCGAATCATCATTCTCCTGCCCTTATCCCACTCTAAGTGGGATCGGCACAAAATGTTATAAACATGTTGGTACATGATTAGGCTGCGTTTTTACGACTGGCCGCCTGCCTGACGTCAACTTACCTTAGTCGTATTTTACGACACCACGGTAAGAAAGAGGGTGCTCTATTCTAGTAAACCGGATACCACACGGTGGGTCAACTGACCTTAGTCGCCTTTTACGACACCTCGGTAAGAAATGAGGTTGGTCTATTCTACTCTGCCAGATACCACACGGCGGGTCGTCTTACCTTAGTCGCCTTTTACGACGCCTCGGTAAGAAATGAGAGTGGTACTATTCTATTCAGCAGCAGTTTATAAACTTAAATATCACTAATACTTTCTTTATAATTTATACTTAATCATATTTCCAATGTCAATTTTAATTTAGACAAAATTGACAAAAATTAGACAAAATTGTTATATTGATTGTAGTTACACGTGCGCCAATATTGAAGTTAAAAGTGTTTCAAGTCTTTGTTATAGTATATAAGAATAAACTCAAATATCATCTCAATAAAAAGAGTGGGATTTCTTATTAAATTATATACTTATGTTTTTGAAAATTGCTTTTTATTTATACAATTATTCTAATAACATGCATATATTCAAAATTAAATTGAAACTTATTTCAATAAAAGTTTATTAAAACTACTACTTACTAATGAAACAAATTTTATGCATTTTTTAATTTATGTAAACTTTGGCCATAAATCTTCTTGAAATATTGAAGTTTTATTATTGTAATTTATTTGTGTGTTGAAGGTATCAAATGATTCAAGAAACAAACAAACTAAAAAACTGTTAGTTGGAACACTTGGCAGTGCTGTTATAGCTGTTTTAGCAATATATTTTGTTCGCTCATTAAAACATTTGTAAAAAAAAGTCTGATAAATCTCATTAAAAATAAATTAATTTAATCTTTTACTTTTTTTATTCAACAAACTGAAGATAACCGAGAAAAATAACCGAAACATTCACCCTATTGAAATATTTTTATGCTCTTATTATTTGAAAGTACCTGATTGACTGAGACTTACTCGGTAATTTGTTACAAAATAAAATAAAAGAAACTTAAAAAAAAAGAAAAAATGATTAGGTAATTACCTAATCCGATATCCGATAATATGGGGATTGATCCTAGGTATTTACATTTCTCGAGTCTGCCCGCTCCCCCGTCCACGAATAAGCTACGCCGACTTGACAGTTTATAGCAAAAATAATATTCGATAAAAATTGTAGTATTTTTTAATCCCCAAAACCTCCTGCATGCTTAATTTCAGGAAAATCCTTCATGTTTCACGTATTATTATCACTTAGACATATTTTATTTTATCGTAGATTATAGTAAAATTATATTTTAATAACTGTATTATGTATCTCCGCAAAGTAACAACTGAATCTATAATTTATCTTTAAATTATCAATACTAACTTTGACATACAAATACCATAAATCCGTTTTCATAGCTGATACATGCAGGTTTCGGAAAAACGTATGCACTACAAACCAACTATCATCACCACACTACACTAGTACTGCACAAGTTCACTACCACAGTCTCAACAACCTCTTCGTAACCGAAGCATCAAAGGATAGAGTACTCTGCAAAGTAACGCCTAATTCTATACATATTTTTTTCCTATTACTCGTGGATACATGAATGGTAAGTGGTCCATAATAACTCTGCTTATTAGACATTGGCAGATTTTTATTTAGCCCTTTTATGAAAAAATGCGATATAGAAACTTACATTTAACTTTACCTAATCTTCGGATGGGGCGAAATACTCGATACATAATCAAGACAAGTTAGCAAGACTTATGTTTGTATATAAGGTGTAACAGCAAAATTTATATAAATTAACGATTCAAACTCCGTATTATTTAAATATGCACACAATAAATAAATCCAGTTGGGTTGACCTAATTGTTTTGACCTCACCAATTAAAATACTGTAAAGGTAAACGATGAGCCAGGCGGGCAGTGTTTGAGCAACAGCGGTATGGCGGGTGGGCGTGACGTCACGAGGCCAGGCGCTCCGGAAGCGGCCCGGAGGCGCTCGTCGGTAGGAGTCCTGCGCTCCCTGGACCGACGACATCGTTTATTGCAACCAAACGCGCCAATTGAACCGCGTGTCCGCTGCTCGCCCACTCGAGCATTGCTCGCGCCGAACCGCGACAATTTTCGACTTATTAATAATGTGCAATTTTGAACATCGCAAACTAAGTTGTAGGCTACAATTATTTTAGTTTAATCCTCGTGTGAAATATGTTTAGTCTATTTATTTTTACCGCTGTGGTCGTGTTACTTAAAAGTAATAATGCACAGGATATTTTGACAGGTAATCGTGCTGAATCGTTTATAAAAACAAATTAATTTTTAATAATGAATTCTTATTTATATTGTGGAGTACAAAATTAGTTATTTGTTAAATTCACAATAAACAGGTACAAATGTTGAAGTTTGAGTTAATGTGGTAGGTCAAAGTGACCTTAGATATAAACCAATATATATTCTATCAAAAAAATATAGCAGATCTGTGTAAAATCTCTTAAATTAACCGTTACAGTTGGTCTAAATGTTGGTAGTACGTTAGCAATTTCTTCCTTAATTTATACCTTCAATCAATACCCAGTTTAAAATAAAAATATTGGTTATGAATATTCCCGAATCTTTAAGAGAATTTTTACATCTTCCTCAACCGTAAACATAAGACTTCACTGTAACATAAGACTGCAAACGTTTGCAATATACTAACTTGATACATATATTTTATTACATACATTATAAGACTTATATTTATTCAACCACAACGGATTCAATGTCGCTTCGACATAATATTGACTATTGTATTATATAAACTTTTGCCATCGACTTCTCTTGCGTTGTATCACATCATATACAAAGCGAAACAGAAAAATGAATCGTAAATTAAATTATTTTTAACAATCTTAGCTTAATTGGCGAATTTTTTGTATTTTTATGTTAATAAACCGTACATATTTACTACAATAGAGAAAAACTATTAAATATCAGCAAAAACGTTGTAACAAAAATCCTAAAATCCTTTAAATATATATTACGGAAAAAGACCAATTTTATAAAATAAAATGCACGATGTCAGTGCATTGTCTTTTACGCATTTATTTTTTCAACAACTTTAAAAGTAAACTTATTAATATACTTGAAAATTAAAATACTTGTAAATATTACAAACAAATGCAACCATAATTATAAAACTCATTTGTAATGATTTAAAAAGACTACAGTTGATCGGCTAGCGAGGGACGTGTTATTTGACTATTAATTAATTATTTAATTCCTTCTTTGAATATAAATATTTAATTAAAATTAATTTATTTTGCGGACACTGTCAGTGGAGGCAGTTTTAGGACAAAGTGTGGAGTTACCATGCAACGTGACAGCAGAAAAAGAAGATGACAAACTTAATACCTTGGCCTGGTACAGAGACGGCTCAACAACAGCTTTTTATAGGTGATTGTTTATCTAATTTAAATCTTTCAAATTCTTAAAATATTTCTAAATTTTTTTATTAAAATAAATTTTTTACTTAAATAAATAAATAAATAAAATAAAAATAAATTAGTGCTCATCGATTGTGATTTCGCATCGCAATGATGCTACAAATTAAAGATTTAGAAGTAACTTGCTATATCTAGTACTAGTTTTTGAGAAGTTGATATTAGATAGCGTTTTTTAATGTCATCCTATTCGTTGTTCTCGTGAATTCTTTATGGATTCGATTAATTTCAATCAACGGTTACATTCAAATTTTTAAAGTTTCAGTTTACCCTCAATTAGCAATTTGTGTTCAAAGATTTTGGACTTAATTATAGTTGAATCATTATTATGGCGTCTCTTAATAATTGAACTGTCTGAAGCATCAGCTGGATGAACTTTCATATAAAATTTAGTAAAAAGTGTTAGCAACTAATATGAGTCTCCAATTCAGGTAATTATCGGGGCCTAAATTCGTAAAATAAAACATAACATAGTATGTGAATCATCGGGCTCATTTATTCACCAGCTTTTTATAATTATTGCGTTTGGAAAAAAATGGTGCGCTACTATAAATCTATTATAGTATATCTAAGTGTATTCAGTTAACAAATACATAATTAATGACGGCGTCAATGAACGTCATGGTGACCCAGTCGTGATTGATAAGTAAAATGAAATCTAATAACAAATATGAGCAAATGTTTATTTCGTTAACGATTGGATTGTTACGATTGCTTTTAAATAACGCTTTCACATACACTTGACATCGTTACCTACTAAGTTGAGGAATTTGCCTTATAGGGAGATTAAAGTCAATATCACTAGCCCGTTGGCGCAGTGGGTAGTGATCCTGCCTTCAGCTCCACGGATCGCGGGTTCGATTACCGCCGAGGGCGAAAATTTTCTATAAACAATTTGTTGGTTCTTCATGTACTAAATAGAGAATTAATAAATATTTTACAATTCATGCACAGTTTACCAATGTCTGATGTCGGCGTACTGATATTTCACAAGAATGACTACATAATAAATTGAATAATGTGCTCATAACAGCTAACCCATTAAAGTATATGATTCAGAAAACACGCTGCATTTTAAGCATTATTCATATTTAGAGTGATATTTCATATGATTTAATCGAAACGAGTATAATACACCTTCTAGCCTTATTTCTATTAACTATGTTACCACATTGTTTAGTTGCTCGTCGTAACTAATTGAAAAATGATTTGTAACCTTCATCGTATGGCGGACCCTATTGTAGGTAACCAAATATTCTATATGTATTTCTGTACCTGCAATAATGTATTCGTCGCAGTATTTTTTGACATTTATTAGCTAAACGCAGGCTAACTTTTCTATTGGTTAGTCATATTTATGAGAGGAAGTATATAGAAACTGTTTTATAAAGTTAATTATAAACATAATTTTTTTTTTAATTTCGTTTAATTAAAGATCAAACGATTATGAAATCATAACAATATAGAATCTAATATCAGTTAGCCGGTGATCTTGGCCAGAGGCGTAATATTACAGACTGTTGATGTTCTAAGGCTGATCATACTCGTATCTTATACAATTTATATGAAAATTAAATAAAAATTTCAAATTTTGCATCAGGACCAGTAACATTTATATATTGTGGTCTATACTGATTGTTAGAGATACTGGTACAGCCAAAAATATAGTCGCCGAATTCGAACGAATATCATTCGATTATGTCCTCAAATAACAGACATGACACAAATGAGCAATGTGATAAATGTATGTAGTTAAATCGACTTTTGAATACATAACTATCAGCTTTGGATTTTTACGCCTCTTGTCTAAAAAATGGACTTATCTCAGCGAGTCCATATAAATGCGAGTCACAAGAACAACATAATATGGCTATTTTTGCAAATTACCTTTTTGCCTTTTCCTATAAAATTAACGTAGCTAGCTGAAATTGTTTAAATCACGAGTAGAGCCGTAAAAGTCTCATGGTGACACAGTTTAATTTTCACCTAGGATGTTCAGGATCACACCTTGGGTAACCACAAATGTGCTTTGTATAAAAACTTAGTTGCCTCATTGATATTTTCAATTTATCACGTACTTATCGGTGAAGGAAAATATCTTGAGGAAACCTGCATATCTCTGGAAAATTCCTGAAATATAAGTAACTAACAATTCCTCATAAAGGGAGAAAGGAGGCCGTCGCCGCAATATTTTCGGTAGTGGAAAATTAACAGCCCATTTTTGGAGTGCCCATTTTTTCTTTATTATATGTTATTAATGTAAGATCCGTAATTTGTGGCCTGCTCGCACCAGCAGTCGCGACCTTCGCGGCGAAGGCACTGTGATGTCGTCGGACGAACGGTATCATCTCGTCGCCTCTGAAAGTGAGGGGATTGACAAGCTGCATATACTTAAAGTACGAGCTACGGATGCCGGCGTGTATCGGTGCCATGCGGATTTCGCCTCAAGCCCTACGCGCAAGACTTACCTACAATTAGCTATTATTGGCAAGTCGCTTTTTGTATATCTTAGAAATTATAATATACTTTACTAGTTGTAGCAGCAGCTTCGCCCGCGCTATAATCAGCCTGTCACGCAATTTTGCCAGAATTGCAATTTTGAAGATAAAAGTAATTATAGTGACTTAACCATAAGAGATGCTGTCACGGACTTTTTGTTTTATTTTTATAGATCTACAATTCTCTCGTACTTTACTTTTGCGGCGCACGAGTAAAGATCCCAAAAGGCGAGTATTTTATAACCGTGGACCTCTTCAATTTAATTTGCGTAAAACCGAAATGTTTTTTTAAATTTTAGTGATAACGTTAAAAAAATCAGTTCAGTAGAGTTTGAGAAAATCGATCACATACAGACAGACAGCTTTTAGGGACTATGCTTTATAATAAGTATAGATAATTAGCGTCTAATAGAGATCTAAATAAAGAACAAACGATTATCGAACATGGAGGAGTAGCACGCTAGAAATAGTATGATTGCAATACCTCTCAATAGTTTTCGCAGTTTTGTCAGTTTCCAACCGAAGCAGTACTAAGGTACTTACTCGGTAGTACTCCTAATACTAGCCACGGCTGAAGCGATTCGGCCATTCAATTCAATTCGGTCAAATTTCACGTTACCACGAGCTTTGAAATCGCGTCTCCTGGTATTGCGTTATTGAATTGGTAAGGCAACTCTACATATTTGCAAGTGGTACTAGAGAAGCTGTATCTTGCCACACACGACCTTAATGTGCAGTAAAAATTAAGAGACTTCGACAACAGCACCCCCTAACGGATCCTAAAGTATGAAAAATATACATTTATTAAGTCTTTTATATCATAACTTTATACCATCGTTAGCTGAAACAGAAGCCAGTGGAAAGTTGAATGGCAAATGTTTACCTTTCTAGTGAAATAGCGCGCTCAAAATAATTGGCCCGCGGTTTAATGAGGATGCTGACTGCGCCGGAACAATTCACTCCATTTACGAACAATTATGTGATGTAAATATTACGTCATTATCATTTATTTTACCGCTTAATCTGTACTAGTGATCGTCCAGTCATAAGAAGACTGAATATGATGTGAATGCATCCAAAGTGACATCATATTAAAAAATAATTAAAAATTTATTGAGTACAACTCCAAGGATAACTTCATCATTTTGTATAATATGCTTATATGCTTGCGATGCTTTTACACTTCAACTGCAATTAGTAGTATTATTAAACGATTATTAAAATCTTAGTCTAGTCAAAGTTCCAGGTAAAATCCAGTTATTCACGCAATATTTATGGTGATGTCTTGACAAAAATTTAACAGGAATGGATTCTTAAATTTAGTAAAGTAAGTAACGGCCTATTACTATCCCACTGCTGAGAATAGGCCTCTTCTCTCCATTTTGGAGAGGAGGATTGGAGCTAAGACCTACCACGCTGCTCCAATGCGGATTGGTAGGTTACACATACCTCCAGAAATCTCTAGAGATATGCAGGTTTTCTCACGATGTTTTCCTTTACCGAAAAGCGTGTAATAAATTGCAATTATCAATTAGACACATAAGTTTTAAGAGAAAAACTCATTGGTGTCTGCCCGGGTTTGAACCCGTGATCGTCTCTAAAGATTCAGACGGTCGCACCGCTGGGCCATCACAGCTTTTTTTTAAATTTAGTACTTCATTCAAATTATCACTACGTATTATAGAACAAAGTCGCATTCTTTGTTTGTATGTATGCATAAACCTTTAAAACTACGCAACAGATTTTGATGCGGTTTTTTTTATAGATAGAGTGATTCCCAGAGGAAGGTTTGTATTTATAATAACATTCAATACGGGGTAGAGAAATACTGTAATTTTTAAGGTTTCTGTAAATAATTACATTTTTTTCCGCTTACATTGCAAACGCTGGCTAAACCCTACGAGATTTATCAAAATGATGTACTAAGTATTTGTACACCTTGAAAAGGTCTACAGAATAGTCCGCGATGGTATATGTCTATCTCTAATGGATAACCCACTATAGCATTTCTTGTCATTTACTTTTTACGAAAAATAGTGCCTTATTTTTGAAGCAATTTTTATACAATACAGCATTAATCCTTATCCAATTACCTGAAATAAATAGTTGATTTAATATAGATCAATATGGCCGTTTACAACATGTAATTTAAGTGAACATTTTCCGAGATATTACTGATTTAAAATGCCGTGAGGACGCCGCGCTTCACCCTATAGTACTTCGAATCTTTTAAGAGTTTGTTTAAAGACATTCTGTAATTAATTGTAACAATAAAATACATAGGGAAAATGTAAAAGTAAATAAGTAAGAATGTACTATATGAATTTAGATATTCCAAAGATAGCAGGAAATCTTCTTGGTATAGGGAAAGGAAATTGTTTTCTGCAAATTTAACGCTTGCGGGCCACGGGCAATAATGAATAAATAAAAACTACTGGATCGATAATCATTTTTTTATACTGACTGACATGGGATATATATTTTATACCCGTGCGAAGCAGGGGCAGGCCGCTAGTAACTTATATTTCTATAGATTAAAAATAGATATTAAGCAGAAGTATAGAACTTTGGAGAAAATTTAAATAAAGACGTGGTAGGTTAATTCACAAAAAGATTTTGATGTCCAAATTTTATTATTCATTTAAAAAATTTCGCCGCTCCACGCCAAGAGTACATCCGATGAATGGACCTAAAGCGGGACGCCTCTTCCATTCTGTAGCGTACACCAGAGATATAGGATACCATACTGTAGAGTACTAAAAGACAAATGCCGGGGCATTTGTCTTTTAGTACTCTACAGTAAGCGTAACTTCAATTTGTAGGACACTGCAACAGCGACATCTAGTGACCACTGCTCTAGTGCCTTACAAGTTGGAATTATGCTAACGTAATCGAGTAGGTTAAAAAAGCACACAAGTGTTTGCAGTATTCGCCTATTATCTAATAAAACTTTAACGTAAGGATTGCTTTCCACAGAGCCGCCACAAAAGCTTTGGGTGATATACGAAAATGGAACTCGTGTGACGACTGCAAGCATGGGGTCTAACACGAGCAGAAACATTGGACCATTTTATGTCGGTGATACAGTGTATCTCTTTTGCGTCGTTTTTGAAGGTAGCTTAATTAAGCATATTATACAAATAATATAATGAATATATACATTTTTATATATTCATTAAATAAATAATAAGCTTTTACTATAAAAACCACGCCCACGTGGAGTATTACTCCTAGTATTACTGGCTGAATACATTGCATTGATAAACTGATCATTGTATAAAAAGTTACAAGAAAATTAGGTCAATTTTGTTTTGGGATTTTTATGTTTTCTTTTAGTATTTTATATTTTCATTTTAAGTTTACTAATTGTTTTAGATGTTCCTTCCATTAACTTCACTGTATCGAATGTAATTTTGATAAGTGATTGATGTATATGTAATATTATTTTAAATAGATTAAGATTTACTTTGCAAATTCAATATAAAAAATGTATATTAAGAATACTGTTGGCAATTTGTATTAAATAAAAAAAAAATTAGACATGACTGAATCTTCTCATAATTTGAAGGAAAATGGTGGTACATCTAGTAATTATTTCGTTTTATATATAAAGAGCGTTATCTAAAGTGGCCCAACAAATTGGTAATAAAACATTGACGTTTTCGATATATTCTTATTGCAAGGTAAGCCCTCGCCAGAATTATCATGGTGGACCGGCCAACGGCTACTGAAGAACACAGGCACGCCGCTATCCGGGCAGCGCGTGCGCAGTGACCTTAGATACGGCCCGCTGCTTCGAGAAGATCACGGTCGCGTCTTCACTTGCTTGGCTAAGAACAACGAACGAACACCCCCGGTCACCATCGATGTTATTATTGACATGTACTGTAAGTAGTGTCTTGGAAAAAATTACGAAATGATCAATGACCATGACCTGATGTCCTTCGAACATGTCGTCTTGAATTATAGCTAGTATTCTCTTGAGTCGCCGCTTAAACAAAAGGACCTCAATCAGAAGTGATAGTTTGGGACTAACATTAAGTCAGATAAAACTTATAACTCTTTTTGCATGGTGCGTTAAAGACCAAATTATGCAATATTTATCGATTCGATATCTCTTTTGTATACATTTTATAATAGCATATCAATATTAATTCTAAATGTCACAATACTTAATGCCTAGTTCTTAAAAAATTGTATTGCTATCTCGTATATTTTATTTCCTATGTAATACTTATCACTTTCACGACATATGTTCAACGGAAAATAACGTTACGATATGCCCAACACAAATCTGATGCAGTTATATATTGCCCTTTTAGCATACGACATATCGCTCGCTCATGGGCTGCAAATAATGGCACAACTCAAAAAACATGTTTTATGGACTAAGAATAGGCATACTCGTAAATGTAATGAAATAAAACACACATTATTTTCAGCAGCAATACCGGTAGAACTCGTAATTATAAATTAGGCCATTCGTTTAAGCAAAACTAAAGCATTTTTGATGCATTTTACTTAGCAATTAAAACTTTAAGCCCATTTATCGCAAAGCATGATTTTTGAGTTGTCCCTTTGTTGCAGACCATGAGGGATATATATGCTTCTGTATTAAGATCTAGATTTTATATTTAACCTCGTATATTCTAGATGTGAATACAATACGAAGTTTATTTTATTATTTTTGTTTTTGAACAGTGCCACCGCAATTAGTATCAGTGCGTGTACCGGGTGGTAAGGCAGATTCGATGTCGGTAGGGCGGGTTCAAGCTGGCAAGCCCCTAACACTGCAATGTAGAGTTCTTGGTGCAAGACCATTGCCTTCTGTTGTTTGGCGATTAGATGACGCGCAACTAGTAAATTTGGAGCAGAATACAACGGTAAGAAAAGTAATTATTTTCATAATTTGCACGATATTCTTATCACGGTCTGATATTACGGATTTACCAAAAAGCTAAAGCGTTGGATATTTTGCTGGCTTATGCATTTCCCATTGCGTATCTTTATTGTAGGATATATTTAAACCAATTGTGATGAGTCATTTTCTAGGCACTATTAGAGAATTTAAAAGATTTTATTTAGAGAAATTTATTGGAGAGTAATGTCCATGATTTTGATTACTCTTGTAAATGATCCAATGGAAATTGCCATCTGCTAATCAGAGGGATAACTGGATTGGGCACCCCCACAGTAGTCCGTTCGCCAAGACTAAGGAATACATATTAGATTCCAAAGACCTGCCCAGGGTGCGCCACGAGGAGGCCGACCACTTTGGCACCCTGTAAATGATAGATAGCTCAGCGCCAACTTTTGAATAATTAATTAAGAGTATCTCTTTAAAACTCTTGATGTTATTAACTAAATACGGTAAATAAGAATATTTAAAATCATTTAGTACATATACCGATGATATAATTAACCAACAGATAGAATCATCTCAACGGCTGGTCGTGAGTGAAATTCAGCTAAGCATCTCACACGAGTATGACGAGTCGCAAGTGACGTGCTGCGTCCCTGCTTACAAACGAGATACCGAGCAATTCGTCTGCGCAACCGCCCTCCCATTAACTGTACTCTGTAAGTTAAATACTCGCTATAACTCAAGCTCTATAACTCAAGATCTTCATAGTCATCTAATCCAAGAAACATTACATTTTGGCTTCTTTAAAAGTAATTTAGGCACATGTTTAATCATTGTAGTTTCCTAACCTTCCATACAACCACAAGCCGGAATGGCTGAAAGTGACAGTCCTACCAAGGGATTCTGGTTTGAAACCAAGAGCAAACTCAATCTTTTCAAATCAGACTAACATATCCCTGCAAAATTTCTAGTAAAGACATAACCTACCAATTAGATTAAGCATGCGTCAGAGTTGCATGGTGCGGCTATTCTTCTCTCCTTGATAACGTTAGAAATGTAAAAAAACCTTCAAAATATTAATAACCGAAAGCATGTTTCAAATAAAGTTTTCGTATCAAGGAAGATTATAATGATGTGATAAAAATCCCATTTAGATTTTAATTTGTACCTATTTGTAATTTATTATCTCCTATTGTAAGTTTTGTCGTTTTATTAAATGGTTTTAGAAGATTGCATTATCCACAAAAGGAAATCTCCTGCATAGAGATATGCCTCAAACATATTGCTGAATGACCTCATGACTCGCGATGGCATTCGTTAGTATATTACATGCATTACTATTGTTCACTTACAAAGAAAGGTGAAAGTATTTGAAAGCTCGAGTATAACAGATAATTTAGACGGGCGCTAGAAATGCATTTAGCACCGAAAGTGCATAATTATAGCTATTTTAAAAAAGAGAAAAAATAAATTCACTTTTTAATTTTATTTAAGTTACATAGCACAATACGTCTAGCAAAGTTGTAAATGAAATTAAAAAGATTAGATTATTCGTGACTAACCATGTCATGCTGTCTGAAATGTAAATGTACACTTTCGATTGTACAGTTCTATACATGTTTCAAAGTTTCCTTTTGTAAATTTTATAATAATGTTAGAAAAGAAATCAAATTCTGGTCGTCTTTTAGATCCACCTGTTTTGCAAATCATCGTCGAACAGACTTTAGATAATAATACGATGGCAGTTATTAAAGGATCAAATGTGTCTATTAACTGCAGTTATCAGGCGAATCCATCTGTCTATCAACTCATTTGGTTTCATGAGGTATGTTTAATAATCACTACATATTATAAAACAAAGTCCATATTTCCGTATGTACGCATAAAACTTTAAAACTACGCAACCGATTTTGATGCGGTTTTTTTTATAGATAAAGTGATTCCAGAGGAAGGTTTGTACGTATAATAACAGCCAATACGAAGTAGAGAAATACTGTAATTTTTGAGGTTTCTGTAAATAATTACATTTTTTTCCGCTTACATTGCAAACGCAGGCTAAACCCTACGAGATTTATCAAAATGATGTACTAAGTATTTGTACACCTTAAAAAGGTCTACAGAAAAGTCCGCGATGGTATATATCTATCTCTTATGGATAACCCACAATAGCAGTTTTTTTCATTTACTTTTTACGAAAAATGATGCCTTATGTTAAAAGCAATTTTTATACAATACAGCATTAATCCTTATCCAATTGAGTACCTTAAATAAATTGTTGATTTAATATAGATCAATATGGCCGTTTACAGCATGTAATTTAAGTGAACATTTTCGGAGATATTACAGATTTAAAATGCCGTGAGGACGCCGCGCTTCACCCTATAGAACTTCGAATCTTTTAGAGTTTGTTTAAAGACATTCTGTAATTAATTGTAAAAATAAAATACATAGGTAAAATGTAAAAGTAAATAAGTAAAAATGTACTATATGAGTTTAGATATTCCAAAGATAGCAGGAAATCTTCTTGGTATAGGGAGAGGAAATTGTTTTTCTCCAAATTTAACGCTTGCGGGCCACGGGCAGTAATGAATAAATCAAAACTACTGGATCGATTTTAATCATTTTTTTTACACTGACTGACATGGGATATATATTTTATACCCGTACGAAGCAGGGGCAGGCCGCTAGTTATGAATAAATTATAAGCATTACAAAGAAATTAGTTGTTGAGAAAATCTTTGTGCTAAGCATATAATGGATAACTGCTATGTGAAAATTATATCTCCAACTGTAGACAATCACACATGCATATAAATTAAAGTCAATAATAGTTGTGAAGTGCTCTCCAATTAAAAACAACTTTATTTTTATAATAAGGCTTTTATTAATAAATTTTCCTATTATTTGTCTTGAAAGTTTTAGTACTTTTAATATACTACACTAGCTGTGCCTGCGGCCTTGCCTGCGGCCTTGCCCGCGTGGAAATCAGTGTCAGAAAGTTTTTCCCGAATTAGAATTTTGAACATAAAAGTAGTTATCGTATGTTAATTATAAAAAAATTATGAATAACTTTCACCGTTTACTTAGCGTACGCAAGAAGCTTTAAATTTTGCCATTTTCCGCAATATTTTTTATTGCTGCTCCTTTCAATTTTATCTCAGCATGATGTTATATAGTCTATAGCCTTTCCTGATAAAATTAATCTTTCATTAAATCGGTCCATATAGTTCCTGAAATTAGGGTGTTCAAACAATCAAACAAACTCTTCAGCTTTATATATTATAGATATAGAGTATAGATAAATAAAGTGTAGGTATATTAAATGGGTTATATACTTATTTACGCATTAAATTTTTTTTTTACTCCAAAGATACGAATTTGATTCCTGTAGCGTCGTAAATTTTTGAAATGATCCATAAATAATTATTTTATAATTTCGTAATCGATGTCATCTATGTCGTAATACAGGATTTATGATTTAGCTTTATATAAATTTTAAACCAAGAGATACAAAGCTCCAATTTCTACCTTACAGGAAGATATAGTGAGCCAAAACGTACAGGACACTGAAAAGGTCATTCAACCTGCCTTAACACTGACTTCAGTGAGTGAGAGTGACGGAGGAGAATACGTTTGCGCCGCCACCAACGAAGAAGGCTCCACCTACAGCGAACCTATTATCATTGATGTTACATGTAAGTCCTAAATTGCCCATAAAAAAGATAGACATTCTTATGGTCAAAAATTATTCACAAATATACGTGAATTATAAACTAACTAGCTTTTACCTGCGACTGTGAAAATGTGGAAAATGTGGAAAAACAAATTTTATCGATATTGGTTTAGCAGATTCACCGTGAAAGAGTAACAAACATAGATCAATACTCACAAACTTTCGCATTTATAATATTTGTTTATTTACTTATATACATATATTTAGAAAAGAGAAAGAAAAAGTAATAAAACACATGTTTATACATGGACTTATCCCTAAAAGGGATCTCTTCCAGTCAACCTTTGAATCTTATTATTAGTAGGAATATTATTAGTTATATTAGTAGGAAGTAGGATAGGATATATAATGAATTAATAATCATTGATGAGGTCGTTGATTATATTACACGCTTGGTATTAAAGTGACCTAATTCAAAAAGTTAAATAATTTATAGAATTAGGCGTTCCTTTGTGTAGATCCATCGAACCCATCCGGGGCACTTAAGTAGTTTAAATGAATATAGCCGTTTCTATATATTAACTACCTCGATTAAGTGTAATTTTCAATTCGGTCACTTTTACACTAAGCGTGCGATAATTAAATATCCTTATTTTAAAAAATACATGCTGAGTGATTTAAGTATCGAAAAAAAATTTAGTAAGTATAACTTCTTTCAGATCCACCATTTTGCGAAGATGAGAACGTAGTGGAATACGGCGTCGGTGATAACGAATGTCTTAACTTGACATGCAAAGTTAAAGCTAATCCAGAACCATCGATGTACCAGTGGTTGCTGATCAACGAAATCGAGGGTAGCAAATTGAAAAGCAACCATTCAGTAACATTAGAAACAAAAGATCCCTTTTTGTCGTACGAAAGACCTAACGGAACTACAAGTAAGTCTTTCCATCTGTCTGTATAAGTATTTGTGGCCGCATAAGTAGGAATTGGGTACATTAACAAAAATATAGAGCGTTACTGCATAGTTGAAAAGACGTAAACAATATTTGTATTAATTTGGTTAAGCTTAATAAATTAAGTACATAATTGTGTTGGGAAAGGCCTCACAAATTGAGATCTGAAAGTGACCGTCACTTTGAATTGTTAGGTACTTATTCGAGTAAATTAACTGGTCACTCAAGATTGGGTGTCGCCATTTACCGATAACGCATGGAATTTATTCCATCACACTAATCGCAAAGCTTATACATTTATGACGAATATTATTTATTTTTGGAATTGCATATTGGATCATTGCTAGTTTTTTTTTGGGAGGAGCAACCTTTTGAAACATGATAGCTTTTCATTTACAAAATTTGACGATTCAAAAGCGGTTATAATATCAACTTGAATAAAGAATATTTTTAATTCGTGTCATGGATTAGGTGGATTGGTTTCTTTATTATATGATTTTGAGACTTTTATGTATAGCGAAAACAAAAGTTCTTATCAAATTTCGTTTTTGAAAACGATGAAAACCGACCGATTGACCTGATTCCTCTTAACATAACTATATTTAGTATATTTATGTAGCCCATACTAAGAATTTTATTAATCTTTTATATAGCTTTAATATACTGCTGGGCGTTGAACGGCGTCATAAACAATGAACTTCAATCGAAGAGGTGTATATTTATGGTCACGGACGAAACGGCGCCGCGGCCTCCTACGAACTGCGTAGCGATCAAGAATATTTTAAAGGAAATCACAGTCGTGTGTGAGGAAGGTCATGATGGAGGTATGCAACAGGTGAGAAAGCTATCGGTTACAGTTTTCATCTTTTTACAATCTACATGCAACATTTTTTTTTAGAATAACCTTTTTTAATTTTGCTACCTTTACCTCGTATTAGAAATATAACTAACGATATCTCTTGACTAATAGCTAATGATTATTTTTTATAGAAATTCAAATTCATAGTGTACTCATTGGACTCTGAAGAACAACTAGTGTCGATCATAAATCAGGAGCCAAAATTCATGATTCAAGAGCCAAAACAGGATAACTACAAATTTGTTATCATAGCGTTTAATGAGAAAGGTGATAGCGAAAGCGTGGAAATCGAAAAAGAGGGTATTATCGACGACAATGCTGGTGAGTCTTATTCTGTAATAATTTCAAATTTTGATTGGTGATAGATTACATTACACTAATATTAGAGAGAGGATAGAGGTCCGAGAAGAAAACAGAATCACGGGAATCGGAAAGATTCTCGATTGCCAAGTTCATCTGATATTATGTATTCTTTTATAGTATAACAGTACTGACCTTATTCGCCTCAATATCCTTACGTTCGACGTTATCGACTGTATGAGTATGATTCTACTGCTATTTATCTGTCCATGATGTACCAGAACTACGACGATTCTTTTTTAGGCTATACAACAAGCGAACCTTAAGAGCTAAGAGAACGGATTTGCGCAACTATTCCATTTTCGATCAAAATATAACATCATTATATTATGTTCTAGGCGGAGGTGAAACGATAAGCGCAGTTACGAACATAACGACGCTAGCATTGGCGCTCTGCGGTGGCGTTGCTCTGTTGGCGCTAGCGGCTTGTGGTCTAGTACTGTGCGCTCACGAGCGGGGATCCCGTTCTGACATACCAAGAACCTTACAAGACCCGCCGCTCTGCGCTTACAATACTGACGGTGAGTATAAACCATAATAATTAAAAGGACGAGTAAGAAATTCTATGAAACTTAGCCTAATATCACCTTGGGAGTCGAGCATATGTCTTGCCTTCTTTGGCGATGACTTGTAGGCCGTGTTCTTAGATACTGTCGAAACTTTTCATTATTGAGAGAGTCTTATTAACAGACGTATTTTATTTGATACATTTACAGGCGAAATACATGCGAAATTGACACTCGATTTAATATTTAGATTTTTACAAAATCATTGTTTAAATTAATATCGACTTAGCTGCCCTAGATTCTTTGTAGTGTAAGAAAACCAGCAAATTTAAAAATCCATTTAGTATTTCTAAATCGTTTCTCTCCCTTTTTGTTGCATTAGAATATGGATCATAAATCGACTTAATCCACTGTAATTAGGTATATCAGCCAGTGTTATCCTTCGCATTAAATATAATAATAATTTATTAATATTAAATGAATCGTCCCCAAAGTTGAACAGAGCTCTATTTTTTTGTAACCATGTTAAAGTCGTATTGGCAGCAAATTAGGACCTCGCCGATTTTTCGATACAATTGTCTACAGGAAAGAAACCAAACGTCGTCAATAACTTTGTTAATATTACAGAAACATGTGAAACATTCCACGACAGTGATGATGGAAGTGAATTCAACATACGACGAACGGACTCTTTTAGAAAAGCGATGACAAGATATCCATCTAAAAATTACGACGTCAGACGAACAAGTTCGTTCCATTCGGCGAGGTATATGCACGATACAAGCGAGCAGGACGTTCCGAAATGCAGCGACTTGTCCAGACACAGCGTCAGCTGCCGGGTGCACTCGTTGCAAAATATTAACAGAAAACGAGAGATGGATATGCTCTGTGATCATTTAGTGATGCATTTACCGCCCGAAACAAGTTACAATATTCCAAAACCGGTAAGTTCGGAAAAGCTTTAAATACTTTCGATCCATTAAGCCTTCAACTTAAACCATTGAGTTACTTTGGCGCATAAGGTTATTATTAAGTATGTTAGAAAAATTATGTATTTTTAGTATAGGTATCTCACGCTATTATATATATCGCAAGCTTAGTATTAAACTGACCGAATTCAAAATTAGGCTTATACACTGTCCATTATATTAACCATCTTTTGACAGATTGACGATTTACATATTTAGTGATGTCCTAAAGATTCTCGTATGCGATACCATTCCGATTATAGTACCTACTATCATTAATCGAATTACGTACCTAAGTAATTCGATTAATGATAACCTACGTAAACTAATAACAGATATAGAAATCAACATTTTGATTTAATATTGCCTTAGTTTTTTGAAAATAAATGTTAATCCGTGTGTATTTATTATAATCATAAAAAATATATTATACATCAACTGGCAACATCAACAGACCTTCCGCTCGGCCGCCATTTTGACGTGATCTGTCACTCTCAACGGAACGCCCGTGATAGTCACACGCATTTACGTTCGCTGAGTGTTCTCTCGCATCTGTTACACCTTGAGTTAAGTAGCTTTATTCCTCGGAAAAACTTTTATTAATTGATCGTGAAAATGCCGAAAGGACGTGTGTTGAAAGCACAATCGAGACAGTTAGTGTTAAAACTTCATGAGTATTTTGAGCAAGAAAATCAAAATGGCGGACCTCTTATACCTATCACACAAGTCCGAAACCGTGTTGCAGCCGCCTTCGGGATCAGTTTATCAACTGTGACTAAAATCACTACTGATGCCTACGGCAGGAGCGGCTTGGAGCAAAACAAACCATCTACACCAAAAAGAAAGCGCCGGGCTCATAAGGTGACAGCTGTTGATGACTTTGATATAATTGAGTCGGATATACTTATTTCAATATGCCAATCATCAACACACTGTTGATACTACAAATGCAAACTATTGAAAAGGCTAATGTTTTCTTGCTCTTTCAAGTTATGGGTCTCTTAGTTGACGATACGCTGTATTGCAATATGCCACTAAACACTTTTTTGAATTCGATCATTTTGATACTAAACCTTTTCCTGACTAAAGTGAAATTTCAGATTAACGTTAATATACTACGTATTCCGTATAGTACTGTAAATGCACATTCAGAATTAAAAATAGCTAACGCACATCATATCAAACAACCCATTAATAAATACATACTATAAAAAATTAAAATCGCAGTTTTTCTCTTTAAAATTAAAGTAGACATTTTTTTGCTCCAACTTAGTATTAAGTTTACTATGGAATTATTAAAATTGTAAATATTCCAGATGAATACATTTTACACGATGCCGAGAAAGATGCGTCACAAAGCAAAAGAAATAAGCGACGAGACGTCAGAAATCACTCAAAACTCAGATGGTTTCTCTCTGCCCCCGCCGCCGGACGAATTTGGGACGTATCGTGCAGCGACCAGGATCAAGGATATGCCGACAAAATCAACACCCACATATACCACAATAGTAAGGCACCAATCCACGAACAAAGACCCGACAAAGTGCAGTAATGTTATTATTTCACCGATGAACATGGTGGGTCTTCCGAGTATCAGTGGGACCCAGAACAGTTTGTACACGTATCCGGAGGATAATCACCAGGTAAATACAAATCCTTTTGACGATTCTCCGTAGAAATTACGATTGTTAATAACCTTGGTACGATAGCAAGTCGTCATGATACAAAGTTGTAAAAAAACCGTACTGTCAGTACCTGGGTAGTTTAACCCAATAGCAACATTTTTAGCTACATTGATTTCAATTCGAAAAACGTTGTTATTTAATAAATTTTACGTCATTAGCCTCCTACCGTTTTTTCACTCTTAAGTGGGGTCGGCATATGTTATAACACGATTTGTCTAAGTACTTTTCGCCTGCCTGACGTCAACTTACCTTAGTATTTTACGACACCTCGGTAAGCAAAAGGGTGGTTTATGCCACTCAACCGGATACTACACGGTGGGTCAACTTACTTTAGTCGCCTTTTACGACACCTCGGTAAGAAATGAGGGTGAATTTACTTTATCTGTAATGCAATTTCGAAACATGTTTTTTTGTAATGGGAACTAGTGGCTATAACTAATCAAAAAAATCTTGGGTTACTATAGTTAGTACTCAAGTCAGGGAATATCTTTCATTCATACAAGTTTTCATTATTAGCTTTAACACAATCGAGTCGGTAAGGCAACGTTAAAATGTTTTTCGTAAAAACTTTCAACGTCTTGTTTTATTCAAGACATGTTCATTACGTGTTTGTGATGTCACTGTTTACTCATTTTTTTATTAAATTTGTCATAATATACATTAAATTCTTTATATACCGCTCTGTCAGTGTTACACTTTCACGGCTAATCCGCTTGACCTGAAATGATGAAATTTGGCACAATTAAAGCGTAAACAGTAGGGGCAAATTCTAGTACTTTGAGGATCAGGTATAAAACATTAGTACCACTAGTATATTTAATATTACCTCATTTATTTTTTAAGGACTTGCAAACTTGTGGATTTGGGTTAAGTATATATACCTATATTTAAAAATACTACCACTCATTTTATATATATAAATACATAAGCAGGACTTCATCTTTGTGTATATACGTTTTTTCCATAATATGTGAAAACTCGAATCGTTAATTAAATTTAAATTGAATGGCTATGTAGTTTCTCTTGATCCTAGTATGTACAATGATGTAAATTTGGGGAATTACCTACATATTTATGCAATTCACAAGTCTTTAAATTGTATAAATTTATCCGATTTGTTTTTTCAGGAAACGCGTGTAAATAATTCTTTTATGAATATTTGCTTATAACTTGTATAAGAGAATTTACGCTTTTTTCCAATTAAATAAATTTGTAATTTTGTACTCACTTGTATAAATATAATCAAATATAATAGATGAATTAAAAGAAGCGTAGATATGAAGATACTTTATTTACAAAAATAGAAATCACAACCGATTCTGTTCTAGCAGAATCGCTTCATTTATACTTTATTTTTACATGCACATTAGAACTTAGTAATACAGCAACTTAGTAATATAGCATTTAGATTACGGTATCGTGAAATTTATGATTAATTTATCAGTCACTGCCACATATTACTACATAGTAACTTTAATTAATCATTAATTTGTTCTAATAATAAAATATGTAACTTAGTAATTGTACATTAAAATTTCTGATGTCAACACATTGATTTTTTATTTATTAACCTAATAACTTGATCAATTGTATAAAATAAAATTAAAAATGGGCAAAATAGTTTGGACGTTGATTGTTGCAGATACAATTGAACAAATTTTATGAAATAGCTTAATTATGTTACTCTTAGTTATTATACATGGAAGGAAACATATATTGAAAACAAAAAAAAATTCTCAGAAAAATTACCAACGATAAATCCATAGACTTATTTTTACATGGCTAAACACAAAACTCATGATAGATCTATTGAATCGTTTGGAAGAAAATTAAATTAAATTTTAATATATTATAAAGAATCACCCTTTTTATCTTCTATTACATAATTATTACACGATCAAACTGTCTCAGGTCTAATTTCGACCAAAAATCCGTCGCTGAATACAGTCCAGCTGCCAGCGTTTAGAATGTTTCGTTGAAAAATATTGAATGCATAAGGCTTTAAACATAACATATTAAAAAAACCGACGGATTTAAATATCTGGTTGTTAAACATTAAATAATGTCAAGTGAATGCTTACTCTATATGTAATAAAAAAATGGAAATATCAATAAATTCTAATCGACGACTCATTTAAGGCATATAAAGCAGGGAAATTTCTATTTCAAAAGGTGATCCGGCACAGATCACAGATTCTAGAACTTAGCAGAATGGGATTCCTTAAGCAGTTTCGTGCATGTGACAAGGGACTAAGTGGCATGACCATCAACCAAACCGATTTCAGCGTCCCAAATTGATTCTCACAAATGTTTAATTTTTATCTGTATATAGTATACTCCAATCATGAGTGTGTACTCAATCTGAGTCTCTTGCTGGCTCTGTAGGAACAGCTTTCTGAACCAGCAGTAGAACTGACGATTCAACTTGTTTACAAGTTTATTTGAATAAAGAAAAATTTGAATTTGAAAGTGTTTGAATTTCCAATTGAAGTGGTAGGCCCGGTTTCCACTAGAGCGGAGAGATGCGTTTTAAACACCAATCAGATATCGTCATTTGAGATAAGCAGAGATGTATAAATGACGATATCTGATTGGTGTTCCAATCAGATATCATCATTTATACTCTTCGCTTTGGTGTGAAACGGGCCTTAACTCCATTGAAGCTCAAACTTGTTTGATTCTTAAAAGTTAGATAACTTCGTTAAAAGAAGAAAATATTAAACGTCCTTCAGCTGGGACAATGAAATTATAAATGATTCAAGTAAACAGGATTTCTTTATTGAGATTTTAACATGTCATTAATGATTGGTTTGCTAAAAAAAACCAGTTACTGCCTGACCGACCATATCACAAAAATTTCGTGAGGTAATTCGTAATTTTTAAATTTAATCTATCGTATTCATAGTTAATGTATAGAAACCGGCTGTACTCACGTCTTATTCTATCGAGTTAGTGTAGATAGAATATATCGTGAGACTATACTAATCTGTCAGTTTCTATATATTAACTAATTCGCAAATTATATTAGATCGTAGAAATAAAAATAGTTTTAGCCAAACTGATTCCTAGCCTATTGAAAATTATTTTTCACAAATTGTAAAATTTTATTAACTAATATATTCTAACTCTAATATCTGTGTGTAGGAAAGCAAAAACAAAGTATGTGTTACATCCACCAAACATATTGATTTTGTTGTTTTATTTCTGATATCATAATAACTCTATTATTCGGTATAGTAAAAAGAAATGAAAGTTACTAATATGAAGCGTAATCAACAAATTAATTTTACATACTCGTACATTATTGTCACAAGAGCTAACCACGTTCAACATACCCAAAATTAACTATGAAACTGATATAATTTACATCTACGCCTATTTAATATTATTCCATAGAATACAGAAATGATTGAACTAAATATATATCGATAATTACATTATATTAATATTACATTAATCCAGACAATCTAAGTGTGCTTGCGCCGCTGATAGCTTGTCGATAAGCTGTTGGGTGTTTGGTCGGCTCTGTAAGAAAAGTTATATTATTCAACCCGTTTAATCATCATCATCATCATCATCATCTTCCTGCCCTTATCCCACCCCAAGTGTGGTAGGCACAACATGTTATAAACATGTCACATGATTTGGCTACGTATTTTAGGGCCGGCCGCCTGCCTGATGTCAACTTATCTTAGTCGTATATTACGACACCTCGATAAGAAAGAGGGTGGTCTATTCTACTTAACCGGATACCAAACGTTGAGTCGACTTACCTTAGCCGCCTTTTACGACACCTCGGTAAGACATGAGGGTGGTCTATTCTACTCAGCCGGATACCACGGCGGTATTCAACCTGTTTAATATAAATAGCCGATTTTTTTAGAGCAAATCTAGAATAATCTAGAGATATACAGATATCATCGCGGTGTTTTCTTCTATTGGAAAGCGTAACCGAGTAAATAGTCAAAAGCATTCAGACCATTGGTAATTGAATTTTCACCGTTCAAGCATGGAGGCTTTAGTTAAGTTTTCATATATTTTAATGCAATAGAGATCATATATAGAATCGCCGCGAGAGGGCGCGGTAAGACTAGCTACAATCTACGTGTGTATGATTGTGACAATTACTCGAGTTTCTTTTCTGCCATTTTTTCAAAATGTAAATTACTAGTTGTACTCGCGACTTCGTTCGTGTCAGTTTGTCAAATGGTAAAATACCCTCACTCATGTTTTCAAGTGCTTCTTTCTTTTTCCCGAAGGAAAAATAGGGGTTTTTTATCCCATATATTAACCCGATATACATATAAGCTTCAATTGTTTCAAATCTATCAATATTGCTGCAGCGGATTTGCTGTGAATGCGTTACGAACAGACAGACTTACTTATTTATAACATTAGTATGTAGTAATTTTACGTTTATAAAAATACACTGTTTATAGATCAATGATCATACCCTAACATTGCAAATAATGTAATAAGACACGTAACCTTGATCTAAAAACTAAATAGTACAGGTGCTAGTGAGACAGAACAAGAATTTTATCGTTTTTTCCTGTTGTCTTCCCCAGGTTTTAGGGCTCGCTCGCAAGCTTTTGGCCTGGACTGTATTCGGGCCGTTGACCCAGGTCACCTAGGTGACTAGGGGATGTCTTGTTGGGTGGGGGTCTGAGAATGGTAGTTCCCAGACCTCGGTGTCTAGGTCGGCTTATGTTATATCCGGTGGTGATGTCATGGTCAGTGGTATAGATGTCAAGTCCGGTGGTGTCGCCCCCTCGCCCGACGCGTCATCCTCGTCGCCGCCGTTGTCGTCCGTGTCGGGCTGCGGTGACGGTGATCGCAGGAGCTTGCGAGGCATCAAACGTCCCTCGGGTGGTCGTTGGTGATGTCATGCGTGGAGCGCGATGCAGTGGAAATTAACGTGCGCGCTTACGTTTAAGTGATTAGGGGTTCATTAATGTTGTATCGACGGTACGACTCTGTATATAAGATTACCTGTAGCGCTGAGAGCGCAGCCTCGTGAAGGTCCTTACAGCGAGTGAGCGCGCGGCGCCGCGGCGTGGGCGGCAGCGGGCCGAGCTCCCCGCGCGCCGCACTCAGCAACATGGCCGCCGCTGCGCACACATGAGACTCGTCCCCGCACCCGAGCCACACGCGCTCGTTTATGCTCACCAATCTTTGTGATACACATTACAGTTTCAGTATATAATAATAACAAAATACTTTATTTTAATAATAATAATAAATATATAGGACACTTATATTTACATATATTTATTTTAATAATAAAAACAATCGTCAATAATAAAATAACGAAATACAGTAATCCCACTTATAACGCATATATATTTATATATTTAAATTTAAATTAAGTAACAAATTGTTTGTGATTTATATATATGCCTGTAATGGACTTACATACGAACCTTAGTTTATAGTGATTATTGGACAAAATTGCATGTAAGGTGTTTGCGTAATAAAGAAATTAATAAAAAACACGGTACATTGGTTCCGCATTATCGGAGTTTTCTCGTATTTCGCGCTCGTTAAAGGTGTTAATATAAAATTAAAGTATGAACTAAATATGCTCGTTTTATTAATACATGGCTAAGAAACAAATATTTTATTCCAAATCAAATTTCTACACCTTTAGTATATATATGCCTAACCAATGTTTTTACGTGGAATATGGGAAATCTCCGCGTTAGGCCCGGTATCCACCAAAGCGAAGTAGAGAGATGCGTTTGAATGCTAATCAGATATCGTCATTTATGTTAAGCGGAGAGATGTGGAAACAACGATATCTGATTGGTATTCATAACCCAAGTCGTATTGGGCCTTTTTAATCATCAAGTAATTTATACTATTATTATTTATACACAACTATGTATTTGCTTTTAAATATATTAAAAGAATACTTACTTTATATAAATATCCAAAACTTGTTCTAAAGAAACGCCAATGTTCAATATAGTTCTAAAAACCATACTTTTCTCGGCTTTTAATTTGCAGCTCATTATTTCTAATTGGCGGACTATAAAATCTGGAAACAAAATTATAAAAGCTTTAATATTAATAATACAGCATTTAATAGCATAGTTTATTATTAAATGTGTATATTGCTTAACTTTAAATTAAAGAAATTAATTATCCTTTCATTTTTGATTTAAGAAATATTTTTGAACAGAAAATCTTTCCTATAAAATTTTGAAAATACAAGATCATCAATCAATAATTATATCATTAATAAAAAAAATTCTTGGAAAGTGGAATAAATGAATAAACTTAAAAAAAAGCATTTCACAAATTTTAAATTCAAATTCAAATTCAAAATATTCTTTATTCAAATAAACTTGTAAACAAGTGCTTTTGAATCGTCAACTCTACTGCTGGTTCGGAAAGCTGTTCCTACCGAGAAGAGCCAGCAAGAAACTCGGCGGTTGCTCTTTTAAAAATATAATTCTTAATACTATTTACATTATGTCGTAACTGTCTTGTACAGGTTCAAAGAGAGCTATATCCACACATTCTTATCTTCTAAATAATCTTCAAGAGTATAGTAGGCTTTCTGTATCAGCCTCTTTTTAACAGTCTTTTTAACAAATATTTTCGATTTTATATAAACAATAAATTAACTCACAAAGTGGAAAGCAATGTCCCGTGTTAACATATTCTCGGCCCATTGTGGTCAATTTACTAAGAACAGATGCCAGCCTCTCATCGGGGGTAGATAAATTCCTTGCTGCAGCCTCTGCCTCAGCGAGGATATTGCTCCAAATATTTTCCACCAGCAATCCATCATTGTGTCCGGAACACTGAACTATAGCGAGCTTGCATTCCCACAGATTGAAGCGATCTGCATATTCCTCATAAAGCTAGATAAAAAAAAAGTAAAGTAGCGGCCTGTTATTATCCCACTGCTGGGAATAGGCCTCTTCTCTCCGTTATAAGAGAGAAGGATTGGAGCTAAGACCTACCACGCTGCTCCAATGCGGATTGGTAGGTTACACATATCTCCAGAATTCTCTAGAGATATGCAGGTTTCCTCACGATGTTTTCCTTCACCGAAAAGCGTGTGATAAATTACAATTATCAATTAGACACATAAGTTTTAATAGAAAAACTCATTGGTGTCTGCCCGGGTTTGAACCCATGATCATCATTAGAGATTCACACGGTCGCACCGCTAGGCCATCACAGCTTACGCTAGGCCATCACAGCTTATAGCGAATAGATAATTTGTTTTAATCCCATTGCAAACATTTAAATGAAATTTTTTAAATATATATATTATTTTTTTTTTTTTCTTACTAGAAGGGCGGACGATCTAGGCAGGCTTATTCTGCTGTAGTAAGTAAATCACTACCACATTCGGGGGAAATCCTTAAATAATATGCAAAGGTTTTTAAAATCTGGCATCATGTTTATCAAGCCATTGTGGGCAAACGAGAAAAGTTTGTAACTATTTTAAGGTTCGCGAGTTCATTGCAGACACAGAGATTTTCTATTAAAAATTAATCGAATCTCAATCGATATTAAGAACTAGCAATCGCCAGCGGTTCCGCACGCGTGGAAAGATTAAAACCGTAATATACGATAACCAAAAAAATGGTTACAGTTTGTTAACCTTAAAAGCTAGACATATGCTGTCGCGGACTTTTATTTAAAACTTTTAGAGGGGAATAGTTTTTTAATACATGATTTTGGAACAACTATTACTGTGTAAACAGTAACAGTTATTCCAAAATCGCACGCAAGCTTTAAATTATGCCGTTTTCGTACTATTTTTTTATTGCTGTTCCTCTCCTATTCATCTTAGCTTGATATTATTTATATAGCCTGTAGCCTTCCTCAATAAATGGACTATCTTACAGTGAAAGAAATTTTCAGTGTAAGGTAGTCCATTATATTTTATTAGAAACATAGATGATGAAACTGCACCATATATCCTCTGAGAATCACTGAGATATGTACTACCTATCTCTATTGGTAGGTCTAAGCTCCAATGCTTCTCTCCACAGTAAAGCGTCGATATGCATTTGTAATAGTGCAGATAGAAGGTGCAAATTGAGATTCTCACTTGGCACACTGGCTCACCTGTGTGATTTCAAGGAGTTCATCATCCAGCCGCTGCAGGAGGTGATGCGGTGGTGGTACGGGCGAGGCCCTCAATGCTGACCGTACCGCAGCCTGCACACGAGCCACCTCTGCAGCCTCTTCCAGCCGCCGCAGGAGCTCTGCCCCGCCAGCCGCTCTTGCCCCCGCCCCGCGCACGCAAACCACACCCGCTGACACCCAAGACATGCGCTGAGCTAACGTTGCACCCGTTCTAAAAAAATAATTAGTTTATTAATGTAAATTAGCTATGTAAATTAATAAAGCCCAACGGTGCACAATGTGCGATTTTCTCGAGGGTCTCGGCTGCAAACCCCAAGTATACATCAATGAGTTTTTCGATAAAGAAAAACATGAGGAAGGAGGCATTTATCTATAGAATTCTGGGGATTTGTGTAACCTACTAATCCACATTAGAACAGCGTGGTAGCTCCAACCATTCTCACCTAAAACGGAGAGATTAGGCAAGTAACAGTAGTGACTTTTAATAAAACAATTTAACTGTCATGGTTGACTGATTGGACAGACTGTTGCTGACATATAATGCGTTCAAAAAACTTAACTTTGTGCCGTAACGGTATGCTGCGCCTGCTAAGTCACAAGCTATATGTGTTCGTCGCTTTGCGGTACTTTGGCAATAAAATCACCATTCTTCTTTAACTTCAAGGCAGAGTTACGACCCTATAGATATACTTAACTGATGCTGTGAAATTTTAATACAAAGTCATCACAATTACTGCATCTGCACTTCCATTTACTAACTTACGTTTGTAATTGGAAGTGCAGATTGCTAGTCCTGATGTAATGTTACAGTTGTTTTGTCTGATTTTCTGTGTAATGCAAACTAGCAGCGTACTTACCCAGGTTTGGTTGCAAGTCCTTCGAGCACGTGCGCAGCCGCCAAAGGGTCTCCAGCTTTTTCCAAGACCTTCCATAGCAAGTCCAGTAAGTGCAGGGAAGCTGGAGGTGGTGCTTGACGAGCCGCCGCAGTTAAATACGTACGCAGCGATGCCGGGGGAGAACCGTTCAGTGACAGAAGTTCTATAAAATGTTTTTTTTATTAAGTCGACATTACCGACAAAGAAAAGTGACATAAATTAAAATTAATGACAAAAGTAAAATCCTACTTCCTACTAATACGTCTATACTATTTCTAATATTATTAATGCGAAAGTTTGTGAGTACCGACATATGTTTCTTACTTCACGACGAATACACTGAACCAATATCGATTTGGCAAAATTATGCCTTATACACAGGGTTAACATATAGGCTATAGAAATTCTGTTAATTCTACAGGAATAGGATGATATTGAAAAGCGCCATCTATTATGAACCTAACACGTAACAACCTAGATAAATTAATAAATAAGTAAAACCTAGTTAATATTAAACGGAAGTAACACATACAATTTTTATGCACGATTTTTTATTTTTTTATGACGCAATAATTCATCATACTCAACATGTCAGTCAAGTAATGTAGAATATACGCAATATATAAATTTTCTCATGTTCTTTTATACTAAAAAAAAATATCATAAAACTTGCTTAATAAATATTGATTTGATTTGTTTTACCTGAACCCAAGTTTTTCGAAACAAGCCACTCATAAACTGCAACATGTAGAAGTTCGTCATTCCGACAAAGACAATCCCAAACTAACTGTCTACCCTGGAATAATTATAAAAAATCAATTAGTATTGAGTAATTAATTTTCCTTCTAAATTAATTAACCAATTTGCTTAACAAATAGGTTTATATAATTAAAATTAAACATTCCTAAATAAGACACAAGCATACTATGGACAACTGCTGAGTGGATTAGATTATTAGGTCATTTAATATGGTTACAAATAAGCTGGGTACAAAATAATACAGACTGTATTTAAATAAATAAAAAAATAACTAATATTATTATTATTATTAGCCGTTATTATGGGAAACTTATAATACATATGCATTATTTTTTAAACTTTTATAAAAAAAACTTTTAGTATTCAGATTGCCCCTGACACTGTCGGGACAGCAGTGAAACCCCTGCCCCAACATGGAGAAATGGGTGGCATAGTCCGGAATAGGAGCTGACCACCCGCCCTGCACCGACAGGCGTCCCCGAAATTAGATAGATAGATTGCCCCTGACACAGGCCTCTTCCAGAGACTTCCACGTTTTTCCTATTGCGAGCCTTGTCTCCACATGTGACCTGCGACAATTTTTATATCGTCTTCCCATCTTAAGCAAGGTCTACCCCTTTTTCTTGAATTTTCTCGTGGGTCTTCTATATCTCTATTCGATTTTGACAATGTATCTCTAAATTAATCAATATAGTGACTAAACTAATATAGAAAATAGTAATTAAGTAAGTGCCTGGTAGTTAGGGTCGCTGGGTGCCTGTGAAGGGAAGGCGTCAGTATGCGTCGAAGAGCCGTTTGCATCTGCACTTCGCTCATATAGCCGGTCTAAAGCGACGCACACTTCACGGTATATCTCCATTCTAAAAAACAAAACAAATTGAAATGCAATAAATTTCTTTTTTAAATAACACTACTTGTTTATCTTTGGAATCTACTAATATTTGTATACTGGTTATGAGGTTACTATTAAGAAATATTTCGAATAAAAGATTTATTACTTTATATTCTAAAGTAGATAGTGCTTACAGTTTTAATTTAAGATTTTTATTATCTATATACATTTTGATTATATATTTATCACTCCATCTTAAGACTGGTTATATCGGAAGGTGTCGGTCGCTTATCAGTATAAGGTGTCGGTTATATCGGAAGGACTTGTCGATCAGTTGATAGTGATCAGTTGGCAGATGAAGTCTAATCAAAAACACACCACATATTTAAAGTATAAATTTGATAAACTAATTAATATATTATCATTTGTGAAATTATATTTATGAATACAATAAATATTTATGAACACAAACAATACTATTAAATAAAATATTTGAGTATATGTAAAGATGAGGGCATCATTAACAACTATTGTGAAAGACTTTTGAATAAGGTTGTTTTATAGGCTCATTTAAAGCTGGAAGTGAGAATAGAAATAAGTTCAAATCAATGTTGGAAAGTATTACCTCCTATAGTACATCACGTGTCCCTCTCTATCTTGTGATGGCTGATCGCTCTTGTAATAATACACCGCCTTGTCCTGGGGGTCGAGTTTGCAGGCACAAGCAACGCAAAGCTCAACCACGCCGGTGTAGAAACCAGCAGACACTAATTTCGAACACACTAAAGGAAGATTCACATTTGGAGCCACATCCTGAAATGTGAATGTTACAAATAAATGTTAAATGTTACAAATAAATGCGAATAAGTGTTACGAACATGCAAAAAGAGTTCGTAATGTGTATGGCATAGAGTTGAAATTCGCAAGTGGGAGAGATTAGGCCTCTGTTCAGCAGTGGGATAGTAACAGGCTGATACTTTTACAGAAATCTAGCATTTTTTAGGTGTCACATATGTTGCCATCTATTAATAAGTGACAATAACAAGTGACAATTATGAGCAAACCAACAAGCTGGTAAAAAGAAATGTTATTTTACTTTTATTAATACTATTAATTTTGTTAAATTATATTACCTTGCACAGTTTTAATGCCTGTTGAAGCATTTCTTCGCGTTCAGCTGAATTTTTTTGTTGTTTCGCAAATATTAATAATTCATTGGCCTAAAACAACAAAACTTCTGGTTATTATAATCACACTATTTAGGCTTATAACTATAAAAAATATATTACAATACAATATTTCAATATTGTTTTCTTATATAAAAAAAAATCCAGAATTAATGTGAATTAACATTTTTGAAAAAAATATATATATAATACAAATTTCAAATAAACATCGTTACCAAAGTTTATTAGATATTTCTTTACTTACTTTAGAACAAGTAGCATCTTCTTGTCTATACAATGTTGGGCATAGTTGTCTTAATTTTTGGGAAATACCATCCACTGAAGCATTGTCTCTTAAGTAACCTGCTACAAGGGAGCCAAGTAGCAATGATGCTACCTCTTGACCTCCTACTAGCAGTTCCCTGAAACGTAGGAAAAACCATTTAATATTCAACAACATAGGTTTAAAATTTTTAAAATAGATTTAGAAATTTGCTCTTATTAAGTTGTTAACTTTTAAGTCACCTATAGACAGATTAAAGTTATTATCGAGAAAACAATATAATAATAATAATAATAAGTAGATATATATTAATTACAATACAATCTCTCAAATCTACAATAATGTAAACAACAAACAAGCAAAGCGATTGATATGCGATGATAGAGGTTTACCTATTAAATCCAACACAAAATGTAAAATTTAAACCCTAAATCTGATGTCAGTAAGACCTCTAATACTTTCTCCCACAACATATCGATCAAAATAATATAGGTATAAATATAGGTGCCCAGAAAGTTTATTTCATTTTCTTAGAAATTCACTCTCTTTTGTCAGAAATTCAACCTTTCATAAAATTAAAAAAAAATGGACTTATATGGGTTTGACATAACAGGTCTCATATATTTACAGGGTTTGATTTGTTAGCAAAATTGATAATCTCACCTAAAGCTTGCTGCTTGCAAAGCACTTTGCTGTTCTGGAGGAAGACTGGCAGCTATTACGTGAAATTGATGCTCACAAAGGACTTTCCATAGGCTCAACATTTCTATCGCCATCGCTATTGAAATATAATTAACAAATTTTTAAAAGACTTTGTCTCCATCATCGTTAAAAATTAAATAGAGCACCATACTTTTGAATTACACTAATCAAAAGTTTAAACAATGATAATTTGTGTATAAAAATATCATCATGTTTGTCAATGTCAATTAACTACTAATTGTTCTTTGGGGAAGTTTGTAACTCAGACTGAGTATCAAACTATAATTGATTATTTTACATCATTTCTAAGTAAACTGGAAACTGATCCAAGAGAATTAATAATCTCCATTAACATTTTTTGTAAAATCAACTTAAAAAAGGTTTTACTTATCATAAATCCTTTACCAACACGAACTTATTGTCAAAAAAGGTAACAGCCTGATACTATCCCACTTCTGAGCATAGGCTTCCACTCTTTTGGAGAGAATATCTACATATTTACCTATATAAATAATTTTAACCAGCTATATTTAAACAAGATGAACAAAAATATAAATATATATATACTATTATTAGTAAATTATTGTAGACTAAACTTACTGACAAAGAGTTTCAAAGCATGTAACGAGGCTTGCTCCTCTGAATGTGATGGTGTCACAAGTCGCTGCACAAACGCGGCTACTCGTTGCAATTTCTTCCCAACGTATGCGCAATCTTCACCCGTTACTTTACTTGACATCTAATTGATAGATGTTTCAAATTAATATATTAAATATACAAAAAAATGACTGTAAAAGAAGAAAATAAAGAAAGAAGGAAGTTTTAGTAACATATAATGCATATTTATCATGTCTAAAGATTTATGTATACATTTATTAACACCTTTTTCATTGTTCTTTAATTATTAACTCAATCAGTCAAACGTTAATAAACATTTTATAGCTTAAAATGTATTTCGTAATTTATTAGTTATGTAATAATTTTTTGAAACAAACAAGTATGTGATGGTCTAAGAGTTCTAAATATGTATAATATACTCACAAACTCCTTGTTATCCGGCGTCATAGATTTCGTGACACACTTTAAATTCCAAATGGGTGACAAAATTCTTCCTACATAAATGTACAGGCCATTGTGTTTCGAGCTGTACTCTGCTTGGATAGGAAAACTGTCCCTCGGCTGCTGTGTGGCGTTGCCCATAAATGATGATTGGTTGAATGAAGTTGGACTCATCATGTTTTGTTGGTATGTTTGCGGCACGAAGGACTGGTTCTGTCTACCCAGAGATTGATTCATTTGTCCTTGGTATGGCTGGTTTAACTGCCCTGGTCTCATTGGAGCTTGCGGACGCGTCGACATAGGCGTTGATACTTGATTTGGTGAGAATTTTGGTGAACCTTAAATTTTAAAATAAAGCATAAATTAGTTCGCTAAACCAGATACTATAGTTCTTTCTGAGATACAAAAAAATGAATCGCGATAATTGATAATGATTATACTGTATAAAAATTGACAAAAAATTTTCTTCAACATGGCGATGGTGAAAGATCCGTAAAGTATCTTTGGATTGGTTACCAAACTTCATGCGCCATCAAAATCTAACTAACAATCTGAGAACTACTGCTCCTGGACTTTTTACAAAGAACATGTTGTTTTAAGGCTACTCAATCGAAACAAAAAAACTATTTTAAAAAATATATATCTTAATTCTTATATTTTGATTAATTGCTTAAAATACAGTATTTGTTCGTAGAAATCTACTCTACAAAATATACTTTATAAGTTGAAAATTACTTTTAACGTTGTACTTTAAATAACACTAATTATATTTACCGACAGATGAAGGCATTTGAGATGTCTGTGGGAAGAGTGTGGTCTGCGTAACTTGATTCCCGTAGAGTAAGAAGGCTCGCGCCGCCCACTCAGCTATAGGCATGTCGGCGCTTGCGTCCTCGCACGCCAAATATAGTGCGCACGCGCACGCTTGGTCGAAGCCTTGGAGCTGCAATTGTGCAAATTGTTTATTTTTAACAAATGCAATTCATACTGTAATACTGCTAGTCACAGCAACTAAAAACTGGTCTTTAATCAAAATTCTAAAATATTTTGTAACCGAAATTATGCGAAATACTTTCAAAAACGTAATTAATACTTGTGTTGTGGATGACAGATATCTTTTAAATAGATATTGTGTATGAAAGTAGGGTTATCACCGCCTGCGCCAACGGACCATTACGATTTTAATGTCTGTGTAGTTAAAATATTAAAAGAAAGTAGTAAGTCTTAACACTTGCGTCTCTCCAAGAATATCTCTGATATGAGGATCATAATTAAAAAACAGAATCATAGTGTGCACAACAATTGTCTATATATATTTTAAATACAAAACAGCACATCTCTCATGGGCTGCAATAGTGGGCACAACTCAACCAACCGTGTTTTCAGATAAATGGGTTTAAAGTTTTCATTGCTAAGGAAAATGCATAAAAAAAACTTTAGTTTGCTTAAACGAACGACCTAATATCGAGTTGTGAGTTCTGTTGGTATTGCTGTTGAAAATAATATATATATTATCATGTAACTATTCTTAGCACAAAACACGTTGTTTTTTTAATTGTGCCATTATTGAACTCCATGAGAGATATACTTAATATACACATGTATACATACATACTACATATTAATTTTAATATACACAAAATCGTTATTTCCTATTTAAATAACTTCTACATGTTTTATGTTTATAACTTTTACCTGGAACATGTCCTTAACGGGCTGTGCTTCAGGACCTCGACAATCTCGTAGCAAAGTACGTAACAGATCAGGAGCCGCGCCCGCCGACAGTAGCGCCGCACCCCATGCACTCACTACGGCCCAACGGGACGACGCCCACACCTCTATTTACAAATACTTACCTTATTAAATCTTAAATGGAAGCTACATATCGAAAAGGCATACAGCTACTTTTCACTTAAAACAGTTTTTCACCGTGGTGTTATATGTATAGATATCTTAAGTTCTAATTTGAGATTTATGCAATACAATTTAAATAAAAAGACTATATATATTTTACTATTTTAGTTCTATTACTAGTCACTTTACATTTTGTTAAATTTCTTATCTATATAGCAACAGGTATTGTGTGGACGATGAAAGTAATAGTATTGCTCAATAAAAGCCCAAAAAGAGAATTGTAAAAAATAAAAGTCAATTCTAATTATCAAATTATTTACTATAATAGCAGTATATTCATAGTCTAGCTGTGGACGAGGCTTCGCCCTCGTGGATATCGTTGTGTAAATAAAGTTTTTCCCACGCTTATTTCGAGCCTACGGGAATTCTAAAGTCTAAAAATCCGTTGAGTAAATTTAAAGTAAATCAATCACACAGAGACACACACAGAGCATCTTTTGGGGACCTCGTTTTAAAATATGCATACTTACATAAGTATACATATCGCATATAATTACAATATTTATGATTATAAAACGAATGATAGATTAAGTTTATATTACTATGATAAAGCCACATCTAGGGACTTTAACTCGTTAGCAAAGCATATCATACAACATTTTATTTTTGTTTTTACCCACAAATTTACTATCTTTTTTTCTTAGTCATGTTTATTTGTGACATTTTATGTGATAAGTTATAAGTTTGTATTTGTTTAGGGCTTGAACACAAAACTGCGATACGACGCGATGTGAATTCGCAACGCAGAAAGTTGCGACACGCATTGCTGCAATGCGATTACGTGCGACAAGGCTTCTCTCAGAGTGACTATTCCTTCCACAACCGTCAACCGTACCAAACGTATTTTAAATTAAAAAATAAATACAATATGGTCAACAAATATTACGTACATCGCAGAAATACGCGATGCAAATCAGTTGGTATATTCTCGCGATTCGTCGTGCGAGGTCGCACGTTTTTGCGATGCGACGTCGCACCGCAGTTTTGTGTACAAGCCCTTAGCGCGCTCCTACATGCGATAAATTGTACTAAGTTAAGTTTTTAGTTTTAAGTTCTCATTTAAGTAAATGTTATTATTATGAGAATAAAATTTTCTTAAACCATATACTTTTGCTTTAAAAATATCTGAAAGAATTTTTCAAACAATTCAAATTCAAGATATTCTTTATTCAAATAAACTTGTAAACAAGTGCTTTTGAATTGTCAACTCTACTGCCGGTTCGGAAAGCTGTTCCTATCGAGAGAAGAGTCAGCAAGAACTCGGCGGTTGCTCTTTTAAAAATATAATTCTGATGACTAGTTACATCTAGTCATTACTGCCTTGTACAGGATCTAAGCGAGTTATATGCACACATTCTTATCTTCTAAGTAATCCTCAACAGTATAGTAGGCTTTCTGTATCAGCCTCTTTTTAACAGTGTTTTTAAACTGATGTAATGGCAAAGCTAAAATTGATTGCGGAATTTTATTACACAATCTTATACCCAGACCCACGATTTAGGTACTTTTGCAAGGCGAAAAGCAGGAGCCGTAAGCTTATGTCGGTTCCAACTTTGCCTATTATACACATCACCTTTCGTTTAATATATGAAAAAGTATCAAGTTAGTTAATCTACCTCTCTTAGCGAGTAAAGCTGGTGACAGATGAGCAGCTTGCTGTGGAGGGAGTGCGGTCAGCGCCCATGCAGGTCCGTCTAGTGCCAGTACCGTGTGCGCCTCACTGAACCCAGCTCCTGGCAGCACCCGAGACAAGCACCACAGGGATTCCGCTTCACCACCCCCACCGGATGAACACACCATAACAAGTGTACCTATCAACAATAATATTACCTTTAAATATTTAAATGAGTTAATCTTGTTAATATATATATTTTTTCGGAATCGGCTGCAACGATTTTACTGAAATTCAGCATGTTGGGGGTTTTGGGGAAGAAAAACGATCTAGATAAGTTTTATTTTAAAAAATCTTATTTTATCTCTGATTTCGGGCAAATTTTTTTTTTAAATTTACGTTGAATACAATCACAATTTTAACGTAAAGTCGTGGTAGTTCATTTGGGAAACGGGCGGTCAAGAGAGGTGAAAATACCTAGGATCGAGCCCCACCTGCCTTATAATTTTTCATTTTTCTTTTCAGTTTTTTTTTAATTTTAATTTTTTTACATCATTTTAAAAATTACCGAGCAAGCTCGGTCACCCAGGTACTTTAAATGAGATACCTTAATATTTCCATATAATATAATTACTACAAACTGTTAATATCCAATCAGTGTGCGAAATTTTCTTGCATCGAAGTTTTACATGGTAAATCGTTTTAAAATTAAGGAAATGGAGACATATTTACATACAATGAGATGTCAAGTTTAACCTATTTATTTATAAGACCTCTGTTCACCATTTACACTAATTGGACTACACTAGTAAGAATTAAATAACAATGTTATACAAAAAATTAAATAGTATTAAAATTTTGATAACTATGTGGTATCCAGCTAAGTTTCTACACCCCCACTACTAGACCACTCTCATTTCTTACCGAGGTGTCGTAAAAGGCGAATAAGGTAAGTTGAGCCACCGTGTGGTATCCGGTTGTGTAGAATAGACCACCCTCTCTCTTACTAAGGTGTCGTAAAGTACAACTAAGGACAGTTGACGTCAGGCAGGCGGCCAGTCGTAAAAACGCAGCCAAATCATGTGACAATGTTTATAACGTGTTGTTAGGAGCCCACTTCAAGTGGGTTAAGGGCAGTATGATGATGGGTGTTAAAATGTAAAAAAAAATGTTTGTAGCATCTATAGAATTAGGCGTTACTTTGCGGAGGTCCATAATACAAAACTAATGAGAATATTATTTTGCTTGTGTATTGTTTTGTTATCGGTGTCGGGTAGTGCATGAGTTCTTACAAATTCTGCATGTATCAGGTATGAGAACGAATAGTACATTCTACATTTAGCATTACAGATATTTTCTTTTATCGCGGATTATAGAAAAATAATATTCTCATTAGTTTTGTTTGTTACATGAATAATATCATATCATATCATATGCAAAACCTTAAAAATCTTTACCATTTTCATAAACAGCACTGTGAACTTGTTTTGGTTTTAGTACTGAAGCATTAGGGGTGAAGCCAGGGGGCAGCCTTACATGTAACAATGCAAGGTACTGAGGCCTCAGCCCACCTTCGTTCACACTAAAAATGTATTAAAATCATATTAAATCAATCACATTATGAAGTCAAGGTCAATTTAGTCTATAACTGCAAATGGTATAACCTACAAAAATCTCCTTACTTTGTATGAAACTATTGGAATGGGGATGACACGGTAAAAAAGTAAGTAGAAGCCTGTTACTATCCCACTGCTGAGAATAGACCTCTTCTCTCCGTTTTTGGAGAGAAGGATTGGAGCTAAGACTACCACACTGCTCCAATGCGGATTGGTAGGTTACACATATCTCCAAAATTTTCTAGATATATGCAGGTTTCCTCACGATGTTTTCCTTCACCGAAAAGGCATGTGATAAATTGCAATTATCAATTAGACACATAATTTTCAACAGAAAAACTCAATGGTGTCTGCCTAGGTTTGAACCCGTGACTCCTCGAAGGAGTCGCACGGTTTTAACGCTGGGCTACTACAGCCATGATGGGGATGACACAAAAGGTTAAAACTACTAATAAATAATGTATACATAGTACCACGATAAGTTAAAATCCAAGGGAGGCTCAATTTTTTTAAATTAACAAGCGTTAAAGGGGGTGGGGGTCGTTAGTTAATACTTAAATTCAGAAGGAGCCAGTTTCTATTCCGATACTGTTCGAACCATGTAACTAAACATTGTTCTAAAATAGGAAAATCAGCCATTTTTCCTCTTTTACCTAATAAATTTTCTCCCGATTCTTGTTTTTTTTCACAGTCAGCTTATTTTTCAACAATGAGTGATAATGTACTCTCATGTATTTCAAACTATACCGCAACATCTTTATGAATTATTGAAATTATTAATTTAAGTTATAGTGGTTGTGTATTCTAAGTGATAGAGGTTTTGGGGTCTGAAGAGTAAGGCAACACATTGTTTTTTTGAAGTTATAGAGATTTTTAACTTATTGAGGTTTAAGTTATCAAAGTTCTACTGTATTTTGATTATCCAGTAGTAGTATAGCCACAGCACAATTCTGTTAATAACAAATTTATGTCATCATAGAGCCATGGTTTAGAGTTTAGAGTCTAAACTTTAGATCATCCTTGTTTAGTGTATCTTCACACTTTTCAGATATTGATATGGATATGCAGAATTTTGTCTGTCTATCCAAGTTTAAACCTTAATATTCATTTTACATTTTTAATCACGGCCTGTTTCACAAGTAAGCAATGAACTGTCAGTAAGTTTATTTTGAACATATCTGACACATATAGGCTTATTCAGCACTTAAAGTCCCTAATAAGGTGGCTTTTATTTTGTTTATCTGCTGGATAACAAACTAAAAAAAAATGGCCGCGATTTTATTTTTATAAATTTTTCACTTTTTAGAGACATTTATCTGTTACTTTGTTTATTTGTCTATTAACTATCCGACATATCTACCTACATATATCTATATATATACCTACCAATCCGCATTGGAGCAGCGTGGTAGGTCTTAGCTCCAATCCTTCTCTCCAATAACGGAGAGAAGAGGCCTATGCCCAGCAGTGGGATAGTAACAGGCCGCTACTTACTTCTTACTTATGAATAATTTCATTTATCACAAACTCTATACACCATATTTATAGTCATAATTTAAAATAGATCTAATTTTACTTTTTGTAATATGCATAAAAATTCTTACTCGCCACATCCTGTGCTAAAATACAGTCTAGCCCCTGTTTGTGTAATTGCTACAAGGTTGAGATGATCAGATTCCGATACTTCTACTGCTGATATTGCTATGACTGGCTTGAAATTACTTGCTTCTAGTGTTCTAGAAAGATATTATAAAACATTAATCTAATTCAGACAATATTATTAGTTTTTGTAAAATGAAAAGGCCACCCAGTGTTTAACAAAAAAAAAGAACAAAATACTTATTATTATATAAACATACGGGTCACATCGCGTTATAATCAAATTACCTTTTGTATAACGTTCGACGTTTCGAAAGAAATCGTTGCAAGTTATATCGCGTGCGGATAATATCAGTGTGGTGTGCAACAAACTTTACATGTACATGAACACATGAACAAAATAATGAAGTACTCGGGAACGAAGACGCCGCGGCGCTCCAGTCAGTTCGTGACCACGGTGAATGCAACTCTGCTAAAACGTCGAACCTTATACAAAGGTAATTCGATTATAACGTATGTATGTTGTATCGATGTGACCCGTATGTTTATATAATAATCAGTATAAATCGCGAAAGTTTAAAATCTACTAAAATACTCACTTAACAATCTCCACAGCTAAAGATACAATTTTTCCTTGACTTAACCTCACCACTTTACTAAGGCTTTCACCGTCTTCACCCAAATCAAATACCTCTATACAACCCTTTTCACTTAAAGTATACAAGATATGACGAGTATTATCTACTTCAATTTTAATAATTGGATCCTCATCATACAAAGCAGCATTGAGAAATGAGGGTACTAGGAATGATAAAGCATTGGTTGAATGGTTCACCTTCTTACAGTGTTTGCCGAACCACCCTAATTGTGCCTGTAATTTGAGAGAGAAAAATTTCATTATACTTCAATATGGTTGCTGTTTATCATAAGCAAGGACATTAAGATTTGATTTAAAATCACTTACTGCACCTGTTTATGTCAACTAGTGTTCAAATATTACCACTTATATATTTTTCATCCCTTTTTTCTCTTTTTTTCTTTTTTAACTACCCTTTTTTTTCTTGCATATATTATATATTAACTATTGTTTACATTAAAAAACAAATAATGTTCATTTTTACAATAATAAAATATCACATTTCATGGGAAGGGCGCTGTATACCGAGATACAGGGAAACCTAATGTGGTTACAGAGGTCTAAATTATGGAAAGCTAAATTTGTATAGATAATAATATTTTTCTGTCATTCATACTTATGTAAGAATGTTGTTTTTTGGTACTCTCATGTACAATAAAGATTGAATTTGAAAGATGTGATTTGTTCATGACATCAAAATGTGATGTTTTAATCTTATATGTTGACTTGGTCCAAAAGCTTCAATTTCAGTAAATTCAATCAATATTGCTCCAGTAGCTTAGCAATGCAAGCACAAAAGACAGACCAACATTAACATAATATGAGTATTGATTATTCAATTACCTGATATGTTATTTCATATAAACAACCATCTTTGCCACCCATAAATATGCGACCTTTGGATGTTGATTTAACACATAACATTGATACACCATCTGTTGGTAAAACAAATACTGGTTCTGGAACTAAATGGATTTCTTCAAACTCTGCACCATCTTGTTTGTTACTTGCAAATGTAACACCTGTAACAGATATAATAAACCTAATTATTTTAGTTAATCAATGATTATTAATTTACAAATTACAGATAGTAAGGAGCATGATAAAAAAGCTGGAATGATAGAACATTGCAACTCGTAGCAGTGTTTTGTGGTTTCTATAATACCTTAAAAATGTATTGACATTGGAAAAATCTTAGGAAAATTCCATAATCTGCCAATCAGTCTGATAGCAGTGTGCGGCTTTTTAAATTTTTTACCCATAAATAGAGGGTTTCGGCAGCATTATAACAGATTCATTAATTGAGACACTACAATATAATTTAACACTTAGGTTGTTACCAACTTAATTTGTGTGGAGAAGCAACATATTGTCATGTTGAGAGACAGATGATCGACTTATATCTATTATCTAAGTAATAAGTACAATAATATATCTTCCTGCCCTTATCCCACCTAAGTAGGTTCTGCTTAACATGTTATAAACATGTCGTCACATGATTTGGCTGCGGTTTTACGACCGGCCGCCTGCCTGACGTCAACTTACCTCAGACGTATTTAACGACACCTCGGTAAGAAAGAGGGTGGTCTATTCTACTAAACTGCATACCACACGGTGGGTCAACTTACCTTAGTAGCCTTTTATGACACCTCAATAAGAAATGAGGTTGGTCTATACTACTCAGCCAGATACCACACAGTGGGTTGTCTTACCTAAGACGCCTTTTACGACACCTCGGTAAGAAATGAGGGTGGTACTATTCTATTCAGTCGGATACCACACTGCATGTAATTATAAAAACAATATTCTCTTAAACGTTCATTTAATTATAGAGTTGCAATTTTTCAATGAAATTTTCAATGAAAAAATACAGCATAGGTACAATAATATATATGTTTTTAAAAGGAACTTACCTAAAACTACAATTTCAACTGTTGTCGTCAGTACCAACAAGTATTTAACAAAACTTTGGAACACACCAGATTTTGGTTTGACAAGACCAACACTGACTATAGTTTCACTGAGTCCATCAAAATAGGCTACATCACTACCATGTTCAAAGGCCCAAACATAAATATTACTGTCTATAGCAAGCCAAACTCGACTGATTTCTGGAAACACACCCATCAAAAAATGACACTGGATATCTGATATATGTTTAAGAAATTTATTTATTTAAATATTATAATAATTAAGTACTTTATTTTACATATAAAAATTGTGTATAATATATTTTTTAAGAAATAATCTATCTAATTACATAATTTATAGAATAAGGTGTTACTTTGCGGAGATCCATAATATTATTACTTTTGTATCTAATTAGAAATATAAAAAAAAGGAAAATTGATGTATTAATGTGGGATTGAAATGTTGACTTTAGTGCTATAAATATATGGTTAATCTAAAGATTATTTAAAATTTCCATTTCAAAATGAAATATTTGTTATACAATAAAAAAATTAGCATATTTAGATGAAAGGAAAATGGTGCTACTTTTACTGTTCACTTATGTTAGATTTCAACTTGTTTTAATATTACTGACATAATGTTTTGATTGTTATGATAAACAATATAATAATAATTCGGTTTTAAATGTCATACATTATGTAGTCATTAGTGCATAATTTGATTTAAATCATATTCACACACACACAGTTTATAAAAGGATACGCGCAAAATGCTCCATTATTTCTGGTGGCAATGAAACTTTGTTTAAAATCTTTATTTGAGATAAATTTGGGTGGTTTAGTACAGAAGGTAAGTTTCTGTAATCGCCGGTATTTAAACCGCTGCATGTTGAACTTCCTTGTGCGGCTATACCAGTTATCTGAAAATAAATTTATAATGGTAATAAGTACTTGAAAACATTTTTTTACGAGAAGATAACATTATATGCCAAATTAATGATAACGAACCTCAAGAAACGAAGGGCGGGAATTGTCGGCATTTATGTAGCGATCAAGGGTGCATCCAGCGAGTTCTAAGCACTCGAGTTGCATTTTAGAAGAGTCAGTTTGTTCTGGTCTCTCACTATTACTTACAATACTTGGCATCTAAAATTTGATTTTTGTTAGACCATGATTGTAATAAATTACATTTAATAAATATGTTAGACATAAGAGGTTATGTATCCTTCAGTTTCGACTGATATAATGTCATTTTTGGTAAATGTCACTAAAACTAAATTTATCGCTAAATAAATTTATACGAACTTTCAATTTCTTACAAATTGTAATTTTTTACATCTATTTTCTAATCAGAGTAATTTACGTTAAATGAAGAACAAATTTTATAAACTGCACTATAACAATTTACTTATTTCGATATAAAATTTTGTCATTTCTCTCATTCTCAATATATTTGTTTTCTGTCACAATCACTCACAAACATCAAATAAAAAAATTAAATTTAGCACTGCAAATGTTTGGTTGAATTTAACCAAAGTCCAAATTTAAAAAAGATTTAAAACGACGCAACGGTTATATCCACAGACGAATTACACGACGATAGCAAGCAAATATTTATTCAAACAATAATATTATGTTCTCATCATAGATTACTAACTATAAAATAGATGGTTGGGAATTGAGATTCATACCATAGATTACTAACTATAAAATGGCAGCATGAGCAGAGTTATGAACTTCAGAGACGACGTTTTCCCAAAAACATTTTATTGTAGTACCCATAGACTAGGTACTTTGATAGTACCGATATTTGTCATTTGTTTTTTTACGTTATTATGTTAAAATGTATGTATCGTCAACTAGATTTAAAAATATATTCGAATTCGTTGACGATGTGAATGAAAACTATGTTATGTAACACTTTTATATACTCACTTAATAATTAAAAGTTTACAAATTTACAATAAAGCTCACAAAAAAGGCCATTGTTATTAACATAAGTTCACAATGACTTTAATCATTAACAGTGGGTAAACATTTTTATTTTTGAAGGTCCATACTGAACTGAGGGTATATGGTGGTCACATGTTATATATTGGACATCTATTATTATTATATATTAACAGTGGGTAAACATTTTTATTAACAGTGGGTAAACATTTTTATTTTTGAAGGTCCATACTGAACTGAGGGGTGGTCACATCTGCTTCAAAATTCTCTTTTAACAAAATCAAACTCAAAGTCAATTGGTTAGTGCTTTATTGTTTTTTTTTTTATAATTAAATATTATTACGGACAGATTTAAGTAATATCTCATTATAATTTTACTAATTCTTTCTCATTTATGAGAAGTTGTCCCTTCGGTATGTCACATACTTCTTCATCAGAATAAATTAATTGTCCCCTTAAGTAAGTTTGAACCACTTTTCCAGTCAATACGCGATACATGTAAGGACTTAACTGAAATAAAAAATTAACATACATTACGTTTAGTGTAGAATCGATTTAAAAATATGACAAAAATTTTCCATTAAAATATGAATAACAGTAACAAAAACTTCATTTAACTATAGCTAATGCAATTTGAATATATTATTTATTATAATGACCTTGTTTTTGTACAAAATTATGTCAGGTGTGACGACAAAAGAAGCATTTGAGTCGAAGAACACAAGGTCGGCGTCAAGGCCAGGCTTCAAAGCTCCTTTCTTATTTCCCAAACCACAAAGATGCGCGGGTCCAGAGGAGAGGTAGTGGCTCACTGCACTTAAACTGTATCCACGAGCTTTGGCTTCCGTCCAAAATAACGATAGACCTAAAGAAGTAAAATACAATTTATGAGCACTGTAATTTAATTTGTACTTTTTGGCAAGTGCTTAATACATATTAAGCTATGAAATGTACAAAATGTTCACAAGTGTTTTTCTATTGTTTTAATTATTTCTAATCGACCTAGTAGTACCTAATAAAACTTTACTTTGTTTCGAATGTCTATTTACAATGTATCTGTATAATTCGAGACTGAGTTAAATATAATTAATTCTTTATCTAAATTTAAATATCTCATATTCAAAATAGACGCAGAATTTTTTGACCCGAAGTCTAGGTCTAACCTTGCATGATTCATCATACCAACGTTAGAGGCGCTGGTGCAGAACTTAAACACATAATTCAAGATGCTTTGTTTCGAATGTCCATTTACAATGTATGTGTATATAGTTGTCTATATAAGAATTAATTATATTTAATTCGAGATTGAGTTAAATATAATTAATTCTTTATCTAAATTTAAATATCTCATATTCTAAATAGACGCAGAATTTTTTGACCCGAAGTCTAGGTCTAACCTTGCATGATTCATCATACCAACGTTAGAAGCGCTCGTGCAGAACTTAAACAATTCAAGATTTATTTGTATTTATGTATGTATTTAAAAAATATATAAGTATTTATTCACCAGTTTTCTGTCTACCATAACACAAGTATTAAATTACTTACTTTGGGGACGGACGACAGCGTGTGTAAGTGTCCCATATATTTATTTATTTTATTTATTATTTGCGAGATATTCTTCCTCTTCGAATCGTTTTGAACAATGCTGAGGGTCGTGACTGTGGGGATCACGATCCCTTGACCCTCACGGATCATTGTTGTGCGGACTATGTTGCGCTAACGGGGTCTTTTGTTCGCATGTTCGCAGCTCAAATGACCTCATCCTGCTGTCGAGATATTATCTAACTTAAATTATATGTATGCTTTTATTTACCAAATTGTACAGAAGATATACCGCCCCACGCTGTCATAAAGTTGGAAGATTTTAATTTTGCAACGGACGGTGAATGGTCGGAAGTTATTAAATCAAGCCTTCGTTCTTTGATATATTCCCATAACATTTCCTGTTGAAACGCATAAGTGTTTAGCCTTCTCATATTATTAAATCAATAAAAAAAAAGTAAAAATTAAATCAATACTTTGCAAATTAATTTCGATATTCAGTAGGTAAATATTATATTTTTTGTAGTCTAGTATATTTTAGAAAGCAAATAAACAAAATAATAAAGTTACAATAGAATTATTTTAGTGTAATCCAGGTTGGTTAAGAGAATATATGTAATGCTGAGTGTATGAATCAGGTAACAATCACATACCTTATACATGCAGGACAAGTCACCACACGTATCACAAAACGCCGCCAATGCCAATACCCTAAACACGCACTACCACAATCTCAACAGTTCGTGGAGCCTATCCTTCAGATAATAGTGCGGTTTCGGGGCGATACGATCGTAGAGATTGTGGTAGTGAGTGTGTGTAGCGCTTGTGTGGGGTGTTGGTGTTGACGGCGTTTTGAGATACGTGTGGTGACTTGTACTGCATGTATAAAGTATGCGATTGTTGCCTGCTTCATACACTTAGCTTTATATATATTCTCTTAACAAACGTGGATTACAGCAATATTTACAGCAAAATATTTTAACTTCTGTACTGTGGATTTCCGCAAAGTAACACCTGCTTCTATAAATCAAAAAACACTAAACCTTATTGGTTATATTTCTAATGGGTGGTGAACATTTGTACTCGGTACGTCCAGGTGGGATTTGTTCAGAACTTAAAGTAAGATAATGATGGCAGGTTTCAGCAGTGACACCACCACGCCAACGCGTTGACCCGGATCGTACCCTTTTCTCTCTAGCTTGCTCTAATATTCCCACAACTCCTGCCGCTGATACATGAACTACATGCACGTGCACACTATAATCATGAAAATTAATTATTATCTAGGGCTTACGCCGTGTGGTATTCTTCTTCTTCTTCTTTGTCAACCGATGGACGTCCACTGCTGGACATAGGTCTCTTCATGGGATCTCCATACGATGCGATCTTGTGCCGCTTGGACCCAGCGGCTCCCCACGACCTTTTTGACGTCGCCAGTCCATCTCGTGGGGGGGTCTACCGACACAGCGTTTTCCCGTGCGGGGTCGCCATTCCAACACCTTGAGACCCAAACATCCATCGATTCTACGCACTATGTGCCCCGCCCATCGCCGCTTCAGCTTCGCGTGTGGTATCCGGCTGAATAGAATAGTACCAACCTCATTTCTTACCGAGGTGTCGTAAAAGGCGACTAAGGTAAGACGACCCGCCGTGTGGTATCCGGCTGAATAGAATAGTTCCACCCTCATTTCTTACCGAGGTGTAGTAAAAGGCGACTAAGGTAAGTCGACCCGCCGTGTGATATCCGGCTGAGTAGAATAGACCACTCTCATTTCTTACCGAGGTGTTTAAATTACGACTTAGGTAAGTTGACGTCAGGCAGGCGGCTGGTCGTAAAAAGCAGCCAAATCATGTTACATGTTTATAACATGTTGTGCCGACCCCACTTAGAGTGGGATAAGGCCAGGAAGATGATGAATTATTATCTAGGTCTTAAATAAAAATCAATAAGGAGATGGAAAAGATTAAAAGATGGAATATTGCCAATAGCACAAGGTTAATTAATTTAATAATAATTACTTCTGGTAAAAAAATATCGTACAGGAAAAAATATTATAATTTAATCTCAGAGTAGGTAGTAATAATAGATAATAACAATTCTGTGAGAACTATAAGAGCACAAGCGTCCTTACAACGTCGCGTGTAAACCTATTAGAATATGTAACATGCATAACGCAGATATATATTGTTAATGTCTAACAAATATTACTACAAAGTTATTTTATTTCCCATAATATGAAAAACGCGGTAAAAATATAAATAAATCTTACTCATATGTATTTATATATTTCACCAATAGTGATGCGGCTTCAAGCTCCATTGCAGGAGGTCGTGATTCTAAGTAGGTGTTGTATAAGAGAGGGTCTGTAACAACATTAAATTATAACAGAAAAAAAGAAAGAATATTATACTTATCATTTATTTAAATAGAATACAGGAAAGGGATTATACGACAAATTATTGACTTATCGTTCTTATTAACTCTAAAAAGTGATAACAATTTTAAAAAATAAACTCGCGTCCATTTTGAAATAGGTATTTGCTATCCAGAAGATAAACAAAATAACAGCCACATGATCATGACCTGTAAACTTATTAGGGACTTTAGGTAAGTGCTAAATAAGAATATCAGAAACATGAGAAACGCTAAATTCCGAGATATGTGTTAAATATATTCCGAATGAGCTAACAGTTTATTGGTAACTTGGGAAACAGGCCCTAAATTAAGTTATATAACACTAGCTTTTACCCTCGACTTTGTTCGCGTAGACTGTTGTTGTAGTAGGTCGATAATAGATAGCGCTTTTCAATGTCATCCTATTCCTGAAGAATTAACGGGATTAGGTAGAGTTTAGAGTAGGATTAAATGTAATTTTCATTTTACACAATCTCAAATATTTTTTATTTTGTGTTCTTAAAGAACATAAATTCTAATGTTTTTACATTGTATTTGATTATGATTGCAGATACTTGCAACATTTTTTTTTCGACAATTATTTCGCATTTTAAAATTACGTCGTAATTTAACTCTTTTCTTCGTATCCTCTCGTTTGTATTTACATTTCCGTTTCAACAATCAATGAAAACTTATAATTGTAAATTCTATTGTTACTCGCTAATCATCAAAAGGAAAATTAATTTTATGGATTGATTACTTTAATTAAGTAAATAATATTCAATACATTAATCTTTTATACAATACAACATTTCTTGTTACCACATTCCTTCGCTTGAGCGAATTTACATATCATTATAAAAAACGATACGAATAAATCTAGTTGTGATAATAAATGATTACATGAAGTATATAAGATGTTACATATAATAAAACAAGTTTTTTTTTTACAAAATTAACCAAGAGACGGGTTAATGAGCGGAGTTCATCGAATAAACAGGTTCCATCCATTGGCTATTAGAACTCTTTAAGTTTTATAAATTGAACACCTCTTAAAAGCAAAGATTTGATGGTTAATCTGTTTGATAAAGTAAAAGGAAATTTTAGTATTGCAGAGTCACATTGGTCAATTTTGAAGACGTAAGACTGGAGTTGTTTAATATTTGGTTTGGTCTTCACTATTTTTGTTTAATTTAGAAGAAACGGAATTCAGGCTGGTACTAAATTTAAACTGGCAACATTTGAGGTTTACATGTAATAATATCATCGTTTAAGTTCCTTCAATAATGCAATATTTGTTAAAAAGAAAAAACGGAAATATGTTTTATCTTTTTTTCTCTCGAAATGTTCAATATGGTTAATATCTGTCTTTTAAGATATAGCTTAATATTCTTTCTTCAAAACAATGTCACGTACTATGGTTTGTTTGTATGTTTGTTTGTAATCTCTTTATTGTACAAATCAATATAAAAATAATAAAAAAAACAACATAATGTGCAATGGCAGGCTTATTCCGGAACCGGAATCCCTTCCAGACAACCAGCCTTAAATTTGTATGGTAATTGAAAAGCTAATAAAATTGATACAGTATTGATTTTTTATAGATTTAAATATCCATAACATCTCATGCATATTAACATAACGTATGCCCCATGTAATGAAAATTAAGCGGGGTATTACTCAAGGCATAACAAGCTTTATAATAAAGCTAGTATCATGTAGTATCAGAGCTATACTGACCTTTATCGCCTGCACTTTTATCGTTTCGAATTGGATATTCGGCGTGAAACTAAAAAAGAAATATTGGCCGTATAAATGCTTAAAATGATATAAATTAGTTAAATTTAGTTAGTAATCCGAATTTCTTACAGCTAGAACTGTGTTTGATCCATTTAATCTAGAAAAGATCAGATCTAAATCATCAGTGTTGACACTTGGGAATTCGGAAACGCCGCTGTCAATTAAAAATCCTTTAAAGCCCACTACTCCAGCTTTGATCATGTTTTGTAATTCTATCTACAAGAAAATAAATAAGATTATTTATTTGTAAACATATAGTAACCTACCAATTGACTAGAATTTTAAAACATAATTATAATTTTTTAGTTTTGTGTTTTTGTTAATTAAGATTTTTGGTAAATAAATTATTTTGTCACAATTAGTATGTTTATGCAATTTAAAGTACTTTTACATATTAGTCTTTTAATAATCTTATAAATACCGCACTACCCTATGAAATAAATAAAATTTAGACATAAACGAAAACTCAAGATTTTGAGATTCACACCCCTGACAAAAAAAACCTAAAAACCTTTTAGCTTTCATATGAAAAATGTATACATTTTCTAATAAACTGAAATATTTTGTATACCTCATTTCCTGGAACGATGCCACCCCAAAATGCAACATCTACGTAAACTTCCTCTTTCGCGACTGCTGCCTTTACTTTTAAATTTTGAATTGTTGTTGTCGGCGGAATAGAATTCCTGAAAAATAATAAAGCAAGGCATATTTAATTTAATGAAAATTTAATGCTTTGGTGTGTGTTTGTACGAGTTTGTATGTGTGTGTATATTACTCTAGTCTGTGTTGCTTAAAGTTAGTATCACTGCTCCTTATCTATGGTGATTTATTACTACACAACGTACGAATCTTGTACATTCGACATTGGGAAGTTTTCTCGTAATTTCCGTGATTTATCAATATAAATAACTAAAATAATTAAGGAAATAGTTAACTACAATCTAGGTATATTACAAATACTTAAATAATTATAAATTTGAGAAAAACCAATTAAGTCTGCATTTATGATCCGTGAATAAATATCTGAGCACGAATATACTTACAAAGGCATATCAACGATTGTAGTGATACCACCCGCAGCAGCAGCTCTAGTCGCTGTCACGTATCCTTCCCAAGAAGTCCTACCGGGCTCGTTTACATGGACATGAGAATCTATTCCACCTGCCATCAATGCCCATTCACCGCCATCTATTACCTACAATGAATTACTCTTATGAGTTTAATGAATTATTATAACTATAATTATGGTTTTTCAATACAGTTTTGTAAGTGCCGTATACAAGTACAGACGACCACCAATTGTTGAAAATAATCGTGAATTTGCTCGTCAGGGACCGAACTATTAGTTTAGTCTTTTTTTAATTTCCTTTTTTTATACTTGAGCTAATAAACCTGATATAGTGTGAATGGATCAGTCAGCGTGTGGAACAATTAATGTTGATATCAATGTTCCACATGGCTATAATCTCATATAAGCTAAAAAATAATTTATTAAATCATATCATAACAATGTAATAATCTAAACTACTATTGACATTAGGTAAATAATAAAACTGGTTTAAAAATTACCGTCGACCGTTATCGACAACGTCAAGTGCTATTTGCAATTTATAACACGCTTTTCAGTGAAGGAAAACATCGTGAGGAAACCTGCATATCTCTGGAGAATTCTTGGTATATACGTAACCTACCAATCTGAATTGGAGCAGCGTGATGGGTCTGAGTTCCAAAAAATTATCCATTTATCTCGAAAAAAACGAGAAGAGCCTATTTTCAGCAGTTGCATAGTAATAGACCGTTACTTTTTTACTTTTTCATTTATTTTATTAAACGTCGACATTAAATTCGCCAAAAGTTTTTTTAGTTCAATATATTTATAGGATTGATTCTAAGAACTAAAAGGACATCACCTAAAAATAACTTATAATTAACAAAACAAAAACTATCAACGAATCTTAAACCTGTTTTTAGTTTTTGAAACAAGCTCTTAGTTTTTTAGGTGTAAAATTCGTATCGTCTGAACTCTGGAGGTTGCTATAAGCAATCATTTTTGGAGTTAAGCTTCAAAATTATTAATTCATTGGAATTAAATTGAAACAAATAATGCTATGAAAGCCCAGTGGCCTTGCTAATCTTTCGAGGGATCACGAGTTCAAACCCGGGCAGGCACAAATATATTAATTCAATTCAAACTTATTTGTCTAGTTGCAATTTATCACAAGCTTTTCGGTGACGGAAAATATCATGAGGGAACCTGCAAATTTCTAGAGAATTCTAGGAATATATGTAACCTACCAATCCCCATCGGAGCAGCGTGATAGGTCTTAGCTCCAGTCCTTCTATCCAAAAAGGGAGGGAGAAGGCTTATGCCCAATAGTGGGATTGCAACAGGCCGTTACTTTACTTTACCTAAAATTGAAACCGTAAAACCCCTTGACTTATACCTTGAATGGTCTCTCTTCAGTTAGTATTCGTGTTGGAGATGGAATCAAGTCTTCCTTGATGTTGATAAGTAGGATTCGGTATATAGGCGTACTTGAAATTTTATACACTATTACATGTTACATTTCTAAGTAATTTTAATTTAGAAATGTAAATGTTTGGTAACGCCGTGTGGTATCCAGCTGAATAGAATAGTACCACTACTCATTTCTTACCAAGGTGTCGTAAAAGGCGACTAAGGTAAGCGACCCGCCGTGTGATATCCGGCTGAGTAGAATAGACCACCCTCTTTCTTACCGAGGTGTCGTAAAATACGACAGAGGTAAGTTGACGTCAGGCAGGCGGCCGGTCGTAAAAAAGCAGCCAAATCATGTAACAGCATGCTTATAACATGTTGTGCGGACCCCACGTAGAGTGGGATAAAGGCAGGAAGGTGATGTAAATGTTTGGTAAATTAAGTTTGTACATAAACGGAAAATCCCAAAACAATTGCTAATATTCATATTGGCGTAATAGACGAAAAAAAACATTTTTAAAATAATTAAATAAAAAATTATGCCGCTATTGACATATTGTCAACTGAACACATATATTGAGCTAATGTAAATATATCTGTTATGCGTCGATGTATATAGCTGTAAATAATGTAAGTGGATATTCATGTTTTTTGTTCATCGTTATCTTTACTTAATCACCATCACTACATATTATAAAACAAAGTCCATATTTCCGTATGTACGCATAAAACTTTAAAACTACGCTACCGATTTTGATGCGGTTTTTTTTAATAGATAGAGTGATTCCAGAGGAAGGTTTGTACGTATAATAACATTCAATACGAAGTAGAGAAATAATGTAATTTTTGAGGTTTCTGTAAATAATTACATTTTTTTCCGCTTACATTGCAAACGCAGGCTAAACCCTACGAGATTTATCAAAATGATGTACTAAGTATTTGTACACTTTAAAAAGGTCTACAGAAAAGTCCGCGATGGTATATATCTATCTCTTATGGATAACCCACAATATCAGTTTTTTTCATTTACTTTTTACGAAAAATGATGCCTTATGTTCAAAGCAATTTTTATACAATACAGCATTAATCCTAATCCAATTGAGTACCTTAAATAAATTGTTGATTTAATGTAGATCAATATTGCCGTTTACAGCATGTAATTTAAGTGAACATTTTCGGAGATATTACAGATTTAAAATCCCGCGAGGAGGCCGCGCTTAGACCTATAAGCACTTCGAATTTAGTAGCGACGGCGGTGGAGGCGCAACTAAATGTCCTTCTTTCAAGTTTATATTGTCTAATGATAAGAAAGCTATGAATGTTGTATGTAAAAATGTACATTGTCTAATCAATTGTAAAAATAAATAATATCACTACATAGTATAAAACAAAGTCGCATTCTCTGTCTGTCCCTATGTCCGTATATCCCTATGTATGCTTCAATCTTAAAACTATGCAACAAATTTTGATGCGGTTTTTTTTTAATAGATAGAGTGATTTTAGAGGAAGGTTTACATGTCTAATAATATTCAATATGGAGTAGAGAAATACTGTAATTTTTGAGGTTTCTAATGTGATGTCGTAAATAATTACATTTTTTTCCGCTTACATTGCAAACGCAGGCTAAACCCTACGAGATTTACCAAAATGATGTACTAAGTATTTGTACACCATGAAAAGGCCTACAGAAAAGTCCGGGGTAGTATATGTCTATCTCTTATGGATAACCCACAATAGCAGTTTTTGTCATTTACTTTTTACGAAAAATGATGCCTTATGTTCAAAGCAATTTTTATACAATACAGCATTAATCATTATCCAATTAAGAACCTTAAATATATTGTTTATTTAATATTGATCAATATGACCCTTTACAGCATGTAATTTAAATAAACAGTTTCGAAAATATTACAGATTTAAAATGCAGGGGCCGCGCCGCGAGCCTATAAATAGCGCGTCGGAGGTCGCGGTTCGCCTCTCGGCGATGCTTGCGCGCTCGCCCGGCTTATCGGTGACGCTGTCAAAGCCATTAGGGCTAACAGCATTAGTCAAATTCGACAAAAAAACGCGGTTCGCCCTTTAACCATTTGAATTTAGCAGCGATCGGACGCATTTATGATCGGAGCTCTCTAGCGAGGAAAATAACAATCATCACTACATATTATAAAACAAAGTCCATATTTCCCTATGTATGCATAAAACTTTAAAACTACGCAACAGATTTTGATGCGGTTTTTTTTATTAGATAGAGTGATTCCAGAGACATTCAATACGGAGTAGAGAAATACTGTAATTTTTGAGGTTTCTGTAAATAATTACATTTTTTTCCGCTTACATTGCAAACGCAGGCTAAACCCTACGAGATTTATCAAAATAATGTACTAAGTATTTGTACACATTGAAAAGGTCTACAGAAAAGTCCGCGATGGTATATGTCTATCGCTTATGGATAACCCACTAAAGAATTTTTTGTCGTTTACTTTTTACGAAAAATAATGCCTTATTTTTGAAGCAATTCTTACAATACAGCATTAATCCTTATCCAATTAAGTACCTTAATTAAATAGTTGATTTAATATAGATAAATATGGCCGTTTACAGCATGTAATTTAAGTGAACATTTTCGGAGATATTACAGATTTAGAATGCCGTGAGGACGCCGCGCTTCGCCCTATAACACTTCGACTTTAGCAGCTATGTCGCTCTTTCAAGAGTTTGTTTAAATACATTCTGTAATTAATTGTAAAAATAAAATACATAGGGAAAATGTAAAATGTAATGTAATGTAATGTAATACGAATTTAGATATTCCAAAGATAGCAGGAAATCTTCTTGGTATAGGGAAAGGAAATTGTTTTTCTCTAAATTTAACGCTACGGCCACGGGCAGTAATGAATAAATCAAAACAACTGGATCCATTTTAATCATTTTTTTATATATTTTATACCCGTGCGAAGCAGGGGCAGGCCGCTAGTACCATATAATTTATTATATAAGCATTTCTTATAGTTTTATTTTTTTTTAATAATAATTGTCTTTTGCTCTTAGATTTTTATTGCCAGAAATCTGCAATCTGCAAAAGTCCGTTAAAGGTTCATTCAAAATCTATACTAATACGAGTATATAAAGCTGAAGAGTTTGTTTGTTTGATCGTTTGAACGTGCTAATCTCAGGAACTACTGGACCGATTTGAAAAATTCTTTCAGTGTAAGATCCAGTCCAGTCCATTTATCGAGGAAGGCTATAGGTTATAACACGGCGCTAAGATGAATAGGAGAGAAGCAGCAATAAAAAATATTATGTAAACGGCAAACCATTTTTATGGTTATCAAAATACGGTCTTAGTCTTTTCACGCGGGCGCAACCGATATTACGCTTTGTATTAAAGTGACCAGTGATCAGTGGAGCTATCTCCTGATTATGCTTCAGTTGCGGGGCGAAACGATTGTTGAGTTTGTGATAGTGAATGTATGTAGTGCTTGTGTATTGTGGTGGCGGTGGTGGAGGTTTGTGGATGTGTTTTTTCGAAACCTGCATGTATCAGGTATGATAACCGATTGTCCACTTCACATTCAGTATTATATATATTTTCAATTTTACTTCATCGCGGATTATAGCAAAATAATTTTATTATTACTGTTGTATTATAGAACTCCGCAAAGTAACGCCTAATTCTAGTACTTGAACATTGTTGAATCGTAAAATCCTGCAGACGGAAGTAGTGTTTTATATAGCTACGTATTTATGAATATATGAATGTGTGAAACCATAAATTACCTGAAGCGAGCCATCATCATCCGCCAGTATTCCATCAATGTATTCCCTCGTGTAAACTCCTCCAATTTTACCATTTTCTGTCACCAATACACCCCCATCAAACTCAGCTGATTCCGTCACCACATGACGACTAAGGAATAATTGTCTTCTTCCTTTCTCTATTTGGAACCCTCTCGATGTTATTTCTGACACTGCATATGTATTAAATAATTTAAAATAAGTTAATTTATTATAATGTGAAATTATAATTGATTTTCTACAATGTAACCAAACAATGTTTACGAAGTATTTTAATCAATTTAAAATTTCCAGTACGGTTCACATAATAATTAATATTTGAAATTACCTAACAGTATTATGGTGAATAAATAAATTATAAACATATTTAACATCGACGTCTATTAGCAACCGCGTTCTTTATCTTACTGAAGGCATTACATTACAAGGATTGTGACTTCCCCGCCTGTTAAAAATCGCTTAGAATAAAAATACTGATAATACAAAATTACTGAAGTTAGTCACTTTGTGATGGCCACTTCAATCACTTAATTTTATTACGACGTTTACTAATTATACTTAGGTAGTACCTGGGTGACGTAATTTTTAAAATTATGTACAAATAATTTTTAAAATTAAAAAAAAAGTTTAAAAGAAAAATGAAAAAATAATAGGGCAGATGGGGCTCGATCCTAGGTATTTTCACCTCTCTAGACCACCTGTTCCCCAAATGAACTACCATGACTTTACGTTTGACAGCGTTTTAATTGTGATTGTATTCAACGTAAATTTCAAAAAAATATTAGAGCCCGAAATCAGGAAAAAACGACATTATTTTAAAATAAAACTTATCTAGATCGATTTTCTTCCCCCAAAACATGCTGCTGCTGAATTTCAGTAAGATCGTTGGAGCCGTTTCCGAGATTCCGAAATATATATACATATACTAGCGGCCTGCCCCTGCTTCGCACGGGTATAAAATATATATCCCATGTCAGTCAGTGTAAAAAAAATGATTAAAATCGATCGAGTAGTTTTGATTTATTCATTACTGCCCGTGGCCCGCACGCGTTAAATTTGGAGAAAAACAATTTCCTTTCCCTATACCAAGAAGATTTCCTGCTATCTTTGGAATATCTAAATTCATATAGTACATTTGTACTTATTTACTTTTACATTTTCCCTATGTATTTTATTTTTACAATTAATAACAGAATGTCTTTAAACAAAGTCTTGAAAGAGGGACATAGCTGCTAAAGTCGAAGTGTTATAGGGCGAAGCGCGGCGTTCTCACGGCATTTTAAATCTATAATATCTCCGAAAATGTTTACTTAAATTACATGCTGTAAACGGCCATATTGAGATCAATAAATAGTTATTTAATATAGATATATTAAATAACTATTTATTTAAGGTTCTTAATTGGAAAGGATTAATGCTGTACTGTTAAAAAATTGCTTCTAAAATATGGCATTATTTTTCGTAAAAAGTAAATGACAAAAAATGCTATAGTGGGTTATCCATAAGAGATAGACATATACCATCGCGGACTTTTCTGTAGACCTTTTCAAGATGTACAAATACTTAGTACATTATTTTGATAAATCTCATAGGGTTTAGACTGCGTTTGCAATGTAAGCGGAAAAAAATGTAATTATTTACAGAAATCTCAAAAAGTATTTCTCTACTCCGTATTGAATGTTATTATACGTAAAAACCTTCCTCTGGAATCACTCTGTCTATTAAAAAAAACCGCATCAAAATCTGTTGCGTAGTTTTAAAGTTTTATGCGTACATAGGGATATATGCACAAAGAATGCGACTTTGCTTTATAATATGTAGTGATATATACAAGATTAACTCATTTAAATATTAAAGATAAATTGTAGACATCTACTATTAGATTGAAACTCTCAAAATGGTAATATTTTTTAAGTATAGGTCATGAAATTCAGATATAGGTAAATCAAGAATGTGTTATTCTTAATATTTGTAATCTATACTAATGAATGCGATGTGTCAGTCTGTTTATTACAAGTGTAAATTTGGCACAATATAAGCTCATCCTCCATAACATATAAATTAATTTCATGCTTTTTTAAGGAAACAGTGAAATGCATTATTGTGTGTACTTTTATGCTAACGTTGGCGCGAACGATGTCGTGGGTACCACGATTATTTTTATATGTATCAAAGTTTTAATGTGATGGTTTTTTAAAGGATACAAATTTATAAATACAGCTAATTGAAGAAATAAAGCCTCGTATAACTCGTGCGCGATAAGTTAAGACCTCAGTGCGGTAATATTACATTGATGTACAATCGAAATAAATAATCGAGTTAAACATGTTAAAATCCATGTTTGATCCAAATATAAATCTGGTTACTATTAATCTTTTTTAACTTACGTTATCGTTATTCGGTAGTTAATAAATGTTACGTGGTTAGTACAAGACAAAATAAAAAAGAAATAATGAAATAATGAAGCTCACTGTACATTAGGACGCGAACAAGAAATAATGGGAGAGAACATTCAAAGCGGGTTTCAGGTTATTATAGTCCACGAATTGTGAATAATATATTGCATGAAACTCTAACTACACAGTGATTCCAGTGCTCAAACGCATAGAGACTTAAACTCAGTATTAAATATTAACTAAGAAAATTTAAATCTTTTTTTCCTCTTATACAGAGTGATACCGACCGTACAACGTTAATTTAAATTTTAGGTACCTACACACCGTGAAGTATTTTAGCCACAGATTTTTTTTTTTTTTAAATAAATAGGATATATACAGACCAAACATGTCATTTCCACCTTTGCCTAAATACGGTAATTGTAATTACGATAGAACTAAATAGGTACTGTAGACAAAGCTATAACTTTATGTTTTTCTCCTGTTTTGTGAACAAGCGTTCCGCGCCAGGTCAGTCAACCTTTACTAATAAAACCAGAAATAAATTGAATAAATTGTATTGTTGTTATATCAATATAATCTCAATCATATTTAAATATTTTGTTATTGGAATTACCGACTATCCTATATAGTGTTTTATCTATGTTACCGATTACTTTGAATAAAAAGCTTATAGAATTGCAATAGTATTGAATTTATTGAAATTTTATCTATATAAAAAGTAGCAGCCTGTTACTCTCCCACTGCTGGGAATAGGCCTCTTCTCTCCGTTTTTGAAGGGAAGGTTTGGAGCTAAGACCTATCACGCTGCTCCAATGCGGGTTGGTAGGTTACACATATGTCCAGAATTCTCTAGAGATATGCAGGTTTCCTCACGATGTTTTCCTTTACCGAAAAGCGTGTGATAAATTGCAATTATCAATTAGACACATAAGTTTTAACAGAAAAACTCATTGGTGTCTGCCCGGGTTGAACGCATGATCGTCTCTATAGATTCACACGGTTGCACCGCTAGGCTATCACAGCTTCTATCTATATATTGTCTTATAATTTATTAACTCTAACAAAGATGATTGAATTCCCCCAATTCGAAGAATAAAGTTACATGTTCTATGTTTATAACTTTATTTTTCGCAGGGGTGAGATAAGCCAAAGTTGTCTTATTCGTTTAAGTGATCAGTGGATTTACTTAATGTCGTATAGTCGGTACCACCTGTATAAGTCAATGTTTTTATTTGTGCTTGTTGTCTCATAAAACTTTAATTTGACTATCGTCAAGGTACTGGTTAATAGGTAATAAATCCAAGGTTACGAGGAACGAGTTTCAATGTGATCTTGGTATTTTTTCTACCCTATCTGTGACCTAGCGTCTTTGTAATTTTTTTATCTTTGGACTCAAAAAAATGTAGGGAATTATTTTTTTTTCTCTTTTTACATTCTTATAATACTTGATAAAATTTAGTGTATATTGGTTGACTAAAATTGTTGAAAGTTGAAAATGTATGATGAGAATATTTATCTTCTAGGGCTATAGGGCTATTGTAAATCTGTGATGGCTAATATATTTTTCGTTCAAAAAGAACTTGTTATACTTAAACTAAACTTAACTTTTTTAATGGTCACGTACACGTATTTAAAAACTATTAAGGCGCATACAATATTAATTATCATCAACTTAAATACTTTAGTAAACTTTAACATGTATAGCGTCGTGATCCTTTAGAACATATCTTAGACTTCTTCTTCTTCGACATCCTAGACTTTTATCAAGAATTTAAAATATCAAACATTATGGCTGCTTTTAACTATCGGTGATGAAGGTTGATCGTGTAAAAGCCTATAATCGGCATGATCAGCGTGCAAGTGTCCACACGATCGTACGGTACATATATGATCATCCCGATCATCATCGCTCGGATCATTCCGAGCGATTCCCTTTGATGGGTATCCGAAAACCAACAATCCCCGAGTTGTAGGGATGTTTTCCGAGCATGATTGTGTAGAGGGCATACTGAGCTGAGTATGCCCTCATATTCATATCATACTCGCGCTTTTAAATCGTTTGTAATCGCCGATTATGAAGAACAGCAATAGAAGATGGCGAAAACAAACGCAAAAACGTGTGGCGGAATCCGCTACATTGTTTTAATAAAATCTCTTAAACGACTGCTTCTGTTGTTTTTAATGCCAAATCTATTAAATCCTTAATCATCATCTTCCTGCCCTTATCCCACTCTAAGTGGGGTCGGCACAGCATGTTTTAACATGCTGTAACATGATTTGGCTGCGTTTTTACGACCGGCCGCCTGCCTGACGTCAACTTATCTCTGTCGTATTTTACGACACCTCAGTAAGAAAGAGGGTGGTCTATTCTACTAAACCGGATACCACACGGTGGGTCAACTTACCTTAGTCGCCTTTTACGACACCTCGGTAAGAAATGAGGTTGGTCTATTCTACTCAGCCGGATACCACACGGCGGGTCGACTTACCTTAGTCGCCTTTTACGACACCTCGGTAAGAAATGAGGGTGGTACTATTCTATTCAGCCGGATACCACACGGCGTCTATTAAATCCTTAATATAAAGGAAGCTCTATCTAAAATAAAAAAAACCATATTTTTTAAACATTATTTCTATTTTTATTCATGGAAATAATCAAAGCATAACTAACATATCCAATAGATTTATAGTGTTTGCTATAGATTTAACTCTCTAATCAAAAATGTTCCTTTTGGCTCGCCGATAATATCCCCATCTTCGTACACCAGCTGGCCACGAACGTAGGTTTTCTTCACGACTCCCCTCAATTTTTTACCGATGTAAGGGGTTAACTGTAATAGGTATAAAAAATTTAAAAAAATCTAATTTCTCAGAATTTATAATAGAAATGGTACATATAGAAAATACGAAGACGACATGTTTAAATAAATAATTTACCTTGTTTTTATGTCGGATAATGTCAGCCGTCACAACAAATGATTCATCCGGATCAAAGAACACGAGATCAGCATCTAGACCCGGCTTGATTGCTCCCTTGCGATCTTGCAGTCCACACAAATTTGCCGGCCCTGAGCTTAAGTATTTGCTTATTGATCTCATATCCAAATTTCTGATCGCTGCTTGTGTCCAAAATAATGATAGGCCTATAATAAAAAAGTTCATTTTAATAATTTTCCAAAATTTTCGTAATTAACATTTAAACAACAAAACAAAAAGGGCATAAATATAAATTTCAACAAAATATATAATTATAAATAATAACATAAAATTGTAATTTCATCCTATTAGGGTAGACCCTATGTCCGAGCGATCCGAACACGGTTTATTAGACGATCTCTGGAGTTATGGTAGGTCCCCCAAGGACGGTAGATGCATCTGGTACTCCCAATGCATCGATTAGGTATTAGAGAGGCCTTGATAATCTATGGCCCCCCTACCCGGAGGTGGCGCTCTCCGGGGTACAGACCCAGTGCTGGCGGGGATGGGGACAATGTATACAATATTAGCCCACCACGCTACACGTGGCGGGCTAATATTGTATACATATAGCCCTGTCAGGTTTTAGTCGGTGAGAGTTCGACATATCCCCCGCTATTCTCCGTTGGGCGATGACGACACATTATGGATTCTCCTGGCAAAAAAGGGTTGGTTAATATATATATATATATATATATATATATATATATATATATATATATATATATATATATATATATATATATATATATATATATATTTAAATCGCAGAAGTCTTCTTGCGTCATTTTAAACTCGAACCCTGTTGCGTCTACCATTTCTGAAGGGATTTTTAACTAAATTAAAGCGTATACTATACCTTTAAATCTGTATTATTTCATTATAAAACTTTAAATTCCATTAATAAGTTTTATACCGATATTCAATTTTAAAAATTTCTCAATCACTTAGCGGTTCCGTTCATCGTCGAAATAATGTGGCACATTGTATTTTTTTGTATATACTTCGTACACTGTTTAGGCTTTCACGCTTCCTAATTAATTTATATCTAACTTGATTCTGTATATTATTCAATATATGTTATCGATATTACATTGACATTATTACATCCATTCTTTGTTTCAACTAAAATGCTTCCGAATATTGCTGCTGTATGAACCTATGCGTAACATTGACTTAACGGCTTCCATTGACTTCATCAGATTTCTAATACTTAAATATGGCACGTGAGTCATATTATTAAATAATTTTTTTTATAGTCGTTTACTTATTACTAAGTGAGCTTTTATGAACAGGTAAGTAACTTATTATCATTGTCATTCAGTTAACTAATAAAGAAAGCTTTTATAGGCAGGTAAGTGATGTTACTAACCCAGAAAAAACTTGAACTGCAGGGAAGTAGTTGAGATTATTAGGTGAATGTGTGTATTGTATGCGTGTGTGCGTACGTGCATGCGCAGGCGCGTGAAGTCCATGTGGTGTGTGTGTGTGTGTGTGTGTGTGCATTTTTGTTATTTTGCTTGCTGCGTGTGTGCGCGTGTATGTGTTTCAGCTATAAATACCCTGCCTTTGTAACAACGTTTTAGAAACTACCAGTGTGTCTCCGTGGGTTGCGTATCTCGTGCTGAAAATATCTGCATGGTTATACCCTTAAGGTGGTATTAGCGTACGCGCTCACGGAGTCATAATCGGATTCGGAAGTGGAAACTCTATATGAGGATATAACTTAAGCCTTACGCCATACCTCTAGAGCCCACTTCAACGTTGTTATGGGGGACTTTAAGTCTAAAGTGGGAGTAAAATTGTGTTGTGTGTTGAATTAGTTGTAGGACCTTTTGGTTTGGGTCGAAAAAACGAGTGCGGAAAAATGCTTGTCGACTTTCTCGAGAAGCAGGAGTTGTTTTTGATGAATTCTTTTTTCAAGAAACAGCCCCAAAGTAGGTGGACTTGGCGAAGTCTCGGTGGGCGGACGAAAAATGAGATTGATTCTATTATTACAGACAAGAAGCATATATTTAGGGATGTCTCGGTGCTTACCACCGACTATTAACAACCATAGGTTGGTACGAGGCACTCTGAATATTTATCTAAAGCTGGAACGGGTCCGTTTGATGAAATCAACAGTCCGTCTGAATGTTCTCCAAACCGTAATTGGATCTGTAACATTCTAGAAACAACTTAAAACCAATTCACTACTCTGGAAACCACGGATAACGTAGGGCAAAAACTCGACCGAGTAGCAGAAGTCCTTCGAAATGAGGGCACAAAAATTTGCGAAAGCCAACGTAAGGGCATGATGTCAAAGATTTCGGGAGATACTCTGCTATTAATGGCAGAGGGACGAACCCTATGCTAACTTCGTGAGAAGTAGAGGCTTTAAACAAAATAATTACCAAGATGGTTAACGACGCGACCTCCGATTAGCTAATACGCTCAAAAATCAATTGAGCAGAATCGGGGTCCAAAAGTGTTTATTAAGCTTCTTGGAAAAAGTCACCTGACGAAGTTAACCACATTAAAGGGAAAGTCGGAACTCGTCCAAACCGGAAATCCTCTCGGAAGTGAAAAGCCACTACGCCGAATTTTACGCATCGCATGCTACCACTGCACACAGAGGACAAATTAAGCCGCCACTATACGGAAAAACTGCCTGATATCCATCTAAATGAAATTGTTTTAGCCCTTGGACAGCTTAAAAATAGAAAAGTCACGGGTGAGGATGGTATTACAACAGGGCTGTTAAAAGCTGGTGGAATTCTATTGGTAACAGAGCTTCAAGAGCTGTTTAATGCCCTTCTCTTTGCCGGGAGAACTCCAAAGGCATGGCACAGAAGTATAGTGTTATACAAAAAAGGAGATATAACACTCTTAAATAACTATAGGCCAATATCTCTTCTGAGCCATGTCTATGAGCTGTTTTCAAGGGTTATCACAAACCGCCTCGCATGATGATTCGACGAGTTCCATCCCCCGAACAAGCCGGGTTTCTATGCGGGTACAGCACGATAAATCATATCCACACCGTGCGGCAAATTGTACAAAAAACTAAAGAGTACAATCAACCACTATGCCTAGCTTTTGTGGATTATGAAAAAGCTTTTCACTCGGTCGATACCTGGGCTGTTCTGGAGTCTTTACAGAGATGCCAAGTCGATTAGTGATATATTGAGATGCTGAGATGTCTGTATGAAAACGCAAGAAAGGCAGTCCGAGTCCAAAACCAGCAGATAAGGCATAGCCATCTTCAGCGAGGCGTAAGACAAGGGGACGTCATTTCCTCGAAATTGTTTTCAAACGCACTAGAGGATATGTTTAAGACGCTGAATTGGACTGGTCATGGCATAAACATCAATGGCGCTCATCTCAGTTTTGCGTAAGATGATATGGTTTTAACGACTGAATCCATAGAGGATTTGCAATGGATGTTGCATGGACCGGCTGTTTCTTCTCATAGGATCGCTCTCCGGATGAACTTGAGTAAAACCAAAATCATGTGCAACGAGCACGTTGCTCCGGGACCGATTTCCTTAGATGGGGTCACTCTCGAAATTGTTGATAAGTACATTTACCTAGGACAGACGCACGAACTAGAAAACAACAATTTCGAGTGTGAGATTATAAGAAGGATACAGTTGGGGGATGACTGTTGGGGTAGACGTGTTCTGGAGTGGAGACCACGAATCGAGAAACGTAGTGTAGGACACCCTGAGACTGACGATATACGTAGGACAGCGGGCAGTGGATGGAAGCAGAAAGCCAAGGATCAGACTAAGTGGCGAATAATTGGAGAGGCCTATGTCCAGCAATTGACGAAAATGGGCTGATAGTGATGATGCCACGTAATCCGGCAATCTATATGCCTTTTTATGCACGTCACCGGTATGGCCCATAAACGTAGTTAAATGTTTCATATCATTCTCAGTTATGCTAAATATTTGTAAAAAGGTTGCTAAATGTTTTCAGAGTCGCGTAGACGAAATTGATTTTGGGTTTTTGAGTCCAGATAATCTTGGGTATCCCTCGAGAACTTTGTAATAATAATAAAACTTTGCAATAAATGTTATCTAATAACTGAATATACGTTGCAACAGTAGTACCCTGATTTGATTTTGGCTGCAGCTTCATTGGCTAACGGGACTATAGTGACTTTATTCCACTTCTTTTTGTTTAAATCTGTTGCAGCTTGACTGGAGATGACATGTCGCAAAATTGCATCTATAAGATGCAATAATGTCTTAAGATCTGCTTCTGTTTCTGCGATATTGATTTCATTGTAAGGACCTTGTTTTTTCAATGCAAACATAATGGCTATATTGCAGCATTGTTTAAAAGTAGTTGAAACATTCATAGCAAAAGAAGGTTTCGAATCTATCCTTTTTGGCATCACAGTTATCTACAACTTTAGTTGCCTCCGCCATAAGATCTTAACTGAATGGTTTTAAGGCACTCAATAAATTTATTATAGAGTTGTTAATTTTTTAAATTTCGATTAATAATTTTGCTAACTCTCTTACTTTTTTTGAAACCACATTAATAAAATGTTTTTCCGAATGACTTTTTAATATTGGGATCCTTAAGCACAAATAAGAAGATCTGATTTAGCAACTAGCGATGTCTTATCCGCTCTCTTCATATTTACAGTTTTACAATAATAATAATATACGCAATTATGAGTACAATCACTTTGCAAATTAAAACGCGTCCTAACGGCTCAATGTTTGTTTATTAACAAAACGTAGGACTCGCGCGCGCACCCCTTGGGCCCCCGCATCACTTATAAAATCGATTAAATTGGGAAGAAATTTGGACGCAAGATAATGCTAAATAAAAATTGAAAAAAACTTTTTAAAATATACGTCGGAGGCAATAGAATGCTGGCATCAGAAATATAATATACGTGCCCAAATATACGCGAGCACGTAGCGACCTCCAAATTGTGCGCGGCAACTCGCTGAACTAATAAATACATCGGAATTCATTCCCGCGATAAAATAACGTCCCATCCAATTTTTTGCCCACGCATTATACATATAAAAACACGGCTCCTGACAAATTTTTAGGGTTGGTTTATCCTGCGTCCGTATACTGGATGCAACAAGTCGGTTGGACGCAACAAGATCGGTAAAAAGTGCCATGTAGGACGCAACATGATGTGCAAGATGTATATATATATATATATATATATATATATATATATATATATATATATATATATATATATATACCTACAATATATGTAGTACTAGTAGTTACGAAGATTATAAAGCCGTAAATTATGTCACTCACTACCACGTAATAAAGTGTAAAATTAAATCATACCAAATTGCACAGAAGAAATTCCACCCCAAGCTTCCAAGGTATTGCGACATTTGAGATCAGGGGTGCAAGGTGAATGGTCAGATACAACCATATCCAGCTTGTCATCTAACAAATATGTCCACAGTCTCTCCTGTAAAGGATTTAACTTAGATTAAAACATTCAAATAAAAAATAAACTAATTTTTACTTCGAGGCAATTAATTTATTCTCATATTTCTAATTTTAGTCACTACTATATTTTCTTTTAACTTTCTACTTTTTCTTACTAAATACCTGCAACTAAACCTAAATCCGTACCCGACGTGAAAAACTTAACAAGTCCAAAATCCACACTTTTCAGAGCATCCATAAATAAGTTTACATTTAGTATAAGTTTAAAAGAGTTTAGTTAGTATTTAAATATTCAGAAGTTTGTATGTGCGATATAAAGATTAATTGATTTCACTGAAATATTCACCATACAAATTAGGCAATGCTAATGCTTATTATCATTAAAGTAACTTGATGACAGAGTTTTTTCCGGTAATTTTTGGAAAGATACAAAAAAATGCAATAAAACAAAAAAAAGCACCTGGTGTGGGAATCGAACCTTTTTTGATCCGCGCGTTACCATTAGGCTGTCACAGCTTTGCATTTGATAACTCAAATTCTGAGTTGCTCTTCTATATATATTCCTATTTTCGTAGTTTTTTTACTGCCAAAAACAGGAATAAAACGAGATTTTTTAAAAAAAACCTAGCTAGATCGATTTTTATTCTCAAAATCCCTACATGCTGAATTTCAGGAAAATCGTGCGAGCCGTTTCCGGGATTTCGAAAATATGTTTATATATACATACGAGATTAACTCATTTAAATATTAAAGATATATAAAGTCGACTTATCAATATATTCACGCCTGGTACGGGAATGTTTTTATTAATAAAATTTAATAATTGAGAAAACGGTGTTTCCGATAATAGATATGATTTCTTGTTTATAGATAGTATATGTAATGGAAACTGATATGTGCTAGGTTTTATTTGGTACATGAGTTCAAGCGGACGAAGTTTTGGTTCCAAACTAGTATTGTATAAATACCACACTACTAAAGAAAAGAAACTGTAAAATGAAACCTTATTATCAGTATCACGTATCGGAGGAGCGCACTTGTATTCGCTGCGTCCTCGGGGGATGTCGCTGGCGCTTAACGTCAGGTAATGATGACAAGTCTCCGCTGTCACTCCACCGCGCCACGCCTGGTGACCCTTGGCAAGGCGCAACGCACGAGCCTTCTCCAACAGAGGAACTACAGTCGCTGAAGATACATGTACTACGTGAACACGAACACTGAAATATATGAATGTACCTTAAAGCAGGGTTAAGTAACCTTTTGAATCATCGAGCCAATTTAAATTTTTTGGCCGTTCGCAAATGAAGTAACACTTAGGTACAAATGATTTACAAAACTTTAAATTTAATAAATAGAATTAAAAAAATATAGAATTAAAAAAGTTAAGATTTCAGTTTATTACAATTGATTTTTTAACAATATATTACTGGAAGAAAATTTATCAAATAAACTCAGAATTCTAGAAATGCTTGAGGGCTGCATTATTACGTTTAAAGAGCCTTTCTCTCTCTCTTAACGATCTCAAGAGCCTGAAAGTAAGTTATAGTAAAAAAGTAAAGTTACGGCCTGTTATGATCCTACTGCTGGCTATAGGCCTCCTCTTTCCGATTGTTGGGGAGAAGCATTCGAGCTAATACCTGCCACGTTGCTCCAAAGCAGATTAGTAGATTACACGTATCCTCAGAATTCTCTAGAGATATGCAGGTTTCCTCACGATGTTTTTCTTCACCGAAAAGCGTGCTTATTAACTTATGATAGAGCTTGGCTTAAACTTATGTCCATATATGCAATATTTATACTTGCTTAGAAACAGACAAATTTATAAATAATACCACAAAACTTATGATATAATTAGTTTGTTATAATCCGCGTTTGTTAAGAAAATCTATATAATAAAAAATGTAGGACAAAAAAAACCGTTCTCATATCTTATGCATGCAGGATTAGTTACCGTACGTAACAGAAAATACCGCTTCCAACAACACTACATAAACACTACACATATTCACTATGACAATGTCAAAGATAGCTTAGCCCCGTAACCGAAACATTTTCAGGAGATCACGACAAAATCGCTAAGTCTCTTGTTGTGTTGTTGGTAACAATATTTTGTGACACGTGCGGTAACTAATCCTGCATGTATAAAGTATGAGAAAAGTGTAGTTGCCTTCTATATTTTTTTTTAACAAAGACGGATTAAAAAATATATATTAGAATGACTTTGGTACTATGGAATTCTGCAAAGTAACGCCTACATTATTTCGTTTTTATATATTAGACATTGTGACAATAAGATTATTGCTATTACATTCGTAAAGGCTCTTTTATTACTCTAAAAATTTACGATTATTTTAGATACGAATTATCCAATCTCTTTTCTAGTTAAAACCAGCTCTTGAGATAAAATATCATTTACATTTTTAATTAAAATCATAATTACGAAAAAATACTTACTCGGTTTTTTCTAGTAGACTCGTTATAAGCGATATTGCATTCAGTTCCATTCTAGACGGACGAGATTCGAGGTACGTATTATAATCCTCAGGATCTAAAAATAATGTTTTTATCACTATATATATTTAATATTGTATTAATTTATTTAAAATTTAAAAAATTCAAAATTTTATAACAATTACATTTATAATAAAAAATGTAAAAAGGAAAACAATAACATAACGCATTTAAAATAAGTTATATCTATTTCTTAATTAAAATAGTTCAATAAATAAATCAAATTTTAATTTTAATTTTGTATAGATAAATCAAAACCCTAACTTGCACTAACCATTCTTACTAGCACCTTTTTCTGCAGGACAATCATCTTCGAGTTCAGCGTGAAACTGTGAAAAAATTATATCTTAAATACGTAAATAGTACGAGTAAAGCAATAATGTAATATTTACATAACTATAACTAAACAATTATAATTAAATATTAATCATAATACTACCGCAAAATTTATATAATAGCTTACGTTATATACTTTTTCAAAATAATGTCATGATCTTTTTAGATAATCGGTATGTCGGTTAAGCGAAAATCAGTTGAAATATGACGGTAATTGTTGTGTTGTGAGTTGAAAATATCGGAATAACTCAAGTTACTTGAGAGCCTATATGGAAAACGCTGCCGAATCCGATTCAGATATGAAAAAAGAAAATATATGGTAAAATTATTTCCCTTTTCACATATCTACAGAAAAGTATGCGAGGATGTATATTCTGTACTAGTTGTATATACTAGTTGTTGCTGTTATATATTAGCTGTGCCAGCAGCTTCACCCCCATGGAAATCAGTGTGACACAAATTACTTCTCAAATTGTAATTTTGAACGCAATAATAGTTATCGTGAAGTCACGATTAACTAATATTAAAATTTTCTTGAATAAGTTTCACCGTTTACTTAGCGCACGGAAGGAAAGCTTTAAATTTTGCCATTTTTGGCAATATTTTTTATTGCTGCTCTTCTACTGTTCATCTTATAGTATTGTTATATAATCTATAGCCTTCCTCGTTAAATGGAATATCTTATACTCAAGAATTTTTCAAATCCGTCCAGTAGTTCCTAGGATTAGCGCATTCAAACAAACAAACAAACTGTTCAGCTATATATATTAGTATAGATAATACTTATAAAGAAAATATGGTCATGAATGTAATTAATTCGACAGAGTTGTAATAACGTTGCTAACTAAAATAACAAATAATAAATAAATTAATATACGGGATACTTACACACACTGTCGTCCGTCCCCAAAGTAAGTAACTTAATACTTGTGTTATGGGTGACAGACAACTGGTGAATATATACTTATATATTTTTTAAATACATACTTAAATAAAAATATACACCCAGGCTCAAAGACCAACAAATTCATTTATAGAAAGTGTTAGCCCTCGGCGGGAATCGAATCCGTGACCCGCGGAGCTGAAGGCAGGGTCACTACCCACTGTTCCAACGGGCCAGTCACAATCAATTTTTTTTTACAACTTTATTTTTGCTTTACTTATGATATTAATTTAATAAATAAGACCTTACAGCTAAGACAGATCCAGTCCCTTCTAGGGCATCAAATGCTAACTCTAAGTCTTCAGGTCCCACATTTGGAAATTCGTCGACGCCACTAGGACAAAGGAAACATTTGAATCCTACGACACCAGCTTTTACTAAATCACGTATGGAATTCTGAAATTAAAACATCGTTGATTAAAATAAATAAGGTCTCTTCAAAAGATAAATTATAATATCACAACTCCCACAATATATATGACGACCGTTCACTTAGCTGATTGTTATTTAAACACCTTGGTTGGGATCACAATACATAGAACTAGTAAAGTACAAGTCGAGTTAGAAAAGCTTTTTAAGAGCTTTGTACTAAATTTCAGTTCCCTACTGTTAACCGTTAAGGAGTAGCCTCGTCTGCCAATCGTGGCACCAGCCTCAGGTCATGCTTGTCATAAACATGTATAGTCATCGGGGTTGACAACTATGTAAAAATTCAGCTCAATCGGACACAGGGAATAGCCAAAATTTAACTTGCAAGATTCCACCTTCACATACATACATTATAGGCTGATCATCTTTTATTGAAAGCTTTTATTCAAGCTTTCAATAAAAGATGATCAACCTGTTATGTATTCATGAAAAAAAATGGGAAGCAAATCTGGCTACCTATATGTCTGTCTTGTTTACGTGTGATTAGACGAAGTTAATTATGGGTCTCTTATCTTCTCACCTTCTCCATCTCTTATGCGCACTCGCACTCACCTGTCTATTCCTCCCCTACTCTATGTATAATAACTCTATGCCACAATATCCAATTCTCCAACATTAAAACCTATGTTAATGGTCCATTGTTAATGGTCTCTATTATGTAGTGTATTTTTTTTACTGTTCCCGAAAGAAAAACGGGAATCTTTTTATTCTATATGTTAGCCTGACATATAAACTTGAATGGTACCAAAGTGCACAAATATTTTTCCAGCGGATTAGCCGTGATAGCATAATAGACACAGACTAACAGACGTTCGCATTTATTAATTGATTTAGAATTGATGTTAATTAAAATTTTTCGCGGCGCTTTTGATATTTTACAAACATATTTTAAGTCACTAATGAGTACGATTAATAATTACTTACCTGATTTCCAACTATTACTCCTCCCCAGAATCCAACGTCGACGTAAACGTGACCCTTAGCTGATTTTACTTTAGTCTTAAGATTTTCTAATGTCGTTGTTGGTGGAATAGAGTTCCTGAAGTAATAATAAAAATTAATAATAATAAAATACATATAATATACATATAATATCTTGTACGCCGTGTGGTATCCGGCTGAATAGAATAGTACCACCCTCATTTCTTACCGAGGTGTCGTAAAAGGCGACTAAGGTAAGTCGACCCGCCGTGTGGTATCCGGCTGAGAAGAATAGACCAACCTCATTTCTTACCGAGGTGTCGTAAAAAGCGACTAAGGTAAGTTGACCCACCAAGTGGTATCCGGTTTAGTAGAATAGACCACCCTCTTTCTTACCGAGGTGTCGTAAAATACGACATAGGTAAGTTGACGTCAGGCAGGCGGCCGGTCGTAAAAACGCAGCCAAATCATGTGACAGCATGTTTATAACATGTTGTGCCGACCCCACTTAGAGTGGGATAAGGACAGGAAGATGATGAATAATAAAATAAAAAAATCTGTTCTTAAAATCATCGTCATCATCATTTTCTTACCCTTATCCCACTCTAAATGGGGTCAGCACAATATGTCTTCTTCTTATATTCCCCTGTATCATTCGTCAACTCTGGTGCCACTCCTTTAACATGCATATCATTTTTCACACAATCATCCATCTTTTTTTTTTCTTAAAATATATTCGCCAAATATATTTATTTATAAATCTAACTATCTGCCTCATAAGAAAGCTAAGAGTCGCTCAGGGGGCGGAGAAAAGATTTACGCTCGAAAAATATGTGTGATCAAATGAGATAAGGGGAGATCCTCAAAAGAGCCATAGTGGCTGAAATGTCCAAAGCCGTGTGGTATCCGGCTGAGTAGAATAGACCAAGAAATAAAATCTTTTTATACATTCATATTTCACACTCTGTGAAATTATTGATCAGGGCATTTCGACATTATTACTTAGAATATGTAGTAAATTGACGCAGATTTTAAAATCCTTTTTTATGGATGTAGTTATGGATTTAATAACAACCTTAAATTACTTGAAAGATCATCTTACACATTAGTCACATTGACTAAGATGAAACTTGATGAGATGATCTTTAAGAGTAATAAAAAATCTATTATAATTTAGCTCTAAGTTATTAGTAAGTTTCCATGAAAAATAAGAATGTGTAGTTACTTACAAAGGCATGTCAATTATAGTGGTTATGCCTCCTGCCGCGGCAGCATTGGTAGCAGTACGGAACCCTTCCCATGCGGTTCGGCCAGGCTCATTTACGTGTACATGCGAATCAACAACCCCTGCTATGAGGGCCCAGTCTCCACCATCAATCACCTGTGACATGATACATTTGTTATACCTACATTAATACTCGCCACTATAACAGTGCACTCACTAGAAAAGTGATTGCGAACCAATGGCCAATCCAATATTTTGGGCACGTCATTTAAGAAAGGTATAAATTGTAGAAAATAAACTATCACCTTATCCGAATAATTAAGTTAATTAAGTTCAGGTGCCAGATATAAGCATAGGAAATGTGACTTTATAGATGGGATGGGGCGATATCGTAAAATTATCACATCCATCCTAATATTATAAACTCGGAAGCCTGTCTATCTGTCTGTTACGCTTATTGATGAAAATTAAAAAACCAAAGCTTATACAATAGACTAACATATATGATATAAAGATTTACGTGTTTCTTTCGGGAACTGGATTAAAATATGTTGGAGATACATCATTGAAGGTTATTTATTTGTACGAAATAACAATGGCAAAATGTATAAGAATTATAATTTCAAAAAGAGCAGCCGAGTATGTCCATCGCATAGTATATTAAAAATATATGATCTTGACGCGTAAAACACATTATTTGAACTATCTAAAAAATAAAAAATTGTCAACTGCCTTATTTACCTCGGTAACCTGTATATGGATATAAAGACAATGCAAATTGAAATAGTGCTATAATTGTAGCCATTTTCCGGTCTTTAAATAATGAAAATTTAAAAAGTTATTTAATTATAGATAATTTTTATAATAGAGAACAACATATTCCGATACCCCAATAAATTTTGTAGCAAGAAACAGAACTTGTAGAAAAAATGTGGATAAATTAACCATTGCGATAAAGTGTGTTAGTGAATAATAATTATTCATCAAACTAAGCGAACGTTTGATAGATTGTTTTTTATATTGATGGAATTAATATATCTTAATGCTCATAATATGAACGAGCGACATTTAAAGTTGCAATATATTACATAATATTGTTGGTAGGTTAGAAAGGAAGCAATATAAGAAGTTATTATTAAAGGATAAGTTCAAGGTCCTGGTCTGAATATGGTCTTTATACAACTTTTCTATTTTGGTTGCTTTGCATTGTGATATAGACTTTTTCTATCACAGATAATGATGATGACAAAATTATTTTCACTGTCATAGAATTTTTTGCTAAAGTTACAAAGGAATATAGTGGGAAGGACGAAGGAAGGAAAGAAGAAGGAAGTAACCGCTATACTATGGAGTTCAGCAAAGTAACGCCTGCTTCTATAAATCATAGTGGGAAGCCTTAGGAAGTCAGGAATGCGAGAGTTCATCCAATAATAAGAGAGAGAAGACGAGAGACCCATACTTATCGTTGTATAATCAAAAGTAAAAAATAGAGACAGATAGCATTTGCATAGCCTTATTTCCTATTTACTTTAAATTTAACTTTCAATGGACATATTTTAGCCTGCGTCCCCTACTTTAGTACTCTCTAACTCTATATAAGTAACAGTACGAGTATAAGACACGTCGGTGTTTGTTACCAATCTGATGATGATGGAGGATCCTCATTTGATCGATATGTGAACTACTGTATACCGCCATTAATTAATTACCAAACGCCTCTTACGAATTTTCAGCTGTGATGTGCAAATTTTATAAAAAGTATAAAGCTGTGATGGCCTAGCGGTGCGACCATGTGAATCTCTAGAGACGATCATGGGTTCAAACCCGGGCAGACACCAATGAGTTTTTCTATTAAAAAACTTATGTCTCTAATTGATAATTGCAATTTATCACACGCTTTTCGGTGAAGGAAAACATCGTGAGGAAACCTGCATATCTCTAGAGAATCCTAGGGATATGTGTAACCTACCAATCCTTCTTTCCAAAAATGGAGAGAGGAGGCCTATGCCCAGCAGTGGGATAGTCCGTTACTTACTTTATAAAGAAAACTGAATAGTCTTATTAAGAGAAAAACAAATTATAGTCAACTTTAGTTAAGCCAGTGCGATATTGTTTTATCGAATAATTCATAGGAATTACAAAATAATAGAACATATATAAGCTTTAAAAAGCCCAGTGTATGAAGTGTTAAGTAATGCTCATCAAAGGTAGATCCCGGGCTATAAGTTTGTCTTAATTTTGCCTTGTTCAGTAACGATGCTGTCACAGCTTTGCATTTGACAGCTCAAATTATGAGTAGCTAGCTATTCCTATTTTCGTAGTTTTTTCAGTGCCCAAAAACAGGGATAAAACGAGATTTTTTAAATAAAAACCTAGCTAGATCGGATCGGATTTTTTTTACACACACACGGTCGTCCGTCCCCAAAGTAAGTTACTTAATACTTGTGTTATGGGTGACAGAAAACTGGTGAATATATACTTATATAATTAATAAATTCATACTTAAATATAAATATACACCCAGGCTCAAAGACCAACAAATTCATTTATAAAAAATGTTAGCCCTCGGCGGGAATCGAACCCTCGACCCGCGGAGCTGAAGGCAGGGTCACTACCCACTGCTCCAACGGGCTAGTCAAAGAATGTAAAATCTGTGTGCATTACATTACGAAGTTGCATGGTTCCTTAGAACAAAAACAATAACTATAAATATGAAATTATGATCAAAAAGATTTGCACATGCTATCTACGCTTATAATAACAATAAAAATAAAAATAATTTGCTATAGTCGAATACAAAAAGGTAACGCTGATTTCGTTCGCGTAATTGCATTATATACGATAGTAAGGTCTATCAAATATAGTGTAAAAGTAGTGCATAGACCACGTAAATAGTTGCAGACATTACCATTAATTCAAATGATAGCATATTTTAAATTTTATTACATTGTCACGTTTTATGTAACCTTTTCGACGTAGCGTATTTTATTCCTGATACCTGTTTATTCTCTCACTTGATTTTGTTGTTGTTTAGAAAAAATTATAGATTGTATTGACGAATTCTGTATTTAAATGGTAAGGTCGAGAACAAGTTTCTATATTCTTTCATTGTAATTAAATTTAAGTTAGAATTTCTTTTCGCTACCGTGTATTTATTTATATAGAAACAAGTTTATTAAAAAGCTTTTGTCAAAACTTCATATTCCTACTGTTAACCGTTAAAGAGTTTTCTCGTCTAGAGCCACCTTCCAGATTCCACCTTCACATACATACAAAGCAAGTTAAAGAAAAGCTTTACGATTGTGTCGTGGGGTCTATCTCCTGATGATGCTTCGTTTGCAGGGCGAAACGATTGTTGAGTTTGTGATAGTGAACGTGTGTAGTGCTTATGTATTGCGGTGGAGTTTTGTGCATGTGTTTTGACGAATCCTGCATGTATCAAGTATGAAAACGGATAGGTCCACTCTACCAGTATCCAGTGACTGCAATATCTCAAAACCACTGATCTGATTTGAATACTACTTTCAACAATATCTTAAAAGCTTCGGTCATTAAATAAGAAAGTGTAACACATCCGTATTAATAGAGCCAAATCATTAAAAGTTCTTTAAAAAATCAATTATAGCCTACACTCTCAATAATACAATGCATGATCCGAGGATTTTGAAAATTCATTGTCTAAAACAACAACACGTTTGAACAGGACGGGAGTTGTTTGAATTTCTAATACATATTATCGTCCGTTTTATGGGTCATTTTGATGAAGCTTTATGTATAAAAAGTTCATGTTTCATATGTATTACATAAGGAAGTCAAATACTTAGGTGTCATCCTCCAACCGACCCTATCCTTTATCCGACACATCCGCGTTGTCCGTAACCGGGCAGCGTTCGCCATGGGACGCCTCTATGTCAACGACAGTGTCCGTTGCAGACACTTCAAAATCGATTCATGCGTACAGCCACTGGCTGTCCGTGGTTCGTGCGAAACGTGAACCTCCATAGAGATCTCGACCTACCCACGATAGCCGATCTTTTCAGACGATTCTCGACGACTTACTTCGAGAAAGCGTCCATCCACCCAAACCCCCTTATAATGGCCGCGTCCAACTATAAGGTGTTCAGGCACCCCAATAAGATTCACAGGCGCCCGAAGAGCGTCCTTAACGACCCCGACGATGCTATCACAGCATCCAACAAGATACACACATTACATTTACACAAACAGCGTCTTCGCCGGCGAAGACGAGGTCCCCGCTTGCTTGTGTCAAGCGGCCGCAGCCCTCTGCCGCGGCCGCCGTGACGCAGACTTCTTCCAAGTCATTTATTAGATGCAGCCCTCCAAAAACGCGCCGCCTTAAGCCGAGATTCGGTCTCGCAGGAGACACCCTTAAGGCGACGCCCCCTGTAGGGCGGGTGCTTGTAATGCACCCGCTTGTATTATCCATTTCTTCTCGGCGATGCTTCTGCGCTCGCCCGTCTTATCGGTGACGCTGTCAAAGCCTTTAGGGCTAACAGCATTAGTCATATTCGAAAGAAAAAAAAAATGTAATACATCGTTAATTTCAAAAGAGAAGAAAAAATAAAGTAAGAGCCTTAATTAGGTAGTTGCAATGTTAGGCAAAATCCTCTTCTTTCCTTGGATAGAACAACAGGAACTTTGATTCACCAAGCTACACAGCCTGGATCAATGTTGGAGCTTGGTCAAAGATATGTGTATATAGTCACCAAAATGCGCGTTTCATCAAAATGTACACCTTTTCTATAAAGCCTACTATGAATTGAAAATATCTATTAATGTCTATTTAATGCCAAATCAAGATTTGATGCCATGTAATACGCTAATGCGTTCACACATTTCCGCCATCGCAGATGATATGTCTATATAAATCCACCATTACTAAGCACTATCCAACGAAAACTTGTTTCGAAAAAAAAATCCCTTAAATATCGGGTTCATGACTTTGAAGTCAACATTTTATCTTGTTTGATTAAATTAAACAACATACTTTGAAAACCCGTTCCGTTTGTGCATTTGTTAATATCATAATGAATAGCTTTCAAAAATGTAAAATTATATAGTTTGATGGTCATATAACTTAATGGAATTCCTAAAAGTATTTTTTGTGAAATTTCTATTGAATACAAATACAGTAATCCTCCCTATAACGCGGTAGATTGCTGATCCGCGTTATAGGAAAACGCGTAGTACGAGTATTCTTGTATACCGCACTCGTATGACGCTTGTTAAAGAGAGTTTAAAAATAATATTAAGGTAAAACCATGTTATTAACGAAATATGTGCGTTTTATTCTAAACATTCAAAAAGAAGGCACAGAAGTTTAATAAAATTCTTTTATTTTATTTTAGAATACGTGAAACATGGGAAATCTCCTCGTTATAAGGGGGAAAACGCGTGTTACACGCGTAATGCGAAAACGCGTTATAGGCTGGATTACTGTACATCAATTAAACTTTCATTTCAATTTTAACTGTACAACTATAAAACTATACACAGACAACATTGAGTTCAAAATGCTTTAAATTCTATGCTATAAATTCGTTTCTTATTTATGTACCACCAGAACGCGTTACACCTATAACGCCTATAACGCGTTACACGCGTAATGCGAAAACGCGTTATAGGCGGGATTACTGTACATCAATTAAACTTTCATTTCAGTTTTAACTGTACAACTATAAAACTATACACCGACAACATTGAGTTCAAAATGCTTTAAATTCTATGCAATAAATTCGTTTCTTATTTATGTACCACCAGAACCGCACACGTGTTGCTGTAGATACTCGTAAGCCATACGATTATTTTTGGACCTCTCAAAATATTTGAGCGCAAGTTAGCTCTAATTTAGGTTTTAACTTCTAACATGTTCATTTCAATTATATGGTGCAAGGGATCAAAATTTTAACGTGAAGTGCTTGAACTAATTTACATATGTACTCAAGTTCATTAAGTTTAATATAGTATCTTTTCAAATAGCGTATTTTATGTGATTTTATTGGAAGTTAGAATTTGTGTAATAAGCTATCCTCAAAAAATATACCTTTGTGGACTTTTTCTTAGCCCTATAAAAGGCAAATGAAATAAGTTTTGTGGGAAACCACCATACATTGTTTTCTTATAACTCAAACGCGATTTCAGTCTTTTTAATGAAAGGTCGTAGGCGACTAGACTATTTGCTAAATTTTCCACAACTAATTGACACAATCCTTTCTCAAAAACGAAGTGAAAATACTATAATTAATTTTGAGTTTATCACGAAAAGACGGACAGACGCGACAGGAACGTTACTTTTGTAATATGTATCGATGATTTTTATTTTATCTTTAGGTTCACACTTGAATCCGATAGGCAGATATTTTTCGCGTTTATTTTATATCATTTATATCTGTGACTGACGTCGTAGCTTATTGCTGTTATTAAATTAAATTGCTTACTATAAAAAGCAAGCTTATAATTAAAAAGTTTATCAGATCAGCTAATTACGTTATTAATATTATTAGGTACTTTATTAATCTTAAATCGATGACAAAAACTTTTTAAATTCTGTCTAAAAATATTCTGTTTACTTTAAATAGTCTCATTTATCATAGTCTTGGATAATTTATTGTATTATTTTTCGTGCGGCCGTGGTCGCAGAGGTTTGTAGTTTTAATACGACACCTTTGACTGGCCTGTTGGCGCAGTGGGTAGTGACTCTCCCTTCAGCTCCGCGGGTTGCGTGTTCGATTCCCACCGAGGGCCAACATTTTCTATAAATGAATTTGATGGTCTTTGAGTCTGGGTGTATATTTGTATTTAAGTATGTATTTAAAAAAATATAGGTATATATTCACCAGTTGTCTATCTACCATAACACAAGTATTAAGTTACTTACTTTGGGGACGGACGACCCTGTGTGCAAGTGTCTCATATATTTTTTTTGCATATAAGAATTACATAGAGATTAATCCAGCCTGTCTAGGTATTTGTAACCTTGGAGCAGAGTGATGATGTCATGTCCTGTTTTTGGATCGGGATATGGGCAGGATAATAATGATAATTTGCGGAGATCTATAATACAAATGTAATATAAAAATTCTTTTTCTAAATAAAATTTTCGCACGATTTATCGCGGATTATAGAAAAATAAATTTATTATTACTTTTGTTAGATGGGAATGCCAAAAATAATGTAGTTTTTGTTATTTTAAACGATAATATAGCAGTTTCTTTAACACCTTTCTTTCAACCTTCAACATCTAAAGATAGTACCTAACATATAACAAAAAATCATCAAGATCCATGTGAACAGGTTTCATTATAAATTTTGCAGTCAGCGAACTGTTAATGTAAGAAAATGACTGGTATTAATAATACACTGACTGCATTACTATACTACAATGTATATGTCCTTAAATTAAACCTTTAAAAAATTTAGCAAGTCAGACAAAATGTTCAGAAAAGATTAAGATAAAATACATTGCTAAACATTTTAAATAAATATAATAATAAATAAATATATGGGACACTTACACACACGGTCGTCCATCCCCAAAGTAAGTAACTTAATACTTGTGTTATGGTAGACAGAAAACTGGTGAATATATAATTATATATTTTTAAATACATACTTAAATACAAATATACACCCAGGCTCAAAGGCCAACAAATTCATTTATTGAAAATGTTGGCCCTCGGCGGGAATCGAACCCGCGACCCGCGGAGCTGAAGGCAGGATCACTACCCACTACGCCAACGGGCCAGTCTAATTTTAATAACCTAATCTCATTTTATTACAAACGCTCGTTACATTCATCATCCCCCCGCCACTATACCACTCTAAGTGTGATCGGCACAACATGTTATAAACATGTTGTCACTTGATTTGGCTACGTATTTTACGACCGGCCGCCTGCCCTACATAAACGTAACTTAGTCGTATTTTTCGACACCTCGGTAAGAAAGAGGGTGGTCTATTCTACTCAGCCGGATACCACTAGGCCAGTCAACTTACCTCAGTCACCTATACGACACCTCGGTAAGATATGAGGGTGGTCTATTGTACTCAGCCGGATGCCTACCACATGGCTTTATGTATATTGCTAAATGAAACCTTTAAAAAATTTAGCAAGTCAGACAAAATGTTCAGAAAAGATTAAGATAAAATATTATGTTAAACATTTTAATAACCTATGTCGATATATTACAAACGCTGTTTAAATTATTTGTTTTATTTTAAGTTATTATACGAACAAATAATTCGAGCGCACCTGCAAAAAATGTCCAGGCAGACGCCCTTACCGACCTCTCAAGGTTGCAACAGCGCCTGCCGGAAAGATGCGAGTAACCGGTAACCGCTTGTGGAAACGATGTAAACAAATAATACACTTATGTTAACTATACATATACTGCTTACTTTGAGTTTGCCCTTGTATTTTGATATTAGCTTTTCGGCTTCATCTCTATCCAATATTTCTTGAATAACTCCGTTATCAACCAGTACGCCGCCATCAAATATTTTACTCTCAGTAACAAGATGTCTGCTCAAAAACAATTGGAGGTCGTCCGTCATCGTTGACTGAGTCACGCACTAGCACAACTACACTAATTGAGACGCGTTGCTCAACTACCAGAATCATCAGATAAACGAACATTGAAATATTCGTGTTATTTTGTATTCGCTTTTGTTATTTTCAACAACATTGATAACGTTACGATTTGATAACATTGTTTATATTTTAAAATATTGTAATCAAATAAGGCTATTTACTTGCTCACTTACATATCCATATGTCCATTAAGCTAAAGTCTGTCTGTCTGTCTGTTAGGCTTTCATGGATAATCCTCAGACCAATATTGATAAAAATTTTGGCACAATTAATTATATACCCCGGTTAACAAACAGGGTTAATAATTCCCGTTTCTCTATTGGGAACAGGGTAACGAAGAAATATTACATTACTGAGGGTACTTATGCGCTAAAAGTGGCACGACAGCAGCGCATGCCACTCACAATAAAAAGTCAAAAGCGTATTATGTTATGTACTATTTTTCTTTGGCATATCATTGCGAATTTGTAACGTTATAATGTGGGTGACAACTGACAAATAATGAAAAAATGAAGATTTATTTACTAAAGTATAACTTTGTTCTATACCTAAAAGTATAGTTTAGTACTAAACGATCTAAAAAAATGTAATTGAGAATTCTGATTCTTACAATTAAAGGTTATTGACTTATCCATTGTTTTGCTTATGAATATAATTAATTCTTATTTTGCTTATTGTTTTTAAGTCGATGATAATGTTGACGAATCGCCTAATAAATGCCAATGTTTCACCTTGAACTTGACTCAAACACGCGGGAAGCTCCCGTTCCAATTATACATACTGTAAGCATACACTATACTCGTTCAAACTTGGAATATATACTTAGCTATAGAAAACACAAAGACCGGTTCCTGCTAACATTTTGAAAAGGGCAGATAATCTAGCAATGTCAACCACTTAAAAAAAAAGCTATTCCAATAAAGTGGGCGCGCAAATAAGCATTATAATTTCGACCAGCGATGTTACCCGTATTAATAACTTATGACAGTTTTTATGATTAACCTATATTTGATTTTTATCACACATCGGTAAATCATTTATAGCCAAATAAAGATAACAAATAATATTGAACAGGTAATTTGTGGAGCTTTAATGTGGTACTCATTTTGCATACAAAAGTGGTCATAAAGTTAACAAACACTTAATATTTGTATGCTAATAGACTACCAATAGGTCATAGGCACTCAAACTCGTAAATGTATGGAAATTAAACAATAACTTCCTTACGCAGTCTAGGTCACCTGTTCAGGTCATTTCTGTGAGCGAAACAAGGGCAATGCCAATTTCAGGGTCCACTTAGTTGGTTTACTGTTAGTCAGTGAGCTGTCGGCCCACTGTATGGCAACAAACAATGCGATGACATTGGCGGGAAGAAAGGAAGAAACGCTACCTGCATGATAATTGTGCGGTTTTAAGTCTGACTATTATGGGAACACGTACGGCGATGCTTTTAACAACAGTTGATCGCTGTTTTATTTTAGGTTAGAGGTGTATATATCAGCTGACCAGTTTGTTATGTGCGGCATTTTTAAAATGTTTAAAATTATAAATTTATTATAACACTTGTGAATCCTCTCCGTGAAATACTTAGTTCAATTAATTAGGCATGTAAGTGACAATATTTTTTTACCGTTTTTGAATGTGAAATACGATATAACACACTCGCTACATAAATTTTCAGATTTGAAAATTATAATTCATAATATAATTTTACAAGCAATTTTTTTTCAATAAAAACTGTATTATACTTTTAATAAAATCTAGGTAAGCCTACGTAACAAGTACACCCCTAATTATTACCAAATAAAAGTATTCGTTTAATGATAACAATTTTATGAATTCCAATACTAATATTATAAATACAAAAATCTGTCTATCTGTCACGCTTTTACGACTAATCCGCTGGACCAATATTCATGGATTTTAGTACGATTGAACGTCATATACTGGGCTAACATAAAGGTTAACAAATCCGTTTATTTTTACGGGATCAGGAAAAAAACAGGTTACAATTTAGGTTATTTTATCATTTCATTTGACGCGAACGAAGTTGCGGTTACAACTTGTATTAATATAAATTTCACTTTATTCAATATCGTTAAATATTGTAGTAAACTATATTATATATTACATAGAATTTTATCAACTTTGCGACGGAAATCTTTTAGGCACAAATAAGATTTGATTAAACACACATTTTTAAAGATCAGCCAAAGTCAAAGAGGATTTACGAAAATAAAAATTATTACAAAATAATGTCGAGTTTTCGAATAAGTGGGAACGTCGGCATATTTACATTCAATAAATTTTTGTAACACATTAATATCTTATAAAACAACATAAGGGCAAAACAAGTGTAAACACAAAAGATGGCAATAAAATCTTGACTTCGAATGAATTGATTTAGAATTCCTAATGATATCAATTTGTTATAATAAAAACTTAATTTATGAATATGATTTATTTTATCATAAATTGTTCGTATAATAAATTCGTCAAGTTTACCATATAAATTAATTTTACAGTTGTAAATTTTAAGTAAGCTTTTCCTGTATTCTTTGGAAAGGTTATTTTTAATTTGTTACTGATATAAAATAAAAATCAAACAAAATATATCTCCGCATTAGCTTAGATTAGCATGGGTAATCATTATTTTAAAGTCACATTTTCTTTAGTACTTAGTCACTCAAGTTGCATCATATAGTTTACATGATTCCAAAATTATCGATATATTTCGTTTACTCAAAATATGGTATTTGTACTAAATCACTTTGTCTTTGTATGTATTTCTAAATGAGTCCCTTATAATTCGCAGAATTAGAGGGTAAACCCGAGAAAAATAAGTACAATCAATGATTGTTTATTTTCGTTGCCACCAATATTTTTCCTTATTTTCAGATGTATTTGTTTTGAGTAGGACAGAGCTATTTTTTTTATCAATAACGTCAATTTGGGTACCAAATCTTCACAGTGGATTGAATAGTTAATTAATGAATAGTTATTTGTTTTATTGTAAATATTTTTTTGGTATCGTGTTTTGTTTTTTATCTTTCTTTTCTTAATATTTAAATGATAAATCGATCTAGCTTGGTTTCATTAAAAAAAATCATTTTATCGCCGTTTTCGGATACTGAAAAACTGCTAAAATTTAAAATGAATAGAAAAGTTAATTTCGCTGTCATTTGTAAAATTGTAATAGGGAAATAGTTGGGAAATGGGAACTGGACTGAACAAATGAAGATATCCAATATCAAATCCCAGTTATCACCAGCTTTTTCTTTCTTTTTTTATTGTTTTTTTTTATATCTTCTAAGAAAAGCACTAAGCAGGGTTTATATAAATTATGAATTTATTAATTAGGATATAACGAACTATTTGTTCTATAATGTCATTAATTAAATATTTACACCGATATCTTCTTCACAGTGCAACATCTTCTTTGAGTTGCGAATATATCTACTATCTTTACTAATATATATTATATATTCGAATATACCTATCCGAACGAAACCTATAGTGTAGCGACTGAACCACTTTAACATGAGATATTGTGTCGTTAGTGAAGAATGGACTGTCCCAAAATTCCTTGATACATAATCACATATGCGTAGGTGCGAGATGCTAAGCTCGATGACACCGAAGTATTAACACTAGGCAATACGTGCGCTTCCCGCTCAGTCGAACGCCACTCACGACGAAGACGCCGGCCCAAGCTTTTACCCAAACCCAAAAAATTTATCGATCCGAATACGGATATAAGTTCTCAAAATAATATAAATGTACGTTTATTCTCAAAATCAAATTTAATATTAGTAATTTAAAAAAACTTAATTGTTTACTTCTATTACAGATAAAAACAAGAAAATATTTGGTTGAAAACGTACTACCCCGTAATGGGGAACATATTAATATTTTGGGTAAGTACTTAGAGTAATCAGTTATTTTTATAAAACATTTTTTTTGCAGTTTACATCTAAATATATAATTACATATATTATATGTATATTATTTTGTTACATGTTTAAACATACGTAAAAATGCTTTAATTTCTATTATTAATGAGTGAGAATGATAATAACAAGGCAAATACAAAATAATTCAAAATAAATTACGTTGTTTTACCGCAGCACTACACGTAAATATCTGTTATCAAGATATCTTAGTTTAATATTAAAAGAAATCAAAAAATAATCGGGGATAAAAAAAAATTCGTAGATCTCGGAAAATTAACTAAATAAATAAAATTTTCGTAAAGATTTCCAACGTAAAAATTAAAAAAAAGATTTACAGCAGGGTGTAAACAATCACGTTTCTTTAAAATAATATTCGCTATATTTAATCTCATATTTGGACTTTAATTATAACTAGACTGGAATCAATAGTATATTAAGGTATTATAAAGGTGGTACTTTTATACAAATAAATATTTGACATTATTGTTATTATTATTTTTCACAAATATTTACATATTTCAGTGCCAAAGGTTTGGACCTTTTTAATTGGACTTAAAGATTTCAAACAGTTTTTAAGTTTTGGATGCCAGTACTTTTTTTTAATACCATACACTTTGTGTACTAAATAATAAATATATACATATATGTTAAATTAATATTTAATCGCGATGATAAAAAGGACGAGTTTTACCAGTGCCAAAAGGATATCTATTTAATTATTATGAATCTATTGGCGCATTGATATTTTTAGTGTGCATTGAAATGTCAACACAACCTACGAACCTATGCGGAAATTGTTTCAACATTGTTGTCTCCTAATGATAAATTGTGTCCTTGGCCGTAGAAAACCTTTATTTTTTACTAGCTTTTATCCGCAACTTCGTTCGCGTGGACTGTTATCGTGGATAGGTTGATGATGGATCGCGCTTTTTAATATCATCCTATTCCTGTAAAAAATTAATAGATTTGTATAGCCTATATGTTACCCTGGTGTATAGCGAATAATTGTAACAAATTTCATCGATATTAGTTTAGCGGTTTCGCCGTGAAAGGGTAACAAACATAGGTACGTCTATACTCACAAACTTTTGCATTTATAATATTCGTTTCTAAGATAGGGTAAAACAACTAATGATACCCGCGTAAAAATACCCTCAATAATGTGTGTTGTCGTTGAAAAAGTAATTTTATGTAATCCTGGTGTATAAACATTAATTATGACAAATTTAATCAATATTTGTCTAGCGGACTAACCGTCAAAGCCTTACAGACGGACAGGCGGGCATTTACACTCTTAAATATTAGTATGGATATATCATGGTGAGGTCTGTCTTCAAGTGTATTTTATTTGAATTGGCATAGAATATAAAACTATATGTCTGTCCCTAACGCTTACACGTCTAATCCGCTGAACTAATATTGATTAAATTTGGTATAATTGAAGTTTTTACCGGACTATATGTAGGGTAAAAAAATCCCATTATTCTTTCGGGGATAGGAAAAAAACACACAATAAAGGTATTTTAACACTTAGGCGATGCGATCGAAAAACGCGGTTACAGTTTGTATATAAAAAAATCTTAGAGATTAATATATATAATGTTCGTAATACTATTTTAAAACAACGTAGTAATGAACAATTAATTAGTAATTATTGTTCTATAGACACTTTTCTAAATTTCTCTTTTTTATTAATATAGTTGAAGGTCTTTATATGAGCTCTTTTATATGCATGTCATAAATGGCGCATATTTACTCGTGCGACACCTACATTTAGTAGGACACACACAGGCAGTAGGACGTGCTAATATTGCGAGGATATTGTTAATTGATTATAAATCTTTTCATTCATCATTTTTATATTAATATCAAATTAAGTTTAATTGGATTAGGAAAAATTAGAATATTATAATAAAATTAAACTAACTATAAAATATTATAAACACGAAAGTCTTCAAAGCGTTTCTATGTCTATCACGCCTTCACAGCTAATCCACTGAACAATATTGATAAAAGTTTCAATACCAGGGTAACATACAGGATAAAAATATTCCTGTTTTTCTTTCGGAGACATGTAAAAACGCATTCCTTAATAGATGGTATTAAATAAATAACTATATGAGATAATTTACACCTGCTGACCGTCTCCAAAGTAAGTAACTTTATACTTGTGGGCACCTTGTCGTTACTTTTTTATAAACATAATCGTTAATTATCTCACAATTTTTAGCAACGTAAGCTATTGATAATAAATAATGATGAAGTTAATTAAAAAAAATTATCTCAAAGATACCACGGCATATACAGTTTGATTCGTTTTTCTTAGAAAAAAACTGTAGTCTTTAAAGCACGGAACTTTAGAGTATACAGTACAAAATAATTCTATTCATGCACTTAACAAGGACGTTAAAGACGAGACAACGCGCGCCATCGTTATTTGTCCTTAAAAACTAGTCTTACTTTCCGTCCAATGTTTGTAACATAATTGAAAAGACTTATAAATAAATTACATTGTAATGGACCCTGTATAAAATATAACTACTATTATAAGCCTAAGCCGCGCTTTACAGAAGGCACACTTTGTATTTTGCTGAAGGATAGTAAAGAGTCTAGACTTTACTTTTACATTTTGTACCCTCATTTGTTGCCATATGAATGTTCCTTTGCTGGGCCGTTCTTACCGAAATTGTTGTGCTACGTTAACATATTGACGAATAATTTCCTTTCTTTTGAAAATCAAATAATTTTGAGCATTAATGTGCCTCTATAGATATAGCCCACTAATAGCTGGGTTACGACGTGCTAATGTGAGACACCAATTAATTGTGAAGTGGAAGTGTGAAAGCCTAAAGCTACGTTTTAAATGTATGCGGTGCAAATATTCATTAATTAATCTTTGTATTCGATCTATGTGCCGTTGAGATCATATGGCATCTGTGGCAATAAAGTCTTATCTATTTTTCACCTTGGATTTCCCTCTTCAGGTGATTGAGGGCTGGCTACTTTTTCGCACAACGAAAAGCTTTTTCACGATCATTAAAATAGTTCCTCGTCATAAAATAGTTCTTTAGTTCCCTTGGTGATTGTATAGAATTTTTGTTTCTCAGTGTTTGTAAAGTACCTACTGTATTGTAGGTGTAGGTGATAATATTGAAGTAATAAAAATGTATAACATATATTAGTTTATAATAATATATCACCTCATATCGATTTTTCAAACTACCTATTAAGAATAGCACATTATTGTTTTTACTGCTTCATTTATTTAAAACGTCAATGCGTTTATATTAGTTTGGGATATAGAGCCTCTACATATATTGTAAAGGGATTGGCGCCTTTTGTCTTAATCAACAGAAGATACTTAAAAATAGGTGCTCTGGTCTGGACGCGTTCTGATGACGATGACCCCAAAACGACTTTGACTACCTGCCAATGGTGCCTGTATGCAAATCTTGTTTGCCGAACAAGACGTGTCAACGTACCTACTAGCTCGTTTACCAGTTATTTATTGGAACACCTGAACTTAGACGGAAAACCGAAATTAGATTTTTTGTACATTTAATTTATTACTTTAATGGGAACGGCTTAGACGGCTTTGAACTATTTCGTATATAATGTACGGTTATATATATTGCCGTTGACAATAACTAGTTTGTTGTACAAATACGAATATCCACAAGTGACTTCTCACAATAAGGATATCATTCATAGACGAAATATAATATATTGTACAAATTAAATAAGTACAAAAGTAACAACTAAATAAAAGATTACGAGTATAACAAATGGCTCCTAACTCGTTGAATAATTTGTATTTTGTGAGAATGTTTTGAATAGTAAGTAATTGAATCGTTCAAATAAACGAATTTCGACGCTTAATAGTAAATTGACAAAGATCTACATCTACTTGTTCTATGGGTGTAGTACATTTTCTACATGTACTTGTGTTTTTTGTAGTTGTAAATTGAGTTAAAGCTAATTTCTATAAAATTTACACGCATACACCTTTGACTTAAGGCTGATACCGAAATTTATTACTACCCTTTTTATGAAGCTGTTCAGTTAATTCACACATATAATACACGTACATTAAATCGCAGGTATGACTTATACACATTTTAATTTAACATTTAAAAACAAACGGACTAAACGCTAAGAGGTGTGGTTAACATAAGATTACGATTCGGGTGAATCTAGTTATTCACAAAATAATTATAAAACAAGATTAAAGTATAAAGATAAACATCAACAAGTCACTTAAAATAAGTCGTAACTCAAGTTAGGTATATAAAGATATTTATTTAAAACTATCTTATTTTAGACTAGCGGCCTGCCCCTGCTTCGCACGGGTATAAAATATATATCCCATGTCAGTCAGTGTAAAAAAAACGGTTAAAATCGATCCAGTAGTTTTGATTTATTCATTACAGCCCGTGGCCCGCAAGCGTTAAATTTGGAGGAAAACAATTTCCTTTCCCTATACCAAGAACATTTCCTGCTATCTCTGGAATATCTAAATTCACATAGCACATTTTTACTTATTTACTTTTACATTTTCCTTATGTATTTTATTTTTACAATTAATTACAGAATGGCTTTAAAAAAACTCTTGAAAGAGCGACATAGCTGCTAAAGTCGAAGTGTTATAGGGGCGAAGCGCGGCGTCCTCACGGCATTTTAAATCTGTAATATCTCCGAAAATGTTCTTAAATTACATGCTGTAAACGGCCATATTGATCTATATTAAATCAACTATTTATTTAAGGCACTTAATTGGATAAGAATTAATGCTGTATTGTATAAAAATTGCTTAAAAAGTATGGCATTATTTTTCGTAAAAAGTAAATGACAAAAAATGCTGTAGTTATCCATAAGAGATAGACATATACCATCGCGAACTTCCTGTAGACCTTTTCAAGGTGTACAAATACTTAGTACATTATTTTGATAAATCTCGTAGAGTTTGCAATGTAAGCGGAAAAAAATGTCATTATTTACAGAAACCTCAAAAATTACTGTATTTCTCTACTCCGTATTGAATGTTATTATACGTACAAAACTTCCTCTGGAATCACTCTATCTAATAAAAAAACCGCATCAAAATCTTTTGCGTAGTTTTAAAGTTTTATGCATACATAGGGATATATGGACAAACAAAGAATGCGACTTTGTTTTAATATGTAGTGATAATGTAGCGTCTAGAATAAAATTAATAGCCATATTATTTTATTTGTAATGGTTTACCATTACAAATAAAATAATATGCTAATAATATATAATAATAATTAGCTATATAATAATAATATTTATATAGCTAAGATTTATCTTAGCTATATAAAGGTAAACATTATTGAAATAGATGATATAAATTCAAAATTCCTAAATTCTGCTATTGTTTTTTATGGCTTTTAATGGTCATTGACATCAGCTTCGAAATTTGAGTATAAATATAAACTTTCATGAACCTGACTCAAGTGTTGATCTTAGTCTTGACTCTTTCGTGTTATGTAAATCACACAAAGATAGTTTTATGTTTACTTGATTGTCAGTTCAACGACCGGAGACCATCACCAACGCTTTAGCTATTCGTTTAAACGTTATTATTGTTTTTCATGGTGATACATGGAACAACCTATAGGTGACTACCTATAGGTTGTGCCGTGAAAAACAACGCCAACTTTTAAGATCATTTTAGATCCGTTAATGTAGCATGTAATTTAAACCTACCAAGTATAACCTTTGTAATTGTAATAGCACAAGTAACGAAGCTTGACAAAAACTTTAAATTGTATGTCGCCATATAGTCCATGCTTATTTGTATTGTTGGTTAATGAATACAAGGCTCTTTATCGGGTCAACAACCAGCTTAAGGCTTTGTTCGATAAATTGATTATTTATCTGGAACCTGATAGGTATAAATGTTATTATAAATGCTTATTTTGTCTCGCTCATGTTTATAAAAATGTTAATGTGCCTTAAGTATTTTTAGTATCCCGTTATTTTATTCTTGTTTCTAGTTTGCGGCGCTATGGGCGGGCTCCACCGCGTCACCACGCTATCCCGATGAGAGTCCATTTGCCCGGAGTGCGGTTGAATCAGTTCCTGACCATGATCCCATAGCGCCTCCAATACGTTCTTCAGTGGAAAGTATTCCCCTCAGGTTATATACAATTTCAATATTAATAGCCCACTATGTACAAGTTTATTGACTATGCTAGCTAATTATTTAAGAAAAATCAAGCTTGATAGTTATGAAATAGGGGGAGCGATATGGTTGAGCGCCACATGTAATGCGTCAAATAGATTTTACAGTTTTGCTTATTTCTTGTCTTCATCTTGTTGTTTACATGTAATAATTGTACATAATAAAGAATAGGACATTTTTATTGCACCACATAAAATTACAATATTTGTATATACACAATATTTTATACATTTCAATATTTTATACTTTTTTTATACAAGAGATACATAAGGCGTAATAAGGCGTATGGTGTAGTAATGCAGTACTAATGTTAAACGTGCAAATTTAAAGAAAATTGACATACTGAGTGTATTGTAATTTAGACCATTTTAAGACAAAATGCATATAACGCTAATATACTATAGTAACTGTAATTGTAATCGGTTTGCATTATGTACAGAAACGGTAGCCCTAGTAAGAGTTTTGATTGTTTTCGAAAACGAAAGTCGGCATCGAAATCGACATCTCATATATTGCATCCAAGTTCACTTCATAATTGTTTTATTCCCGTTTCGGTAGAGGCGCTGGTGTAGGTACGTTGTATGAAGATTTTCTATATCGAATTTTATTTTCAAAATCCGTGAATACTACTAAGGCTACGATTACAGTAAAATAATTCTATTCCAACTTCTGTACTAAGACTACATTTATATACTGTTATTGTATCAACAGGACTATCTATGACGAAGGAGTAGGGAGACTACCCTTAAGAGATGCCGTGGAAAAGAGGCCGATTCCTGTTATAGATCAGGATTCAATATATAAATATTTAAAGGTATATGTGATTCCCATAAGTAAGTAAGTAAGTAACGGCCTGTTACTATCCCACTGCTGGGCATAGGCCTCCTCTCTCCATTTTTGGAGAGAAGGGTTGGAGCTAAGACCTACCACGCTGCTCCAATGCGGATTGGTAGGTTACACATAACCCTAGAATTTTCTAGAGATATGCAGGTTTTCTCACTATATTTCCGTCACCGAAAAGCGTGTGATAAATTGCAATTATCAATTAGACACATAAGTTTTAATAGAAAAACTCATTTGTGTCTGCCCGGGTTTGAACCTATGATCGTCTCTAGAGATTCACACGATCGCACCGCTAGGCCATCACAGCTTTTACAAGCAATACATACATGGGAATCACAGTGATTCCCATGTATGTATTGTATTATATTAACATTTCTTATTCAACGACGGCTGGCTACTTTTTATGTCGTTCTAGAAGTCTATGCTACTAAGTCACAGAAACTATTATTATTATAAATTTTAAATATTCAGGATATCTGGCTAGCAAATACAAGCTTGATATGATATGGACATTATATAGTATTGTATTATAGTACTAAGTTTTTTTCTGCAGAATGTGCAAGGACCAAATTCTGATGTTGAAGAAATGACAAATTATTACGGTGCAGCAATTCACTTTAACAAGTAAGTAGTAGTATAAAGAAAAACGTTATAATACAATAATATATGAGTTTAAGCTCTTGATAATACTTATTTGTATTTTTTCAGTGATTCGCGAATTGACGAAAAATTACCACAAGCCAACGCAAATCTTCAAGGTATTATAAATGAAAATTAGATAAAAGCTTATAACGAATGTATAGGAGGGAATTTATACGTATTAAACTAGCAATTCCAAATCGTTACTTATCAATTTAAGTTCCTAACTAAATCCCTAACTTACTTAAATAAGATTTGACCATAGCAAGAAGTATCTAGTTCATACTAAACCCCTATATATTTCTACTGGTTGTGCCAACAGTTTCGCTCGCATAGCAATCAGTGTATCACAATTTTTTTTCCTTAATTGAAATTTTGAACATTAAAGTATTTATGGTGAGTTATAAGAGATTTTTTGAATAACTTCCGCCGTTTACTTAGCGTATGAAAGGAAAGCTTTAAATTTTGCCGTTATCGCCCTATTTTTTATTGCTGCTCCTCTCTTTTTCATCTTAGTGTAATGTTATAGTCTATAGCTTACCTTGATGTATGGACTATCTTACACTGAAAGAACTTTTCAAATCGGTCCAGTAGTTCCTCAGATTAGCGCGTTCAAAACAAACAAACAAACAAACAAACAAACAAACAAACTTTTCAGCTTTATATATTAGTATAGATAGTCATTTCTTACCGAGGTGTCGTAAAAGGCGACTAAGGTAAGTCGACCCGCCGTGTGGTATCCGTCTGAGTAGAATAGACCAACCTCATTTCTTACCGAGTTGTCGTAAAATGCGACTAAGATAAGTTGACCCACCGTGTGGTATCCGGTTTAGTAGAATAGACCACCCTCTTTCTTACCGAGGTGTCGTAAAATACGACAGAGGTAAGTTGACATCAGGCAGGCGGCCGGTCGTAAAAACGCAGCCAAATCATGTGACAGCATGTTTATAACATGTTGTGCCGACCCCACTTAGAGTAGGATAAGGGCAGGAAGATGATGATACTAGTATTGATAGTATAAATACAAGAATCATGTGCACTAACCGTTCGGCTATTCTAAATTTGTTAAATAATTACATAATATAGTGAATGCATTATGTTTTAACAAACAGAGAATGATCCTAATGCGCGTCGGCTGGTGGTATGTTACGTTGAGTCCTGGGCCGCATACCGAGCGCCACCATTGGCTTTCACCGCAGCACTAGTACCAAAGTCTTGTACCCATCTCCATTACGCATTTGCTACTCTACATCCTACCACTTACGCCGTCATACCCGCCAATGACGACTACGACGTCATTAAAGGTAAATATCAAAACTATATTGTATTTTAATATGTGTTAAAAATTATAGGAAAAATCAACAGACGTTAGGATCCTCAGGTGCTATAATGGCGTACCAGCAGCGATAAAACGCAGTAATTATCACTACAAAGTGGACTAAGGACGTCTGTAGTTTGAATAAGAAGAAAAACGAAGAATTACAAAGCTTTTAAAATATATATTCAGTATTGTTGTTATTAATTTTACTATGGAACTCGCGAACTCCTAAGCGTAAAAGGAAGGAAATTCTGCTTCGTAACTTTAAGAACATTAATCTGCTTAATCTACAGAATGTACTTCAAAAATTGATTGGTCATTAGTCTTTGATTCAAATAATATTGATGACAAAGTTAAACATTTTACTGAGCTACTTATTAAGCTTTATGACAGCCACGCCCCCGTAAGACCAGTTAAAATTAAACATTTTCCTGCTCCATGGCTTACACCTGAAATAAAAAGCGTAATGAACAAACGCAATAAAGCAAAGATAAAATGTAAAAAACACCCAACACCTGATAATATTGCTGTTTATAAAAAGTTGCGTAATGTTTGTAATAGAATGTGTAGAGATGCTAAACGCCGCTACATCTTTTCTTCAATCTCTAACTCCTCATCTACACAAATGTGGAGATTTCTTAAGTCACTAGGTGTGGGGAAATTTTCTGACACTTCTAACTGTGCTGTAGATATAAATTCTCTCAATCTGTATCTATCTACTCCTCCTATTACTCCTTCTGCAGGTAAAAAACTATCTGCTCTTAAAATTCTTTCTAGTGCAACCCTTCCTATTTGTGACTCTTTCAAATTTCGGGAAATCACAGTGATGGATGTTAAGAAGAGTATCCTTTCCATTTCTACTAAAGCTGTTGGTAATGATGACTTGGGCCGCGACATGCTAGTCCTTATTGTAGATCTTTTATCGCCTATAATTACTCACATTTTAAATTTCTCGCTTGCGTCTAAGATTTACCCTTCAGCTTGGAAGATGGCCCATGTCATACCTTTGCCAAAACAATCCAATCCTAGTTCATTTTCTCATTATCGGCCTATCTCCATTCTTCCAATCCTTTCCAAAGTTTTAGAAGGTGCGGTTTGTACCCAGCTATCATCTTTCTTCTTTACCAATAACCTTCTTAGTCCCTTCCAGTCCGGTTTCCGTCTTTGCCATAGCACTGTTACTACGTTACTCAAAGTCACAGACGATATACGGTATGCCATGGACAATAAACAGTTGACACTCCTAATCATGTTAGATTTCAGTAACGTCTTTAACTCAGTCGACTTTGATATATTGCTAGGCATCCTACGCTCTCTTAATATTTCTTCACCTGTGATTGATTGGTTCCATTCTTATCTTCATGGCCGCCAGCAAAAGGTTCGAGCCGATGAGGTGTTTTCCGATTGGGTCCAACTTACTGCTGGCGTACCTCAAGGTAGCGTGCTGTCTCCATTACTTTTCTCCGTATTTATCAATGAAATAACCAAATCTCTCTCCTCCTTCTTCCATCTCTATGCAGACGACTTGCAACTTTATAGGCATGCAATTGTATCAGAGTTTGATGAAGCAATCCAAGCAATCAATGATGACCTTGCAAAGATAAAGGACTGGTCTGATTCTTATGGACTTTTAGTAAACCCAGTTAAATCGCAAGCTATAGTTGTCGGAAGTAGACCGCTGCGTAACCGAATTGACTTCAGCGTTCTACCACAAGTTCATTACAATGGAATACCTATTCCGTACAGCAACACTGCGAAAAATTTAGGTCTTATCATAGATGGAAATCTTAACTGGTCGGCGCACATTAACGATGTTAGTCGCCGTTTACACAATGCAGTTCATTCCCTAAAGAGACTGCAGAACTTCCTTCCTTTGCGTACTAAGATAATGCTATCACAAACCTTGCTACTCCCTCTTCTCGACTATGCTGACGTTTGCTACCTAGATGCATCTGAGGAGCTACTAGACAAATTAGATCGGCTTCAGAATTTGTGTATCCGTTTTGTGTATGGTTTGCGCAAGTTCGATCACGTGTCAGATTTTCGTCGTCAATTAGGGTGGCTTCCTATTCGCTTTCGCCGGAATGTTCATATATTAACCGTTCTTTTTAAAATACTAAATGGTCTATCTCCCAACTACTTGCAGGAACGCTTTTTCCATTCTCCGCCTAGTACTAGACCGCATCGGTCCTGCAAGTTAAAGAAATCACTGGCAATTCCCTCTTATAACACCATTTTTTACAGGAAATCTTTTACAATCGCTGCGGCTCGTCTTTGGAACTCACTTCCCGATAACATTTCAAAAGATACAACTTCCGTACACTCTCTAAAATTGAAATTGAAAAAACACTATTTTTCTCTTACAAATCAATAAAAATTCTATTTTTGTATTAGTTTATGTAATATGTTTATGTTGCTTGTTTATGTAGTATGTATATATATATATATATATATATATATATATATATATATATATATATATATGTGTGTGTGTGTGTGTGTATTCTATATTATATACTTGTACCTATAGGCTGCTGGAAGAGATCGCTTACAGCGATAAGCTTTCCTATGTCTACTTTAGTTTTATTTTAATTTTTATATAATTACTTTTGGTACATAAATAAATAAATAAATAAAAAAAATAAATAAATATGGATTTCGTTAATTAGTATTTTTAAACACTTTTCAAGGAACTTATCGTAAATGCATCATTGTAAATTCTTATGTTAAACAGGTGGATATCGTATCGCAACTGGCCTAAAGCGCCGCATTCAAGGCCTCCGTGTAATATTAAGTGTGGGCGGGGAAGGCACTGATCGTCTATTTAGCGAAATGGTTCAAGAACCTTACAAGCGCAACTCATTTATCGACAGCGCTGTCACATTTATGCAAGATCATGATTTTGACGGGCTCGATCTTCATTGGGTTTATCCAGGTACGATACATACATGAATAATAGTATTCTAATATACGTTCATCAACATCCAAACATTTAACAAAACATTTAACATATACAGGCGAAAAAGATGAAAGAGAAAAGGAACTTTTAACTACTCTGCTTTACGAGCTCCGCGAGAAATTTTCCTCATACGGATATCTCTTATCAACAGTTTTACCACCTTCTAGGTATGATGATAAAGATTTAATGATATTAAATACTACTCTGCATACAAATATTATGTTGCTTTATTTCTTTTAGGTACCAGATAGAAGATGGTTACGATCTAAGTGCAGTAAGTGGAGCGACAGACTACACGATATTACAGGCTTGGGATATGAGTAATACTAAACGCGAACCACCTCCCAAAGCTCTCCAGCATAGTGCCTTGCATCGCGACCCTGGTGCATCTGCCCGGGACCAACGATTTGATAATATTGTAAGATCGAAATAAATAACTAAAAGATAAATGAAATAGTTTTAAAAGCAAGTTTTAATAGTTTTAGTAAAGCTCTTTCTGTATAACTGTTTTCTGGTCATAACAGGAATTCGTCGTAAAGTATATTCTTCGTCACGGAATGGCGACTGAAAAATTAGTATTGGGTGTTCCTTTATTTGGTCGCAGTTATACATTATCTGCGTTGACTAAGCCTACACCTGGTGCTCCTGTTGATGGTTGGGGTGATGAGGGCCAATATACTCAAACAAAAGGATCACTAGCTTACTTTGAGGTAATTATTTTATAAATAGTGCATGCGCGACTTTTTTGCATTGACATCATTAAAAAGATATCCTCAATTATGTACTTTACTATAAATATCTGGGTGACCGAGCTTCGCTCGGTATGTTTTTACAAAAAAAAAACTTAAAAAAAAGAAAAAAACAATTGTTTAGTTGGGATCGATCCTTGACATTCACACTTCTCGAGGCTGCCCGTTACCCGAATAAGCTACGTCGACTGGACAGTTAATGGCAAAAATTCAATTCAATATAAATGTTAGTGTTTTTTAATGCCCAAAAATAGGGATAAAACAATATTTTTTTTACATAAAACCTAGCTAGATCAATTTTTCTGGTCCAAAACCTCCTACCTACCTGCTGGTCCAAAACCTACATGCTGAATTTCAGGAAAATCGTTGGAGCCGAAAATATATATATATATATATATATATATATATATATATATATATATATATATATATATATATATATATATATATATATATATATATATATATATATATATATATATATATATATATATATATATATATATATATATATATATATATATATACAAGATTAACTCGTATAAATATTAAAGATAACTAATTTATATAATATTATTTGTTGTTTATTGTTTTGAAGGAAGTACGGGTTTTTTTATCCTATATATTAGCCCAGTATGTAAGCTTCAAGCGTTTTAAAATATCATCAATTATTTCTTCAGTAACTAGAAGAAATCGCAACAGAGAGACAGTAAAGCGACAGACAGGCAGACTTTCACATTTATAATATTAGTATGATAATACTGATATCGATGTGATTGATAAAAAAATTAATACTTTAAGATTAGATTCTTCATTTTCTAAAAATAAGAATTAGAATATTATATATTATTATTAGTTTTTGAGATATCGTAACCTATATAATATTTCATATCTTAAAAGCGCGAAATGGATTTCCAACCTATGAACATTAGTCTCTCGTGATAGTCTTTCTATCATACAAAAAATATATAACAAAAGTAATAATAAAATTATTTGCTATAATCCGCGATGAATCGCGGATTATAGCAAATAATTTTATTATTACTTTTGTATTATGGATCTCCGCAAAGTAACGCCTAATTCTATAAATTATTTAAAAATATATAACTAAAATATATTCTGCGGCTCTAAGAAATCCTATGCCTATAAACGTGTGTACTACCTACAGTCAGCAAGTCTTCAAAAAATTACAACAATACTACAAAGTGACTTTTTTATGTCTTCTTAACTTTATGATAGAAAAATGTCCTAGAAGAAAGACCTTATAATGGTTTTAGTTTTCAATCACGTAAGAAATATTTTTGGGCAAAATGAATGTTGTGCATGATATAGTATTGTATTCTACACTGCGGCCAACAAATTAACTTTAGGGTCCTTTTACGTAATACATTTCGCGCTATCCGAAGAATAAAGTCACATTTCCAAGACTTATACATGGGACCTGTAAATTTATTCTTCGGATAAGGCGATTTGGTCACTTTGTTGTTGTCATGTTATTTTTTGCTTTTAGATCTGTATGAGTGAACGTGAGGGGAAAGGATCTAGTTCTGTTGACACAGAAGGAAATGCGTATGCCGTCTTTGACAACCAGTGGATAAGTTATGATACCCCGAACACTGTTTTGGAAAAGGTTTGAAACAAAATTTTTTCATAAAACATTATTAAATTAGCATAGTTGGAAATTTATTTCAAACCTTTGAAATTTTCCTATAATATTTTCTAAAAATTAAAAAATATTTTATTATAGATGAAATTTATTAAAAACTATGACTTGGCGGGTGCAGCAGCATGGGCTATTGATATGGATGATTTTCGTGGCTTATGTGGACGGCCTTATCCCCTATTAAGTGCAATATCTACTACTCTTAATGGTAAGGTGATAATATTATTGTAAAAAATAAAATAAATATTTATTTAATTATGTTTCTACAAACCTACTAAATGTGTATAAAAAGTAAAGTAGTGGGCTGTTCTGTTAATACCACCACGTCCCACGGCTAGGAATAGTAGTGGGAAGGCCTCTACTCTCCGTTTTTGGAGAGAAATATAGGAGCTTTAGACCTACCACGCTGCTCCAATGCGGATTGGCAGGTTACACATATCTCCAGAATTCTCTAGAGATATGCAGGTTTCCTCACGATGTTTTTCTTCACCGAAAAGCTTGTGATAAATTGCAATTATCAATTAGACACAAGTTTTAACAGACTCATTGGTATCTGCCCGGGTTTGAACCCGTGACCTCTTCGAAAGAGTCGAAAGGTGTTACCGCTGGGCTATCACAGCTTTTGAAAACATGAATATAAAATATTATTTTTTAAAGGTGAAGCAACTCTAACGGATCAATCTTCACTGAAAATTGGATCGTGTGAATCAAATACACCTTACTTAGCTTCTGATTATGAATCATGCGCTCACTTCCACTTTTGCACTGGAGGTATAAGTTTCAGAATGGTTTGTGAAGATGAAAGACTTTATGATCCTTCTACAGGATTTTGTGGGTAGGTTATTTGTTTTTATAGTTTCACTCTATTTTGGTTACGAGGAACTTACAAGTTCAAATTTTACATTTTTTTCTAGACATCAGGATGTCGCAAAATGTATTCCCGGCCAAAGTCTTAGGATAAGTGTGGATGAGGCTGCTCGCTTTTTAAATCAAGCCTATGAAACTGACTTTGAAGTAAGTAAACAGAAACAACTTAAAAATAAAAAACGACAAAATATATGATAAATCTTACAATAATAAGATAACACTATCTTAATATTTTACAGTGGAGTAGCGTCGTACAAAAAGATATTCAAAATAAAGAGAGTGATCGACTAACCAATTCATACCAAGCTCAAAATAGAATCAGTAAGTTAAATTTAATTTTAGTTTTTACTTTATAGTTTTGGTTAGCAATAATTAAATTCTACTTACACTTAACTTTTAACTGATAAAATTTTCTAAAAATTTTAGATAAAAATAATAATAAACGTGTAGTATGCTACATGACCAGTTGGGCATTTTACCGGCGGGGCGATGGCAAGTTTGTTCCAGAAAACATCGACACCAGACTTTGCACACACGTCGTTTACGCATATGCGTCGCTATCTCACGATGAACTAATTGCAAAGGAATTTGATCCCTGGGTTGACATCACTAATAGTAAGTAATTCTTCTTCGACGTAGAACTAAACACCCGATGAACGACAGTTTATTTGACCTCGCAACCAACCTTTACATATTAGCAACTTCAGCCAGACCTCTTCAACCCGTTAAGAAATCAGTGCTTCAAGGATGCGATAAATAGGATCCTTCGAGTTATCAATCAGATGTTGTGTAATTCAAATACATAATATCCGATACAGTTGTTAGTGATAATGATAGGAACAACAGGTTTTTTTAAGGACGAGTCGTTGAGGAAAGGAAAGTTGGCAAATATCTTTGAAATACTGACTTTGATATCTCATTACAGACTGAAACAGTTGCTGCAAAGCTATCATCTGTATCACACTGTCGCAACTAAGCCCTGCAATTAGTTACTACCCTTATCAGCAGTAAATAATTATAAGTAACAAAATGAACTGGATGTTTCTAATAAGCTAAATTATTATATTTCTACTTTCAGATCTTTACGAACGCATAACATCTCTGACTGATGTAAAAGTATTGCTCGGTCTTGGAGGATGGACCGATTCCGCGGGTGATAAATACTCACGGCTGGTTTCGTCGTCGACTGCACGAGCAAATTTCTGTGAAAAAATTGTTTCATTTTTGAGTCTTCATAATTTTAAAGGACTTCATTTAGATTGGAACTATCCCGTTTGTTGGCAGAGTAATTGCAATAAGGGTGCTAAATCAGACAAGGCTAACTTTGCCAAATTCGTTCAGGTAAGCAATCTAAATTTTCGATGGAATAAAATCATGGCGTAACGTTTACACGCTAATCTTTTATTATAGGAATTATCGAAGAGCTTACATGCAGCAAATATGGAACTCGGTATCGCACTGTCAGGATATAAGGAAGTTATCGATTCAGCCTACGATTTACCAGCTATATCTGGTGCAGCTGATTTTATGAGTGCAATGACTTACGACTACCATGGTGGTTGGGAACGAACCACTGCCCATCATACTCCACTGGCGCCACTAAAGAGGGACCCATTGGCTTATTATTCGATCGTAAGTCAGACCATTTATAAGTATGTTACTGCGTGTTTAAATATTAACCAATACTTTTTACCATTGGTAGCTGAGATTTATAAATACCTTATAATTTAATTTAGTTGTAATCACAAGATGTAAATTATTAACAAAAATTATCTAAATTTACAGGAGTATGCAGTTAAAGCTTTAATAGGAGGCGGTGTTGATCCTAAGAAATTACTCCTTGGCTTAGCATTCTATGGTCAATCGTACAGATTATCTGATATGGAAGGAACCAGAGGTCCCGGTTCACCGGCAGCTGGACCTGGAGAGCCTGGCGAGTTCACAAAACAACCTGGAATGCTAGCCTATTACGAAATTTGCTACAGAGGTACTTGAGATTCTAATTACAAATAAAAATTTACCAACTAAAGTAAGGATAAATCGCTTTCACTTAATATTTACAGTCAAAAACCTAAGATGGAAAACAGGTAGACAGGAAAAGGCTGGACCATATGCACACTCAGACCTTCAGTGGGTCGGATATGATGACCCCAAATCAATTACAGAAAAGGTACAGCATTATTGTACGCGTTGAGTTAAGAAGAACAATGTTGCAATATTTTTCTAAAATCTCATGTATATATCTAGGTTAAATGGGCATTACAACAAGGTCTAGGTGGTGTGACAGCATGGGCAATTGATCTGGACGACTTCAGTAACCGATGTTGTAATGAGCCATCGCCATTGCTGCGCGCTGCAGGACGTGCCCTCGGTCGCGTAGTTCCGCCAGCCCCGACCACCGCATGTGAACGACCACCAGAGCCTATCACACCTGCTCCTCCTACTACAACACCGGCTGAATCTGATGGTATTGATGTTTTCTATTACGATATAGGCACATTGGTAATAACGTATATTATATAATGATAAACACTTTGGCAATAAATGGATATTATGTAATAGGAACTTATTAATAACGTATATTGTGATATAGAAACTTGATTATATTTTACCGTCTTTTTTACTTAATTAAAATTGAATTATTGATGAAGATCGTAACTGTTATATCAATAATCATATATAATCAATACAATGTAATTTAGACTTCGAAGGAAGTCGCAGGTATCACTAGTAGTAATTAAATTATTGTATTTTCAGTTGTTATTAGTATTCTTAATATTTCCACTGTGTGGTATCCGGCTGATTAGAATAGACCACCCTCATTATTTTTATATTTGGTAATTCATTTATTTTATTATAGGTTCAGTGGTTGGAGGTGCCGATCATGGCAACCACGGCAACCATGAACAACATACTTCAACGACCTGGCCGGGTTGGAATCCGGCAACGACTACCCAAAGCACCTCACAAACCTGGTGGTCACAACCCACAACTACACCAATGACCACCACTACCACCAAGAGACCTACCTCAACACGACCTTCTACGACAACTACACGACGCAGTACAACTAGTACTACAACAACTGAAGCACCAGACAAAGACACAGGTTAATAAAATAAAAATTAAATCATACCATTTTAAATTGATATCGTTGGGCATGATAAGTAATACATAAAATTAACTATCCTGAGCATAAAACGGAAGCAAATAAAAATGAATTTATTATTCACCATTTGTATAAATGGTGAATAATAAATTCATTTCGTCGTGCCGCATCCGGCTGAGTAGAATAGACCACCCTCATTTATTATCGAGGTGTCGTAAAAGGCATTACAAGTAAGTTGACCCACCGTGTGGTATCCGGTTGTGTAGAATAGACCACCCTTTTTCTTACCGAGGTGTCGTAAAACACGACTAAGGTAAGTTGACGTCCGGCACGCGCCCGGTCGTAAAATACGTAGCCAAATCATGTTTATAACATGTCGTGCCAACGCCACTTAGAGCTGGATAAGGACAGGAGAATGATGAGTAAAATATATAGTAGGTACGTAAAAAATTTAATCAGGTCTCTAAATAACTATTAGCTGTGTAAATATGTATTATTATTTAGAAGGAGCAGCTTGTGAGGCTGGCGATTTTGAAAAAGCACCAGGAGATTGCGAAAGTTACCTTCAATGTGAGGGTGGACGGTGGCGCAAACATCGTTGCGCGTCCGGTCTGCACTGGTCGTCTAAAGCCAAACGATGCGATTGGCCCATTAATGCTAAATGCACTAGTAAGTAACAGATATAAGACAAGAAATTGTAATGTATTGTTTAATATTGGCATTTACAAATACACATACTATATACAAACACATACGCACACACTTTTTTTTCAAATTCATTAACTTAATTTTTTTGTTTTATAACTATCCTAGAAAGGTAAGAATGGCATTTGCAGCACATTTTATAATATCGCAATACTACCCTCGCAATATGATGGCGTCTTTTTAAAGTTTAAATGGAAACCTTTTATGAATTACTGGGATATGAATATTAATAAAATTTTCGAATGAAGTATTAAAAGTGTGAATATACTTGTTTATTTATTTACTTACATAATCTCTTCTATTATTTATGAATTATTTTTATTCCAGTTAGTGCAAGTAGCGAAGCAAGCACAGCAACTACTACTTTGGCACCTATTACGTCACGACCACCTCCTAGACCCACTACTACAAGACCCACTACTACGAGACCTACTACTACAAGACCTACTACTACTAGACCAACAACAACTACATCTACAACTACTACAACAACAACGACTACTACTACTTCCAAGCCAACTACTATATCTGTTAATGAAGGTACATAAAAATACAATATATTACCATTTATATACTAGTTATTATTACAGTTAGTTATTTATTACATAAATGAATAAACAATCAAATATAGAATTAAGTGTTGGATTATGTGAAGAATGATATGCATATACTCGTAAAAGGAGTGGCACCAATGATAGAGGAGAATGTAAGAAGAAGACATATTGTGCCGACCCCACTTAGAGTGGGATAAGGGTAAGAGAATGATGAGAACTGGTGTTACTTTTCGGAGGTCCGCAATACAATAGTATTATACAATTTTTCATTTTTTTACTTTTACTTCTATTATTACTTTGGTATTATAATTTTCCGCAAACTAACTCGCGTAACTCTATAAATTATATCATGATACCATTATTTTGCTTTATGCGCCGTTTTTATCCCTTATCCCGATTAATAAAAACACATGTTATCGATGACTTTTATAGTGTATGGATATCACGCAAATTTCAGGTATGAAAACAAATATTACATTTAGCATTATATTTATATTTTCTATTATCAATACAGCAAAATATTACTATCATAATTTTGTTAAAATAATATATAAGTTAATTTAAATACACCTTTTCATTCATTTTCTTATTAAAATTACAGACATCGTATCAGAAGGTCAGTCATGCAATAATCAAGAATATCACGAAGTAGCGGGCGACTGTAACTCATATCTTCATTGTGATGGATATGTTTGGCGCCTTCAGCGCTGTGCTCCTGGTTTGCACTGGAGCGCCGCACAGAAGCATTGTGATTGGCCCCGATATGCCAAATGCGAAGGTACTATAGTCTTTGTCAATACTAATATTATAAATGCGAAAGTCTCCCTTTCTGTAAGTTTTTTTACAATTAATCCGCTGAAACAATATTGATGAAATTTGCTACAATTAAAGCTTTATACAGAATTTGTTGGTTCTTCAATTCTGGCTGTCTATATCTACGTAAATATGTATTTAAAATATGTACATATTTACTTTTTGTGCGTCATCCATAACAAAAGTATTAAAATGACTTACCTTGGGGAAGGATGACTGTGTGTATAATTGTCCTATATACTAATTAAATTTATAACTGAAATTGGAACCACTATATAAGAAAGTAACGTTTATATTTTTGTTTAATATTTTAGCATCTCTGATGATCCATCATTTTTTTTATCCAAAACTAAAAAAATGTATATTAATCTAATTTGTATAATAAATAATAAGAACTATCTTATTCAGGTTTAACACCAAAACCGACAATAGCTGATGCAAAGCCTTCCCGACCTCCAACTAGACCAACGAAGCCGCCCACAACAACCAGTAAGTTTAAAGCATTATATTCACGTTAGATATATATTATTATATGTAAACAACCAATAAACATCCTAATTACTTTCCAGCCGTGTCAAGTGATCTACCAATGGAAGGTGCCGCGTGTGGCGGCAACGATGTACATGCTCCAGCATCAACTTGCGACTCATATTTGTTGTGTGTGGGCGGACACTGGAGCAAACAATCGTGTCCAAACGGACTGCATTGGGATAAACGCTCAAATAGCTGTAATTGGCCCGAAAGTGCCATGTGTGAAGGTAATTATCATTACCTCATCATCTTACTCATTCACTAGAAAATATAAATTTAAAAATTTAAGTTTTATTTCAAAATGTTTGCGGTGTGATGTGACAAGACTCTATTAAATGCGAAATGAGCATGTAATCTTATTTTTAAGGTGCCTCCATTTAAGAAATCTGAACGACTTACAGAAAAATATACTTTACCTTTACTTTTACCTTATGGTCTAATTTGTATTTAAAAGCTTTTACTTAATTTGACTGGTATGTATGTGAACGTAGAATCTTGCAAGTTAAATTTGACCCACTCTAGTGTCCGATGGAGATGAAATTTTACATACTGGTCCAGTCGCAATGACAATGCAAAATTATAATAAGCATCACCAATATGCAACCAAGCATGATTAATAGTAGCGATATGAAATTTTGCTAAAAGCTTTTTGTCGGAAATGTCAGAAATTATGACTTTACTTTAAATTAAACCGAAATATAAACGTAACTAAATATACTAATTTTCAGCGAGGCGTCCACAAAATACAATACCACCGTGGCAAAGTGTATTCACAACAACCAAGAGAACAACGACAACTCGGACTACAACAAGAAGACCTACCACAGCCCGAACAACAACTAAAAGACCTACCACCCAATCTGGCCAATACCAAGTACCAACGGTAATTTTAATTTTTGTAACAGATATTATTTGACAGTGAAAGCGCTAACTTATCGCTTAATACATTTGTAATATCTTTTTTTTATTAGCGCTGCGCAACCGGTACATATCACGCACATCCTAGATGCGAAAAATTCTATGTTTGTGTGAATGGTGTTCTCATCGCTCAAAGCTGTGCACCCGGCCTCGTATGGAACCAACAACGTTTGCAGTGTGACTTTCCTAAAATGAAACTGACCTCTTGTACTGACAGGCGACAAATTACTTCGACTACAGCTGAAGTGAAACCAAGCTCTATTATGCAGTTTATCAACGAGAAGCCAAGTAAGATAAAATAATATGACTAGTGATATAATTTTACTATGCCGTAAATTCTATTAACCTATAACGGTACACCCTTTTATTTTGTAAATCAATATTTAGTACACGTTGAATAAATCGGTCAATACTATATATATATAATAATTACTTTTAGCATTGTGCGAAAACGGGCAGTATGCGAAAGACCCGACTGATTGTTCTCGATACTTGCATTGTCTATTCGGGAAGTTTGAAGAATTTGCATGCAGCGCTGGCTTACACTGGAATCAGGTAACATACCATCGATTTCAGATTTAAGAGTTACGCTTCTGACAATAAATAAAAGAGCATGTATGTTATTTATATTATATAGCTTTTATTTATAAGCTAACTAGCGGCCTGCCCCTGCTTCGCACGGGTATAAAATATATGTATAGCCCATGCCACTCAGTAAAAAAAAATTATTAAAATCGATCCAGTAATTTTGATTTATTCATTACTGCCCGTGGCCTGCAAGAGTTAAATTTGGAGAAAAACAATTTCCCTCTCCCTATTCCAAGAAGATTTCCTGCTATCTTTGAATATCTACATTCATATAGTACATATTTGCGTATTTATTTTTACATTTTTCCCTATGTATTTTATTTTTACAATTAATTACAGAATGTCTTTAAACAAACTCTTGAAAGAGCGACATCGCTGCTAAAGTCGAAGTGTCATAGGGCAAAACGCGGCGTCCTCACGGCATTTTAAATCTGTAATATCTCCGAAAATGTTCACTTAAATTATATGCTGTAAACGGCCATATTGATCTATATTAAATCAACTATTTATTTAAAGTACTTAATTGGATAAGGATTATTGCTGTATTGTATAAAAATTGCTTCAAAAATAAGGCATTATTTAAAAAAAAAAAAGTAAATGACAAAAAATGCTATAGTGGGTTATCCATAAGCGATAGACATATACCATCGCGGACTTTTCTGTAGACCTTTTTAAGGTGTACAAATACTTAGTACATCATTTTGATACATCTCGTAGGGTTTAGCCTGCGTTTGCAATGTAAGCGGAAAAAAAAATGTAATTATTTACAGAAACCTCAAAAATTACAGTATTTCTCTACTCCGTATTGAATGTTATTATACGTACAAACCTTTCTCTGGAATCACTCTATCTATTAAAAAAAACCGCATCAAAATCTGTTGCGTAGTTTTAAAGTTTTATGCGTACATACGGAAATATGGACTTTGTTTTATAATATGTAGTGATTTACCAATTTCATTGTAGAGGTTTGCAGTCGTTTTTACAGATTTTCTATCAATTTTATTCATTATATGCTCTGGTAGTCCCATTACGATAAGGTTTATCATTGTTTGAGTATCTATATGCATGTTTATTTCTAATAAGAGTTTTTCTTTTTTTGTAGCATACTCCAACAATGATCCGGAGTGAAAGCTAAATGTAAAAGCATATTTCACTTGGGACCACCCATTATTTCCATATGTTTCACAAAAATCAGCTTTCCATAGTGTCCAATCAGAATCAACTGTCAATTTAATTATCATACTGGTATACCAATCTATATATGGACAAAGAATGCGACTTTGTTTTATAATATGTAGTGATATAAATGTTGTAATTTTAGTATTACATATTATTAAGTACTTATAATTCTGTTCCTCAAAGGATAAACAAATCTGCGATTGGCCTAATAGCGCTCAGTGCAAAGTTGAAATAGTTACCACTACCACACATCAACCTACACAAATGGATTCAGAGGACACGGAAACGCTACCAGCCCCTGCAAAGCCAATAATTGTAGATTTGGTAGACGCTAGTTCAAGGCCTCAACTCTTAAACAGTACGTTGTTATTGAATTATTTTTTGTATTTTATTGCTTACTAAGCTGCTCTCACTCCTTTTTTTTTTCGAATTGACTGTATGATGTTAGCCCTAACGGCTTTTACAGCGTCACCGGGCGGGATGGGTGACCGCAGAAGTATCGTCGAAGATGCGAAATGCGGAGAGTAGAGCACAGAAGCTCTACTAGCGTCGGGGAACGTCGTCCCAAGGGTGCCTCCTATGAGGCTGGACCACGGCTTAGGGCGACGTGTTGTGAAGACCTAATAGTATGACGATTAATCATCATGAGCAGTTGTGAGCAATCTGACTTTTGAAAAGTGCGCGAACGTGACGATCGCATAAGAAATTATTGGTCTCATGCAAGTTTTGTAAAGTCTCACTTCGTTGTGGAGTTATTGTTAGTGTCATTACCATTGACTTAATGATATAAGGACTTAAGTAAATATAATAATATTTTATTTTAGCACGATATAAGTTGATATGTTATTACACCAACTGGTCCTGGTATCGACCTGGTCTCGGCAAATTTACTCCAGAAGATATGGATCCTTCAATCTGCACACATATTGTTTATGGATTTGCAGTATTAGGTGATGATGGACTGATTAAGGCTCACGATCCTTGGGCTGATACTGAAAACAGTAAGCACTCTTAATATTTTTGACTATTTTGTTTCAATGTCTTACATCAAAAAAACTTTATCTATCAAATCAACTCGAATGCAAAAATAAAAATTGTTTAGTTATTTATTATTACGCAATGCATGTAATAAAATTTTTTTCCCCACAGGATTCTATGAGAGAGTTGTTGAATTTAAAAAATACGGTGCCAAAGTATCTCTTGCTATAGGCGGATGGAAAGACTCTGTCGGCGACAAATACTCTAAATTAGTCAATAGTCCTCAGGCTCGTGCTAGATTCATTACGGATACTTTACAGTTTGTAGAAAGTTATGGTTTCGATGGACTTGATTTAGATTGGGAGTATCCAAAATGTTGGCAGGTAAATTTGTAATAACATTTTTGGATTAATTGTTAGAGTTATTCATTGTTAAAATATTCTTCTTTCAACTATTTGCAGGTAGATTGTTCTAAGGGCCCCGATTCAGATAAAGAAGGTTTTGCGAGTTTAGTTCGAGAATTATCAGCCGTGTTCAAACCTAAAGGCTTATTGTTATCTTCAGCCGTATCACCTAGTAAGATGGTGGTAGACGCTGGTTATGATGTTCCAGTTTTAGCTAAATATTTAAATTGGATAGCTGTTATGACTTACGATTATCATGGTCAATGGGACATGAAAACTGGTCATGTCGCTCCACTGTACGATCACCCTGATGACGATTATACCTACTTTAATGCCGTAAGTGTAATTAGAGATTGAAAATTTATTTAAAATTGATATATTTATTTATATTGCTATCGAAATATCTATAATTTTTTTCAGAATTATACGATGCATTACTGGATGGCAAAGGGTGCCCCTGCTTCCAAATTAGTTATGGGAATACCACTTTATGGTCAAACTTTCACAACACGTTACCAAATCGACAACCAGGGCTCAAGTGGTTTGAATATACCAGCTATAGCAGGCGGTGATGCAGGTGAATACACGCGTGCTAAAGGCTTTCTGGCTTATTACGAGGTACTATATTATAGATTCAATTTTTTATGTTTTGATTATAGAAAAATAGGATATATATATATTGAAGTGTAAATAATTATTTTTTTTAGATTTGTGAACGTATAAAAGAACGTAAATGGACAGTTATTAAGGATCCAAGTCAGCGCATGGGTCCCTTGGCTTACAAAGGTGATCAATGGGTTTCATTCGATGACATCGACATAATAAAAAGAAAAGTCAATTTTATTAAATCTCTTGATCTTGCGGGAGGCATGGTATGGGCTTTTGATCTCGACGATTTTAGAAACAGGTAAACAAAGGCTAAGTAAATAATGTTATAAATGTAATAAAACTAAAATATATTTAAAACTTTCGCGATTCATACTGATAATTATATATAAACATACGGGTAACGTCGCGTTAAAATCGAGTTACCTTTGTATAAGGTTCAACGTTTCGGCAGAGATGCATCCACCTTGGTCACGAACTCTTAATGTGTTGAGATCCGTATGTTTGTATAATAATCAGTAATAAAACTAAGTTGCACAATTCTAAAATGTATATTGTTTCAGATGCAATCAAGGAAAATATCCGCTACTGAATACTATAAAAAATTCATTACTAGATCCAAAAGTAGATTTAGGAATATATCCAGAACCCTTGCCGGAGCCGCAGAACTCATTAGATGATGATCTTGAAGATATTGAAGTCAAGCCTATTCACAGCAAGCCTATATCTACCAAGCCCACTACCACAAAACGTCCTAGCACAACTAAGAAACCTACTATTCCTAGTACAACTAGAAAACCAACAACAGTTGCTATCGTGAACGATGAAATGGATGAAGAAAATTACAAAGTTGTCTGTTACTATACAAATTGGGCCTGGTACAGGTATACAAAACTTGTAGCACAGCAAGTGGCAACTAATCTATATCTAAACTTAATATAAAACAAAGTCCCCAAACGCTGTCTGTCTGTAATTTTGTACACTTTTTACTGAAAGGCAGTTCAATTCTTCCGGAAGGATTAATAGAACCTTACCGTTTTTTGCTAATTTGTCAAAGTAAATTGTCTTTTTTTCCGATATTTTGTGGGTACACGTCTTTATTGTCTTATAAGGGAGCTTTAGTCGCGTGCGCCTCGTAAACCAGAAGAGATTCACTGAAGAAATGGACTTGAGAATTGTATCTACAAAAAAGTCTGCATTAGCATATCGCTATCTCTTATAATTAACTCACAATAAACTATTTTTGTGTCTTTTATGCCACACTGATTACCACGCTGGCAAAGTTGTACGCACAGCTAGTAATTTATACTTGTAGTAGCGCCTTCTCAATGCTTCGTATGAGTTGGTGGGCAACAGCAAAGGGTCGCAGGGAGTCACATCGGTACTTATTGGAGAAAATCCCATGAAAACTCATTCGCAAGTTTTATATTTATCGCGAACAGACAGACAGACGCGGCGGGAAACTTTGTTTTATAGTATGATGATATACATATATTAACTTGCTTTATACGTGTGTTTTTTAGTAATGTAGTTTATAAGAAAATCAATGTTGATGGTCACTCGAAAATTGTGTATTTTTTCAGACCAAGTGCCGGTAAATATACGCCGAGTAATATTGACCCCACGCTCTGCACCCATATAGTATACGCTTTTGCAGTACTAGATAGCAGACGGTTAGTCATTAAACCACACGACAATTGGCTGGATGTCGAAAATAGTACGTAACAGTATTGTTATCATTTAGTCTATCTTTGCTTTTACATATATCAGGACATGTATTCCTCCCTGAAGATTCAAGAAATTAAAACAGTTCTCTATGTACTATTAAATGACTATTGCAAAGTTAGAAGATAAATAAGCGAATATTCATTTTTAGAGTTCTACGAAAAGGTGGTGGCATTTAAGAGTCGTGGTGTAAAAGTGGTCCTTGGTTTGGGCGGCTGGAATGATTCAGCAGGGGACAAATATTCTCGACTAGTCAACAAGGCGTCTGCAAGAAGAAAGTTTATTGTACATGCAATTGACTTTTTGCAGCAGTATGGGTTTGACGGGTTGGACCTCGACTGGGAATATCCTAAGTGTTGGCAAGTTAGTAAAGTTTTTATCATTGATATTCTCGTTTCAGACAAGACATATTAGCATAAGACTTGGTATAAAATAATCTATATTTACATTAGAATACTAGAACTGAACTTCAATTACACCTAATAGCTATGATATAGCAAACCCAAGGGACGTGATAGTTTTGCGAATGATAAGTTTATTTTGCTTATTAGAAATAAGAGGGTAGGATGCAATTTCTGGTTTAAACATATATCTATGTAAATTTAGTAAGAAATACTCAAAATGTATATTTCCTGTGAAGTTTGAGCCGCTTTTATTGATTTTAATAGACGAGCGCCGATTAATACTAAATATCTAGGTGACCGAGCATTGCTCGGTAATTTTTTACAAAGAAAAAAACTTAAAAATAAAGAAAAAACAATTATGTAGTCGGGGATTGATTCTTGGCATTCACATTTCTCGAGGCTGCCCGTTACCCGAATAAGCTACGCCGACTTGACAGTTGATGGCGAAAATTCAATTCAATATAAATGTTAGTGTTTTTTAATGCCCAAAAACAGGGATAACACAATTTTTTTTTTCATAAAACCTAGCTAGGTCAATTTTTCTCCCCTTAAACCTCCTATATGCTGAATTTTAGGAAAATCGTTGTAGCCGTTTCCGAGATTCGGAAAATATACATATATATATATATATATATATATATATATATATATATATATATATATATATATATATATATATATATATATATATATATATATATATATATATATACATATATATATACATATATATACATATATACATATATAATTATATATATATATATATAGTTATCTCTTCTAGCAGTTGTTTGATCCAGCGGTACGTATAATCAGTTTTAGGTTGATCCGTCAGGATTTGTTGATCCAAGCCCGCTTTGTTGATCCAATACAATTTTACATCACATTTATTAGCTCCGTTTTGGATCAACAAATCATGATTACTGTTTCTTCGTAAGTGCTTTAATAATTATACAAATCCACTCCGTAGTTATTTGATCCGATTCAAACGAGCCAATCACAGAGCAGATCGTCACCGAGCGTACTACGTACTTTGATCCCAGAATTCAAGGCTCTTTCAAGGTTGGGTTTGCAGTACATTCTTTAGCGTGTGCTAGATTTCATGAGTGAATGATCTGATGGTTATAATCAATATTACAATATTTTAGAATAAATAAGCTCGACTTAAGAATATAAATTAATATTTTTGTAAAACCCTAATAATCCTTCCTTTCTGCCTAAAAGAATGAACTGAAAATCTTTAAATAAGTATATGTAAAAAAAAATATTTTGCTATAATCCGCGATTGTGACAACAAACTAATTTTTTTTTTCTATTATTACTTTTGTATTATGGAATTTGGCAAATTATATGAATTACAAGTACAGGTTCTAAGGGGCTGCAGGCGAGGACACAAGCAGTTTTAGTACATCTGTTCCAGGTAGTCAATGACAGCAGCACCTGTGAAGCGTGCTTTAGAAATGGACATACATATATATACGCTCGATTATAGCCATTTTTTGACGCAGTCGGATAATAAGATATTTTACCAACCAACAAGTACATTATAATCACCCTGCGCTTGATGTTTTTTATTTTATATTAGTTTGACGGTCAGTGTAGGAAGTGTGATAAAGAAAACCTTTCCCTAGTTTAGAACAATATTTATCCGAAGAATCATCCTATTGGTCTGCTAGTTTGGGTGGAAAGCGGTAAAAAACAGAAAGAATTTACTTTCACATTTATAATAGTAGTAGGTAACTACTTCAGCATGTTAAAGTTCGAAGGTCAATCTTAGTCTAGCTAATTCATACTTAATGAGTGCAAAAAAAACTACAAATTTTAAGTGGCAATTATTTTTTGTAAAATCATCAAAATATAATGTGTTTTTATCATAAAGTGTTAAAAATAAAACTATTAATGGTATCTTTACCTTAGTCAATTACGCAAATTAAAACTAGTTTCGCAAAAAATAATAATGGACCTACTCGTACGTAATAATAATTCAACACTGAGTGCAACATTTTCCGGCTATTTATTATTATTATTTATTATATATATTTTTGCTATTAACTTACGATAGAACTAAAAATGACAACTTTAGCACAACAAATAGTTTATAGATTTATGTAACAAAAAGAGATTTATTATAAGTTTTAATTACTTTAAAAATGTAAGAAATCAACATTTAAATATAAACAATGATTGTAAGCGAAAATTATACTTCGAGAAAACACAAATTAACTAGACATATCAATATTGATAAACGTTACAGGTCAACTAGGTGACAGTTTATTTTACATACAGTATTTGACAATTTTGATTTTCACGTCAAAATAAATAATTATTATGTCGTGAAAATGTATTTTTTACCTACATATACTTATTCCTGGAATGGCAAGACACTATATCTTAATTTTCTAATCTAGCAACTTCCGAGGCTTTCGATGCTTCGAGTTTTGGGCAAAGGTAAAAATTGATGTCACATTTTTAAGTGTTTTTATGTTAAGTGAAGTATTCATTGAAAACTTGTACGTCATTACTTTAGTAAAATTAACATAACTTTACATAACTTAACATAATCAAAGATTAACAAAATTCGCATTCGTCAGCGGGATAGTGATCATAAACAGCATAACTGCACGTTTTGCACCAAAAATATGAGCACAAATACAGCCTTTTTAAATTTTTATCATCTAAGGAACGAACAAAATGAGCTGATAAATTTTTAACTCTAGACCGGCAGCCAAAACATACCAAACGTCTAATAAAATGAGTTACAGGCCATGGCCATTTTAAATTATTAATAACACAGTAACGAATGTCTTCTTTGCATAAAAATTTATCTACATCCATATACTCGTAAACCACCATTTTTGACACGAATTTGTTTTTATTTTAAATTTGTCAGTTCTTGGATCTAAATATATCTAATTTCTTGTATTTCACTTTTCCACTCTATAAATTATGTGCATTATCTGAAAATAAAAGACAAAACGAAATTAATAATATATTTTGGGTTCCAAGACAGATTCTGGGTCATTGTGCCATCCTAGTAAATGAAATAAAAACCAATATAGCTAAACGAATTCTTCCTTCGATTTCCAACTTAGTATACGATCTTAAATATTATTCACGGCTAGTAAAAATTTGACCGGTTGGTGGTAAACAAAAATTACCCTAATAAAAGTATTATGATAGTTTCATTATTAAGAGATAACTACTCTTAACATATGAAATTATCATAATACTTAAGTGACAATGGGGCTTTTTCTGCTTCCCAGTATTTTTAACAACTGAAAAATTGTGAAATTATCTAAAAAAGAAACGACAGCTGCGTTTTTAAGACCGGCCGCCTGCCTGACGTTAACTTACCTCTGCCGTATTTTACGACACCTCGGTAAGAAAGAGGGTGGTCTATTCTACTAAACCGGATACAACACGGTGGGTCAACTTAACTTAGTCGCCTTTTACGACACCTCGGTAAGAAATGAGGTTGGTCTATTCTATTCAGCCGGATACCACACGGCGGGTCGCCTTACCTAAGTCGCCTTTTACGACACCTCGGTAAGAAATGAGGGTGGTACTATTCTATTCAGCCGGATACCACACGGCGTATTATTATTAACCTATGTAATGAACCATTAAAACCATAACCACTTTTCTAGTTACTGCGTCATAACTATTCTTGTAATGAAATATTTTTGTAATTAATACGAAATAAATAAAATAAAAATAAAATTCTGGCTGTAATAAAAGTAGGTAAAAGTTGAATCCTCTCGATAAATCAAGCAAACATAATTAATTGACTGCCTCGGTGGCGTCACGTTTGTGTACTCGGCCGCTGCGCAAGTGAATGTGGGTGCGATTCTTACACGAGACAAATATTTGTGCGATCTACGAATAGGTATTTCGAGTCTTGGTGTCCTTTATGACCACCAAATTCGCAAATATTTAACGGTCTATGGACTCTTTAAAATAAGATCTCCGCAACGTTGCAACGTTTGAGAAAGTCGGGAATAACGAAGTAGTCTTTTATAAATTAAAAAAACTATGTATTAGCTGGTGTGCTTACTATCATACATACCTCTATTATTTGTTACTCAATATTTTTTAGGCGTCTCCCTTTTACATACATGTTATTGACACAAGTATTCAGCTGCATCCACGTTCTCCTATGGAGAATTGGTTCTTCTTTTAATATTGTGGTACATTTGGCCTTACCAGGATTTCTTTTTTGAGTAAGCTCGTTCTTAAAACGTTTTCTCACTATGTTAAGCTCGTCATCGGTCCAGCGAACATGGGTTTTCTTTTTCCTAAGTGATTTATTTGTCGTATCACCATTTAAAACTTCTAATTCGATTCCATCTTTTTCGATTTCGTCGTAACTGTCGTCAGAATCATTGTCAGATTTACAATGTGTTTCTATTCTTGTGTGTTGTCTAGTTCTTCTTCTAGTTTCGCCAATATTTTTATTCTTATGCATTTGTACTAGTTCTTCTTTTGTTTCGACATTTTTATCTTTTACAATGTTTGTATTAACTGCATCATTTTTTTTTTGTACATCATGGATGATGTTGTCCTTATTTATTTCACTTGTTTTATATGATTCTTCGATTTCTATCAATCGGCTGCCAATTATACCTTTCTGTAATGCTTCTAATGGTAATCTGTAATTTTGTGAATGAATATGAATATCATGACCCATAAATCCTGCTAAGTGTTCGGTGTAACTATCGCTACGTCCAGCATGCACTTGTGACATCGTAGCGATGTGGTGTCTTAATCCTGTGGCTGTTAACATTTCCGGCTTTATTAATGAGCATTGGTCTTTTATACGATTAAGGCATTTCCCTCCGTCAAAAGGCTCGTTAGTTAGAGGTCTTGCAAATAAATATCTGTTTGTTTTTGAAATGTTTAGTTGTTCCCTTGAAGTTACAATGCTATCTATGTTCTCACGCATCTTTTGAGTAAGTAAAACGGGCACAGCACGTACCCGTTTCCCCGGTATTTGGAATATATCTAGTTTGTCAATAGCCTGTTGTTGCTCTGCTGTTAAAATTTTAAGGATACTTGTGGGAATTTTGGTTCTTTTTCTGTTTAGATAATAATCCAATTCGGCTTCAGCCACGTCACCTGATCTTTTTCTGTCAAGTATTATTATATGTGCAATTGTCACTTCACATAAATTTTCATAGTTTAAAGTATTTACATCTCTTTTAAGGTTTTCTGCATATTTTTCTTCGAGTTCATGAATTTTTTTAATTATAATTTCTATGTCTTCGTCTAAGGGTAATATTGTTTCTTTTGTCATGTTTTTTTTTTTTCTCGCTTTTTCTGCGTTTGATGAAATTTCCCACTGCCAGTTTGCTTCTAAGATTAGTTTAAATTCATCTAACCTCTTTTTTTTATGGTCTTTAACAGCTGTAGATAAAGATTTGTCTAATATGATTTGAGTGTAGAACAAATCCACACAGCTAAGTAAAGAAGGTCGTAGTCGTGCCGGTATACTCGTAATTTTTACGTCACCGGTCTCATTACAAAATCCACACATTTTCTTAATAGAATTAATCAACAAATCGTATTGAAAAGGGTCAAGCAACTCTTCTAATGTGGTTATCTCAGGATTCTCATACTTAACTACTTGCAATAATTTTGCTAAATCCCGCATTTTAGAACAAATGGCCTTACGGCTTCGACGCTCTTTCTTTTTTTTAAAAAGCTTCGTTCCGAAAGACAGTATTAAAAAGTCGCGTTTTAGTATATCAGATATTTCATCATTACGTAAATGTGGCAAAATAATTGATTTCAATTCTTCACTAGCGCCGCGTAAAGATGGTAAAATTGGTAATGATTTACTACAAATCACGCGTCTTTTAGCCCCTAAAAGACTTTCTTGATTAAAATCCTTCTCACAGTTTTTTAAATGCTTAAAAAATGTAGTGCGCTTAAAAGTGCCAAGGCAGTTTTTGCAAACAACAAAGCTAGATGGACTATATGGTGAAACTGCAACTTTTCTTGTAACCCTTCTGTTGGGTATTATATTTTTTCCATTTTCATTTGCAACACTATTATTGAATAAAAAGTTACCACGATTCCTTAATTTGTCTGTTATCTCTTGGCGTCTCCTTTTTCTTTCTTTTAAATCAGCATCGTTTATTGAGGCATATAGTAAAACTTCATGTTCATCTTTATGGTTGCGTAGTAGATGTCGTGAGAAATTAGTAACTAATTGTTTACAATAACAACATGCGTTCTTACGATTCCAGAGTCTACGTTTTTTTTTTTTATTGGACTCCTAAAATAAAAAAAAAATAGGTATATTAAATTAAATTCAGTATACGGTCAATTTTAAAATGACACAATTCTAAAAATTTTAGGAGATATCATCGTTTATTGACTTGAGGAAGAAGGCACGGCATTTATAACAAAAATTTGTACATTCCTAATAGCATTATTTTTCCCATGTAGGAAACTTATAATAACCTAAAATAACATATTGGTACTCAGCAATAGGTAATTGGGTATTTTTAAATACAATTCGTGCACAGGCGGCTCTGTTTAATTGGTTACACAGGTCACTCAAAGCAAGGAACAGGACATTCTTACATATTATAAAATAATGTCTCGCCGCGTTTGTGTCTTCGCGCTAAGCTCAAAAACTACTGAATGAATACATACTGGAGCATACGGTTTTCACCAATAGATAGAGTGACTCCTGACGATAGTTTTGTGAATAAGTTGTTAAGGTTTTGTGTAAATTGGTTAAAACGTGATGATAATTTTTGAAAGGGCTAGAAGTAGTTTAGTCACCTAGGAAGTTTCATCAAAAACGTTGCTAAATGTATAAGAAAACAATGTTTGGTAGGATTATTCCTTTTTTGTAGGTCTACAAAAAAGTTCGGGATGGCATATATCTATCTTTTAAGGATAGATTACCATTACTATTCCCAGTCTTACTTTCAAAAAAATAGTCATGGATAATGAATTGATGGGATTGCTATTCCGACACATACTGCATTGGCCCTTATTGGCCTTTAGCTTTAGCACGTCATGCTCATCATTATGATCCTCTGCAACATATAACTTAAATAAATATCTTAGGAATTATCGCAAAAATAAAAACTAACGCGCGTAGAAATAAAAGGACAAACTCGCAACGACGATTGCGTCAAAACAAAATAAAGAACCATATTCAGTAACTAGCGGCCTGCCCCTGCTTCGCACGGGTATAAAATATATATCCCATGTCAGTCAGTGTAAAAAAAATGATTAAAATCGATCGAGTAGTTTTGATTTATTCATTACTGCCCGTGGCCCGCACGCGTTAAATTTGGAGAAAAACAATTTCCTTTCCCTATACCAAGAAGATTTCCTGCTATCTTTGGAATATCTAAATTCATATAGTACATTTTTACTTATTTACTTTTACATTTTCCCTATGTATTTTATTTTTACAATTAATTACAGAATGTCTTTAAACAAACTCTTGAAAGAGGGACATAGCTGCTAAAGTCGAAGTGTTATAGGGCGAAGCGTGGCGTCCTCACGGCATTTTAAATCTGTAATATCTCCGAAAATGTTCACTTAAATTACATACTGTAAACGGCCATATTGATCTATATTAAATCAACTATTTATTAAAGGTTCTTAATTGGATAAGGATTAATGCTGTATTGTATAAAAATTGCTTCAAAAATATGGCATTATTTTTCGTAAAAAGTAAATGACAAAAAATGCTATAGTGGGTTATCCATAAGAGATAAACATATACCATCGCGGACTTTTCTGTAGACCTTTTCAAGATGTACAAATACTTAGCACATTATTTTGATAAATCTTGTAGAGTTTAGCCTGCGTTTGCAATGTAAGCGGAAAAAAATGTAATTATTTACAGAAACCTCAAAAATTACAGTATTTCTCTACTCCGTATTGAAAGTTATTATACGCACAAACCTTCCTCTAGAATCACTCTATCTATTAAAAAAAACCGCATCAAAATCTGTTGCGTAGTTTTAAAGTTTTATGCGTACATAGGGATATAGGGACTTTGTTTTATAATATGTAGTGATTACAATTATACCAAAATACTGATTTTGTATTTTATAAAAATGGTACTCTAGTAACAAAGCATATCTCAATGGTTTTTGCTCCTACAAAATCTAATCCTTTTAGAAAAAAAAAATATATTGGAATAGTAGGTTAGAAATTAAAATATATTAAATATGAGTACCTCAACAAGTTTTGCTTTCATTGGCATTTCCGGTGACCTTAATTCTTTGTTACTTTTGTTTTTACTAGTTATTTTGTTTGGTTCGTAATCTGACCCGTCAGTGGCTGAAAAGTCACCAGTGTCATCTTCATAATCTGAGTCCAAATCGATTTCCGAGTTCAACTCTGAATTCAAGCCTACTTCCATCGCCTTTTGAAGTAAGCTCTCGTCAATTTTGCTCAGGTGCCAGGAATCATTTTGAGTCTGACTTTCATCACTATGTCAAAAATATTATATAATTTAAAAAAAAAACTCCATGCCCTAGGAAACCCCTGTAAAGCGGTACTTTACAATTAACTAAACACCGAGACTCGAAACAAATCATTCTGGTTAACACAAAGCTGTCTTCGGTAGAAACTGAAACCACGACCCTTGGTTTTTTAGTCCGGGACACTTACCAGAAGACCAACAAGACTGTAAATGTCTTATACATACAATTTAAATAGGTACCTCAGCTTAAGTAACATAACGGCTTATCTTACCGATGTCGAAGTTTGGTTAGATACGCCGTGTGGTATCCGGCTGAATAGAATAGTACCACCCTCATTTCTTACCGAGGTATCGTAAAAGGCGGCTAAGGTAAGGTGGCCCACCGTGTGGTATCCGGTTAAGTAAAATAAACCACCCTCTTTCTTACCAAGGTGTCGTATAATACGACTAAGGTAAGTTGACGTCAGGCAAGCGGCCGGTCGTAAAATACCTAGCCAAATCATGTGACAACATGTTTGTAACATGTTGTGCCAATCCACTTAGAGTGAGATAAGGGGAGGGGGATGATGTCGATGTTTGGTTAGATAAAAAAATATATTTAATGTATAGACACCGACTATACTAACGTCGTATTTTATGGGTTGAGCCCGACTAGATCTCACCGCGATAATGCCGCAGAAAGAGCTCATGAATTAGAGCCCTGTATGGGCTTGAAACTAGTAAAATAAAATAACACGTGAGTATATTTGGTTTCTTTACATTAATTAAAAATATATAGGTAAAAAAAGTAGTTAGAAAATAAAAAATCTACATAGAAATTAGGTTATAAGCTGTGATAGCTCAATAGGAAAACAAGTGATTGATTGGGTACGAGAGAGTCACCAATTCGAACCCCAAGGCAGGCACCAATGCGTTTCTCTATTAAATCTTATGTTTCTAATTAATATTTATAATTTATCAAGCGCTTTTTGATGAAAAACCCCGTCACCGTGATGAAACCCGCATATTTGAAGACAATTCTTTGGATATGTGTAATCTACCAATTCGCATTCGCGTAGCGTGGAAAGTATAAGTTCCAAATATCCTCTACAAAGAAAAGGAGAGAAGCGGCCTTTTTCCAGCAGTGGCATAGTACAAAGTACAGGCTGTAAAAAGCCTAATTATAAAACTCATAGGTAAGTAGTAATTTAATGTTGGACTCTGTTACTAATGGCGTAATGCTGCTTGCCCCCTTAGAACTGTACCCGTTTCGAGCTGTTACCCCTTTCGGACACAGACGCTGCCCGTGCTGCCTGCAGCTGCGTTCGACAGCTTGGTTCGAAATTGTAGATAGCTTTAGACTAGGTACCGTGGTAGTACCTGCGAGAGCAAGACTAGCAAGTAGGTACCAATAAATATATTCGCACTCGAAGCGGTATTGATTAAGTAACATATCGACCAGCCAAATTCTTTCAAAGTATTAATATTATTATTTTTATAAATAGGTACTAAGGTAACTAGCAGGTAAGTATATTACGAGATAATAATCACTTACTTTTCATGAAGTGTATTCTCCTTTATTTCTCTGGACATGCCGCAAACTTAAAATCACAGCTATAATCACACGCGATTACTTTAATTCACTTTTAAATTTATTAAAATAATTAGTTCTCTTATTCACGTTCTAACTTGTCGATGTTAGTTTGTCGAATGATCGAGTTTGCTCGACAAATCGACACGGACAGTTTAAATGTTTAAAAAAATATTCATTCAATCTTTATTTCTTCCCTATTTACTTCATAAATATCCCGTATGTCTATCTCTTTCTTACAGTTCATGTACACTTACGATATATGTTGATCCGTTTGGATACCTGTAACACTAAGCGCGTAGATTGCTATCGAAATAAGTATCTAGTAACTAAAATAAACAATATCGCTTTTTCCTGAAATGTAAAATCGAATTGTGTTTATTTACCTGCTGATACTCTTCATCATAATCTGACCTAATCGAATATGTTGTGACATGATTTGGCATGATGAGGCAAAGAGAATTATTAGATCATTTATACAAGTAGTCGTTACTTTGCGGAATTCTTCTACTTTGCGGAGAACAAATGTTATGATTAAATTATTTTCCTATAATTCGCGTTCTTATCAACATAATTCTACGCGCGGATTATAGAAAAATAATTCTATTAAATTTTTCATTTATAAATTTAATAATTTGTTAGTATTATTTATTAAAATAATTTGCTTGTCCATAATTATTATAACTAAGTATCTAATACATCATATCATATCATATCATTTCAAAAGTTAACACCATTTGTAACATATTCAGTTTCATTTCATTCCGCAAACAAACAATCCAAAAATTACTTACTAGTAAGTAATTTTGAAATTCAAGTATATGACAGAATACCCGACGATGTTAAAACTATAAATTTATATTAGATCAACTTATGCCTATTAACGCAGAAGTATATAGTAGCAATGACCTCTGGGGTCGACGTTGGCCGGCGGGGCATCTCAGCACTATATATTAAACATGGATCAAAAAGTGTCTAGAATGTATTGGATTTTAAGATCAACTAATGCTTAACTAAGGCTTGAGAAAAAACCGTTAGCAGGAGCCACAAAATAATCAAAAAAAAAGATCAGAAAAATATAGAGTCTATTAGTACATCATAAAATATGAGTGAGTGACACGATATTCCAAACAAATATATCCTTTTTGCCGCTGCGAATACAACTCAGGAGCCATCAAAACTGCGAGTTTAGGGGGATCAAACAAGTACTTAGAAAATTTGCGGGATCAAACAAGTACCACAAAACGACTATATATATATATATATATATATATATATATATACAAGATTAATACAAATAAAATAAAAATCTATCTGTTACCCTTTGAAGGCTAATCGACTAATAAAATTTGTTACAATTGATGCTTATATATTGGGAAAAAATATAGGGCAAAAAATTTCGTTTTTCCTTCGGGAACAGCACAGAATACATACATAAACGACATTCTAACATTTGACTTGAATGAGATCACGGGTACACCATAAAGGCGTACATACGTCTGTATAGGCGTGCTGCCAAAATCTGGAAGGAGAACTCAGTAAACAGAACAGAAGCATCAAGTGTACGGAAAATATTTTTGCCATAATCAAAAATACCAATTCCAATTATAAATAATGGCCTAATACAACTTCAAATCACTACATATTATAAAACAAAGTCCATATTTCCGTATGTACGCATAAAACTTTAAAACTACGCAACCGATTTTGATGCGGTTTTTTTTAATAGATAGAGTGATTCCAGAGGAAGGTTTGTACGTATAATAACATTCAATACGAAGTAGAGAAATACTGTAATTTTTGAGGTTTCTGTAAATAATTACATTTTTTTCCGCTTACATTGCAAACGCAGGCTAAACCCTACGAGATTTATCAAAATGATGTACTAAGTATTTGTACACCTTGAAAAGGTCTACAGAAAAGTCCGCGATGGTATATATCTATCTCTTATGGATAACCCACAATAGCAGTTTTTTTCATTTACTTTTTACGAAAAATGATGCCTTATGTTCAAAGCGATTTTTATACAATACAGCATTAATCCTTATCCAATTGAGTACCTTAAATAAATTGTTGATTTAATATAGATCAATATGGCCGTTTACAGCATGTAATTGAAGTGAACATTTTCGGAGATATTACAGATTTAAAATGCCGTGAGGACGCCGCGCTTCACCCTATAGCACGATATCGAATCTTTTAGAGTTTCTTTAAAGACATTCTGTAATTAATTGTAAAAATAAAATACATAGGTAAAATGTAAAAGTAAATAAGTAAAAATGTACTATATGAGTTTAGATATTCCAAAGATAGCAGGAAATCGTCTTGGTATAGGGAGAGGAAATTGTTTTTCTCCAAATTTAACGCTTGCGGGCCACGGGCAGTAATTAGTAAATCAAAACTACTGGATCGATTTTAAAATCATTTTTTTTACACTGACTGACATGGGATATATATTTTATACCCGTGCGAAGCAAGGGCAGGCCGCTAGTTAATATTAAATTTAAGTTCTCTTACGTAAATGTATGTAAATGTGAAGTATTGAAAAGCATTATGAAAACCTTATGATGTACTGAGTACCGAGTGTAAAATTAATATGCCGTACTAAATTTATGGTTTAAGAGACTGAAAAATTTATGAAAATATTTGTAGGTTGAGTGTGAAAAGGGACCAAATTCTGACAAACAAGGCTTCTCCGAACTTGTCAAAGAGTTGCGCAGTGCGTTTGTTCCTCGGGGCCTGCTATTGTCTGCTGCGGTATCTGCAAGTAAACATGTCATAGATTTAGGTAAATAACAATTTAATAACATTCTATTTCATTTTCTTCGAAAAATATATTTTTCGATTTTTACAGAGCAATTGTATCCTACAATGCTAGTAATACTTAACGGTATTCTTAAAATTAAAATTGTGAATTGTATCTTCTTTTTTTATTAATTTAATGACTATGCTGCTTTATCTTTATATTGTACAAATGATATTTTTCTCTCCATAATCTTTTATTTCAAAAGCTATAGCTATAGTCAGAATAAAAAGTTTGATTAATTAAGCTAAGATTTTTTCAGGTTAGAAATTATTAATTATATTAATGAGTTCACTAAATATGTACCCATAAAACTGATAATTGCTTAATAAATTTTATAGTGAAATGTGACTGTATATATTTAATATTTTGTTTTTTTAGCATATAATGTACCTGTTTTGGCTAAGAATTTAGACTGGATATCCTTGATGTCTTACGACTACCATGGACAGTGGGAAAAGAAAACAGGTCACCTAGCACCTATGTACGTTCATGAAGCAGATGAAGACAAGACACTAAATGCGGTAGGATTTTAAATCTGAGCATGTGTAATATTATGCTATTTCTGGAAAAAAAGCTAAAATCAAAATATCTTTTTAGAATTTCACTGTTCACTATTGGATTAGTAAGGGTGCGCCAAAAAATAAGCTAATATTAGGTGTGCCTTTCTATGGACAATCATTCTCTTTGATGGAGAATTCCGGCAATGGCTTAGGAGCTCCGAGTTACGCCGGTGGTGAAGCTGGGGACGAGACGCGAGCTCGTGGTTTCTTATCATTTTATGAGGTATGATTTTGATAATCTGTTAGCAAGGGACACATTTATAGGCAGTTTTTGACTACAGATTACAACTTTTTACAACAGATATGCGAACGTATAAGAATTCAAGGATGGCAAGTAGTCCGCGACCCAGGAGGTAGTATGGGACCGTATATAAGGTCAAACGACCAGTGGGCTTCTTTCGATGACGATAACATGGTGCGCCACAAATCTGAATACGTGCGCGCGACGGGTCTTGGTGGAGTTATGGCTTGGACGTTGGATTTAGACGACTTTAACGGCCGGTATTGCGGATGTGGTAATTCGCCATTGCTAGCCACTATTAATCATGTCCTGAGAGGTAGCGAAGCACCACCACCATGTCCTTTGGAAGAAAGTGAGTGATTTTTCTTATGGAATATTAAATTTAGTAAAACTTATGATTAAAAACAGAAAATATTTTAAATCTTGGTAGCATAGTTTGGTATTTGAAGTATTAAAGTCCATCACTTTAAAGGTTTGTTTCTACAAAAGTTATGAATATACTTTTTAGCGAAAAACTTCGATTAACGAGAAAATCGATGTCATGCGAAAAGTAGAATGTACTATATTTGTTCATACTCATATAACAACACACTATTACTAAAGTGTCCAGCGCACATTCACTACCACAATCTCAACAAACGCTTAACCCCGTAACCGAAGCATCAACAGCGCACATCGAAATATGCAATATTGCAGATTTGTTGTGGAGGTGGTGGTTTACAATGCGAGTGATTAACGAATCCTGCGTGCATAGTTTATGAACACAAATAGTGTTCTACTTTTGTCATAACATAGATTTTCTCTAATCGTGAATTATAGATAAATAATATTATCATAGCTTCCGTGTGATGGATCTCCGAATAATAATGCCTCATTCTACATTTTTTTTTCTATTGAGTTTCAAAGTTAATCAATTACAATTATTAAGTTTCGTTTATTGACTTTTTGTTTTATATAACAGTTCAAAGCCCTTCGAACACAGTTGGGACACCGACTGAGCCTATTGATAATGAAAATGAACATGAGCCTATTAATAATGAAAATAAACCTGATCAACCGCTTTCCGACACAGAAAGTAGTAACGATGTAAGTATTTTTTTATAAAGAAAACAGCCTGTAGAGTTCCCAAAGCTCTAGTTGGAGACAGGAATATTTTCAATGACGCTATTATTCTAGTGATAAACAAGTTACCCATATGCCAAAAATGATAGCTTAATGATATTTAGATTTCTAAGCGACGATTATATTTTATATATTAAATGATTAAATTGTATATATTTACTGAGCATATACATATGGATAATACACATACATACTGAAATATGCTGTGTTGGCCTAGCGGTGCGACCGTGTGAATCTCTAGAGACGATCATGGGTTCAAACCCGGGCAGACACCAATGAGTTTTTCTATTAAAACTTATGTGTCTAATTGATAATTGCAATTTATCACACGCTTTTCGGTGAAGGAAAACATCGTGGGGAAACCTGCATATCTCTAGAAAATTCTGGGGATATGTGTAACCTACCAATCCGCATTGGAGCAGCGTGGTAGGTCTTAGCTCCAACCCTTCTCTCCAAAAATGGAGAGAGGAGGCCTATGCCCAGCTGTGGGATTGTAACAGGCCGTTACTTACTTTTTACTTTTATACTGAAATAAATACGTATATTGTTTTTTTTTCTAGAATTCACTTATTAATGAATCTTCGTTGGAGGGAACATCATGCTCTGGAGATACATTTAAGGAAGATAGTTTAGATTGTGCCAAATATTACTTATGTATGAATGGCCAATACATTGAACTGAAATGTCCATCTCCACTTGTTTGGAATAAGGTACAGAAAACTATATTTTTTACTCACTTATTATGTAAGGGATCTAGCAATATTGCACAATTTATTTTAAACTTTTAATATACCTTACAATAGGCATTGTTATATTGATATGTTTTTTACATTTTTCAACCAGTATTCGTAAGCTCATGTTTTACAATGATAATTGGCAAAAAATAATGAATTTATATATTAAAAGGACTTTCATAATTGCAGATTCATTGCGACTTTCCTGAGAAATCTAGATGTCAAGGAAGCAGATTAAGGATAAAAGACACTGACACAAACGAAATCACATCAGAGCATCAACCAATTATCGCATGCTACTTTACTAACTGGGCCTACTATAGGTGAGCTTATATCATCATCTTTTTAATACTTTTGAATTATAATTTCTTCTATCCGCATCTTTAAATCTGCATGCCTAAGCGTTGATCTAGCAAAATATAATGAATCCCGTATAAATATCTAAAGTAAAGTTCGTTTTTTCAAATTCAAATGATTCTTCATTCCAATTGGCTTTCACAAGCACTTTTGAATCGTCAAATAATAATGAAGCTACGACTGGTTCGGAAAGATGATCTTACAGAGATGAAACAACGCACAAGCGTGCGTAGCTGGTTACATTAAATTATTCATTTAAATCCAAGCTTTCTTATCATTAAAATACTCTCTCTCTCCAGTATAAAAAGCTTTATGAATAAGTGTCTTTTTAATTGCTTTATTGAACTTGTGTAAAGGCAAGTCCAAAATTGATTGTGGAATTTTATTATAAAAATTTATACTGAAGCCCACAAACCATCCACGAACTTTCTGAAGCCGTAGCCTTGGTATTATTCATTATATCGCTTTTGTTATTAAAAAGATGTAATTTTGTCTCACAAACTATCATAAATGTGTATTAATTAATATATATATTTATTAATAAAATTTTGTAAAAGATAATTTTCTCCATGATTGAAATAAATATTTTATTTTTGTTTTCCTATTGACAGAAAAGGCAATGGCAGCTTTGGCCCAAAACAAGTAGATTCTTCACTTTGCACACACATAATTTACTCCTGGGCACATCTTGACGAAAAAAGCAATACTTTAGTTGCCGGTAATCCGGAACTGGACATAAGCAATGGTAATATTTCACAGAAAATAAAGTTTTTCCTTTTTTTCCACATCACATGTCTTATTTCACTAAACCATGTGGAATATTTATACGCCGATCGATTTTGTGTCAGTTAAAAGACTCCCTTCCAACCACACTAAATAATCAGACCGACAGAATTTCATAGATAAATACACTCATTCCCAATTTCAACTTGGGAATTATCAACGACGCTTGAATGGTGAAAAATGTAGAATTTGAATGGTGATACAAGTATTCATGTTTATCTTTAGGTCCGCTCTGATAACCTGAGGTATTATTTATCCGGGTCAGTAATGTATTACGACCTTTCAGTCTTTATAAAAAAGTATGGTTAAACTAAATATAAGTAAGTACCTAACGGCCGAGACACTAATACTTATACCAGATCAAAAATTCTTTATTCAAATAGAGTTCGGTTAATTTATCGACACTATTACTGGTTATAAACCTGCTCTTGTCGAGAAAAACCAGCAAAAACTACATGGGAAAAACTAGCATCTCTTACGATACTTGTTCTTAGAATTCGATTAGCGTCGTAATTTTGTCGTTTGACATCTTCTTCTTCGTCCAAGCGTTTACGAATATTTAACACAATTGTTGAAAAAAAAGTGTAATTTTAATTACGTACCTCTGATAATTTTCAAGTAATAATTATTAAATTTCATTACGAATCATGTCACTACCAATAAATGGCGAAGATACAAAACGAAGCATTACATATTTAACGTAAATAAATGTTATTACATTTCAAAATAGCTAATTGTTTATAATTTGAAATATAATTTAATTATTGCTTTAATACTTTCATTCCAGATTTCTATGGAAAAATAGCTGAGTACAAATTGAGAGGTGCCAAAATTATACTTGGAATAGGTGGAATCGAAAATTCAATAGATTATAGGTGGAGCCAATTAGCTGCTGATTCTGATAGAAGGAAAACTTTTGTGAAATCAGTTTTGAAATTCTTACAAAAGTGGAACTTTGATGGAGTACAAATAGCGTGGCAATATCCTGTATGCAAAGAGGTAAGCTTAAATTGTGTTAGTGATCAACTTTATACATTCCTTAACAATATATTCGTATATCATATGTAAATTTATGTTTACAGACGCCATGCTCATTATCGGATTCATCAGACAAAGACAATTTCAGTATATTATTAATCCAGTTAGCGAAGATATTACGCCGTCATAATTACGAATTATCTGCAATAGTGTCCCCTAATCCAGAAATTGCAGCTGTGGCTTACAATCCATCTATATTGACTGCAACGTTGGACTGGATAGCGATAGCAGCCAATGATTATTATGAAACGGAGTCCAAAAGAACTTCCTATCTATTGCCTATAGAAAACAAGGAATCGTACAGTTTTGTAAGTAAAAAATTTAATTATTGATATAGATTAAGTCAAAAATCTCAATTGATAAAATTTTTGTTTAATATTAATTTCTACTAATAACTTTTTTGTTTCCAGCAAGCAATCTTGTCTTTCTGGACGAGTATCGTGCCAGCTAATCAACTTGTAATGGGTCTTCCTGCTTATGGTCGATCTTATACTCTAAGAAGCGATCTTAGTACTGGAGTAAGTGCGCCCATTGCTGGGCCAGGCAAACCAGGCTTTTATACACGTGTTCCTGGATTTTTAGCCTATTACGAGGTAGGTTAATTAGCATTGATAATAAGATTTTTATGTGTGCGTTTATCCACCTCCACTTTCCACTTATAATGCCGGGACCTAAGCGACGTGTGGCGCGCATATTTAAAAAAAATATGGTTTATTAGCGTTAAAATTGCGTACTACCCAAAAACAATCTTCTTGATGATACTGTCCATACTTAATTGAATTACGTTGGAAAAATATTCTATTCTATAATACAAAATTACTACCACAGATCTGCATGGTTGCTAATTCAGAAGATTCGAAAGTTGTGTCAAGCACGGATGGTACTTATGCAGTACAGGGCTCACAGTGGGTGTCCTACTTACGTCCATACGACATATATAGCATGTCGGCCGTGATCTCTCGTGTTGGTATGCGAGGAGCGGGTTTGTGGGCGCTTGACTTAGATGACTGGAGAGGAACATGCTCCTGCCGTACCTGGCCCCTTCTGGAAGCCCTCAGACAAGGATTTCTCGAACCAAATGTACAGACGTTCCTCAACCTTGACTGTGTAATATAGTTAGTAGCAATAAAAACATTTCTTTTATGAAATGTCGTAATTTAGTTTCTTCTCTAAACATGTTATAACGTTAAATTACTGATATCAATTTTTTTGCATTTTCATAGCCATTTTATTTTAATTACATTTAATTAATGGTCTCCTGAATTGTAAAATAGGTAATATCGCCGCGTATAAATTAGCATTTACATATATATCTAATAGAAGAATTGAATGCTCGATTAACTTTCTGCGTATATCGAGCTTGGCTCATACTCACTATAAATAAAAGTACTTATACAGAGGTACTTATAGAGGTAAAAACGACTGTACTTCTTTAGTTTTAGGTAGACTAGATAGTTTTTGATACTCAATTCGTGGATAGTTAGTATATAAATGATGTTACCGAATTATGCACTGAATGTTGTAGAATGTAAACGACTCATTTCATTTACATTAAAGTTAAAGTAAATGATATTTATGTAAATGTTATTATGAAATCGATATTCTCTTTAACGTTCGTTTAATTATAGAGTCGCAATTTTTCAATGAATAATTTTGACACCATTATCTTGAACATATGAGAGGATCGGATATATCGGAATAATATGTCATATTATTTTTTGATTTAATATGGATCAACCATCACCACTATTAAAGTATTAAGAATAAAATACTTTAGATGTGAAGTAATGAAAAAAAAATTGTTAGAAATACATTCTTTGTTTTACCAATTTGTATTATATACATATACATAATGTGTAGGTTACATAATAATGTACTATTGTATTTGGCAAATCATTACATTCAATGCATTGAATAAGTACATATAATAGACGGATGGTTTTTAACTTTTGGACACGTAGTGGTAAGTCTAACTGGAAGTGAGACTATTTTTAACTTGGGTTCAACGACTGATTAAGTTAATTTTTGGGGACTTCAATCTGTTTACCAATGCTGTTATGTTTATGTTTTGTATCCAAATTTAAAAACCTTTAACATTTCATACTTATTACCTGAAGTTATAATAATTTAAACTACCTTATAAATGCCTTAAAAAACAACAGGATTTTTTGTCATTTGTTTCGTTGATACTTCTGTTTGTTATATATGTTGTAATGGCTTTTTAAATATGCTAGTAGGTTGTAAAAAAGTGCTTCTGCGTTCTTAAAAATAGGAATGCCAATGGTCTTGATAAAAATAATGTAAGTTTCTAAGTTTCAATATTTTTTGAAATAAAGTGTACAAAGTTTTCTTTTTTTATTTAATTTAAATTATTTAGGAACCTATCCAACCTTGGATTACATAAAAATAAAAGTAAACTAAACGCCCCGCTGAAGCGGCAGTTTCGCCAGATCGGCAATATGAGATTCTGCTCTAGTGAGGCAACCAGATGCCCATGTTTCTAAAACCGAAAAAAGATGAGGTCAGGTACCGCCGGGAGATCGCAATTCTTCAACTATATATTGATGCTTCTTTTTCCTGTTGAATCATTAAAAATTCCGCAATCCATACTAGACCAGTCTACAGAAAGGTTTAAATTAAGTATAAGAAATATTCTTATTCGTAAAGTATATTACAAAATTGAAGATTATTTGGATGATAAAAAAGCCTGGATTTGAAAATCCTTTCAGACCATCCTCATTTTTACCGAGGTGTAGTAAAAGGCGAGTACCTAATGTAAGTTGACCCACCGTGTTGTATCGGGTTGAGTAGAATGGACCACCCTCTTTCTAACCGAGGTGTCCTAAAATACGACTAAGGTAAGTTGTCGTCAGGCAGACGGCCGGTCGTAAAATATGTAGCCAAATCATGTGACAACATGTTTATTACATGCTGTAAACTACCTACTTAGCAACCTACCAACCCTACCAATCCTACTTAGAGTGAGACAAGGGCAGGAGGATGACGATGTTAAAAATTATTAGATTTTTCCCTTTACCCATATACCTACGTCAGTCAATTTATGATTGACCTCAACGATGAAGCTGATGAAATATTAGATAAGAATTGGTGAGGTAATCAGGAAATTTGGCGGGGAAAAAATACAATATCAATATTGCCAACATGACTAGATAAAAGTATTAAATGTTAGAAGTCTGTAATTCAGAAACAAACTGTAAACAGTCCGTATCAATTTTCAATTTAACACTGATTTATCTCAGTTTTAAGTACACAACGCTAGCTAACGCTTATTTCTTTACTTAATAAATATTAATGACTTGCGACATATTGTCGTTTTTATCAGTAAGATTAAGTTACCAGATAAAATTTTTATTATGTTAGATGATTGTAGACGCAAGATAAAATTAATTGCAAATAATATACCTCAGATTCCAAAGTCCAAATACTGTCCGAAAAAAACTGTTTGCGACCTTGCTAGTATTAACGTTAAGCGTCTTGATGTTTAGGGTTATTCAATTCATAAGATTAGTTGAAATAAAAAAATTACGTGAAATAGATGTTTTTAATATGACTGTATTAATTTTCTTGTTTCTTTACGCTAGTTAGATACCTTATAATATTCAGTGATAAATTTTTATCTGGTGTACAGAGTAATACAACAGCGTGTGTTTCTCAGTTCTAGTCTGTGAAATAACTGTGACATTAACATTGATCGAAATTTACTTCCTACGCTCGACCTCGGTTATTTATGTATAGTTGGTAGAACACTTGACACACTTTTACAGTGCTGAAATATGGCCAAAAGATTGTTGGCCCCTCTAAATATAAAATTAAACCATAACAGTAACAGAATAAGAACCATATTTCAAAACATTCAACATGAAAAATTTCATACTCAGGTAAGCTTATACACTTGTTGTTATAGATAAAAAATTAATATTTTATATTTAAAAAAAATTAGTTTTTTTTATAAAGATGCAAAGGTTGTTAGTTAGATGATTATGTAATTGAATGTGCATATTATATAAACTATATATTCATATATATTGAGAGCAGAAAGCGCATTTTCAAAAGATTGTGTAAAGCACAGATATTTCATTTATCGAATGGGTGACAATTTGGAAATCTGTTTATTATTGTTTTGTTTCGTTAAAACACGACTGTTCTTGGTTAGAGTTTATAAGCACTAACGTCCTTTTAACATCGCTCATAGATTGTAGTCTGTTTTTGTAGTATTAGTTAATTATATGTACAAGTGAATTAATTATGGTAATTAAAACATACGAGAATTAACAAAGAGTAATTTCAATATTTTATTTCATCAGTCCTTGCACTACTTTAATATATATGTGTATTTAGGGTTTTTAGGATAGATGAACCTTTTCTCGATTAGGGTCGTACCTTCATTAAACAACGAGGATTACTTTACTATGCTCGATACTCTTTAATTATAGAAATCTGAAAAGAAATTGTCGTCACAATAATTATTGATTGAATGAATATTTAATAATTGCAGTAATCTCATAAGCAAAATCTAAATATTCCATTTTTTTTATAATTTTTATGAAATTGTGCGTAATACGTGATATAGTGATGTCAGTGCAATTATAATTTTGAAAGCTATAAAGACACGTGTTTGTAATAGAACCTTATCATTCAAAATCCATATAAAGGGGGTTGTAGAAATATATGAACCACCATCATGCGGTGGACTGAAAGTAGTGTATATCTTCAGATCAAGATTTAGGTATGATGTACATATTCTATCGATCCTTATTTCGGATATTATTTATTATTTCAAAAATAGCATAGTTAACTTTTTTAATATATATATACCTATTTAACGGATTTGTGTATTGAAAATTCACACCAATATTAAAAATGCAAAAGTCTGTACGTCTGTCACGGCTAATATGCTAGATCAATATTAATGGAATTTGGTACGATTGAAGCTTATATAATGCGCTAACACATAGGATAAAAATAAAGCTAACAATTTTTTTTTATCGGGAATAGGAAAAAACATAATACATAATTGAGGGTAATTAAACACCAACGTCATATACATCTCACACCTTCGTTTCGCGGATGACATCGTCATCTTCGTAGAGACGCTGGAGGATTTGCGTGAAATGTTGAATGGCTTGAGTGATGCCTCCCAGCTAGTTGGTCTTGGCATAAACTTGGACAAGACCAAGGTCATGTTCAATGATCTTGTCGTGCCACGACCAGTGTCAGTCAACGGAATCCTCCTCGAGGTTGTGCAGGATTACGTGTACCTAGGCCAGACTATCCAACTTGGCCGGCATAACTTCGAGAGAGAGGCTGAAAGGAGAATTCACTTGGGCTGGGCAGCATTTGGCAAACTTCGTCGAGTCCTCACGTCCGAGATTCCGCAATGCCTGAAGACCAAAGTCTTCGACCAATGCGTCTTGCCTGTGTTAACGTATGGCGCCGAGACGTGGACACTGACGGCGGGGCTAATCCACAAGTTTAAAGTCACTCAGCGTGCTATGGAGCGAGCTATGCTCGGAGTATCTCTCAAAGATAAAATCAGAAATGAGATTATCCGCGAGAGAACCAGAGTAACCGACGTAGCTAGCAGAATAAGTAAGTTGAAGTGGCAGTGGGCTGGTCACGTCTGTCGCAGGACTGATGGCCGTTGGAGCAAAAGAGTCCTGGAGTGGAGACCGCGTCTTGGCAAACGCAGCGTAGGGCGTCCACCGTCTCGCTGGACCGACGACATCAGGAAGGTTGTCGGGGCCAGGTGGATGCGCATTGCGGAGAACCGGGATGTCTGGCGCAGACATGGGGAGGCCTATGTCCAGCAGTGGACTGCGATGGGCTGATGGATGGAAACACCAACGTTGATGATAGTGAATTCGCGGGTACCACTAGTATCCGCTAATAAGATAATTTTATACGTTAAAATATGTGTGTAAATATTGTTTCATTTCAGCCGGCAATAAAAGAAATAAGAATACCCGTAAAATGGGGTCACGTATCTGCCAAATTATGGGGAAATGAGCAAGAGCAGCCTATATTGGCACTGCACGGATGGCAAGACAATGCAGGCACATGGGATCCTTATGCCCCAATGCTATGTGACAAACGTCCCATACTAGCCATAGACTTCCCTGGCCATGGGTTGTCCTCTTGGATTCCAGAAGGTACAGATGCATGCATTCTTTAGAAATAGTGCTTACATATAATTACCTAACTTCAAATTTTAAGATAAAAAACTAGATTAAGTTCGAAATTCAACGAAATAGGCTTTATATACACATTTTTTTAGGCTTATTGCAAAATACCCCGTAAAGTTATCATTATTTATCATCGTGGACTTAAGTACTTAAAAAGTAGCTTATGCGACTCTCTATCTGTTTAATTATTCGTATCCAAAGTCAAATCTATTCTAAGTATACTAGGGATGAATATAACTGATCTCTCTTTAAAGTAATTACAGGTCCAACATTAAAAACTGATAAAATCAAGCTTAAATCAAAGTTTTATGCCAATACTGTCTAATGCCTTATTTTTTTTTTAAGGAATGCAGTATTCTCCGTGGGACCTACCACGTCTTATCCTTTATATAAAAGATTATTTTAAATGGGACAAGGTGTCGCTACTGTGCCACTCGATGGGATCCATTGCTGCTATGCGGTTTGCATGTGTATTTCCAGACGACGTAGATTTTTTTATCACAGTCGACAGTCTTGTTTATGATGATTATGATACAAATCAAGTTGTTGAAAACTTTTCTAGGATCTTGAGAAAGTTTCAAGCTGTAGAAAAGCTTAAAGGTGAACCACCATGTTATACTACGGAAGAAATTATAAATATTTGGCATAAAGGCACAAAGAAATCGGTATCCAAAGAAAGCGTGCAGTATTTGATGAAGCGTGGCGTAAAAGAATCCACGCAAGAACCAAATAAATATTACTTTTCGAGAGATCCACGACTAAAGTGTATTATGTTCAGTATAGATGACAAAAAAGTTGTGGAAGCGCTTATGAGAAGACTAAAATGTCCTACGCTTTACTTTAAAGGAGTAGATTCGCCATACTCTAACGATAATTATTCTGTTGAAATTCGTGAATTAATAGAACAGAATAATGCCAATTTTGAATGCCACTACATACGGGGCACTCACCATTTGCACTTAAATGAACCTGAATTAATTGCACCTATAATATTAAAATTCCTTCAAAAGCATAATTTTTTGAAGTAACAATTTTATTACTAATAATAAACTGAGGTATAACTAGTAATAGTAAAAAGGTATAAGAGTGCAGCGGGTGAAATGCACCTAGGCTCCGCGCATCGGGAGACGCCGCGTCGATAATGGTCAGTGAAACTTATAAAATAATCAATGAATCAATGGTGAGCAGGCAATATGCAAGGGGGTGCACTGCATGCCCAGGCGCCGCGACAAAACCTTTTGGTAATAAGGAGGGTTAAATTGGGGGCGCTAGAGCACTGCTTGCGCCCGGGCACCAGGTGTCCTTAAGACGGGCCTGTAGACCCCGCCTACACCATTTAATTATACCTGACCTTCTCAGTTCTAGAATTTAATTTCCACAAAATGAAAGTATCCATAAGCCTTTTATTCTTAAGAGCCCAGATAAGCACTTTAAGCTAGCTCATCTAGCAGCAACCTTTGTTTGATTTGAAACGAAATTAGTCTCTTACCGCAAATCTGATATAATTCGATCCATGATATGATTAAAATTTGAATTTAAGATATCCAGGCTACGATGTATTTAAAAATAATGAATTTCATGTACTTGTCTTTGATGACTGTGTTGAGAAATGTCAAGCCATAGGTCAAGCAAAATAGGTGTGTAATAAAATTTTGGGAATATAATAAAATCGGATATGTACTTAAGTAAGTCAGTTACAAAGAGCAAAAGCATACCCATCTGATAAATTTTGGATTTAATAGAGACCTTTAAAAACCACATAGAATTTGGCCTTGATAAAAAATTTAAGGATTAATATAGGTACTCCAATTGCAAGTATTTCATTATGTACACTGTAATCTTTGGATCAATTGCAATTATTGACGTTAGGTTGACTTTACTATGACATATTTTATTGACTACCTGCTTTAGAGTGAAGATAGCTTATTCCAGTAACTCCCAAGGAGGGTTTTATATGAGGCAGCACATTATCCATAGAAAATTGATTGGAAGATATAAAAAAACTAAACGTCTTACACATTTCTACTTCTTTGATTGTGAAGCCATTAAAATATTTAATTGAATTTCGTTTTCAAATGTATACAATAGTTACAGTTATCAATATTCAAATATTTGTAAAGTTACTTTGCATAATTGAATATTAAATTGTTATGTACTTCCTTAAATAGTCAAGAATTTAATTAAAAGCAGAACAAATAAATATTGTAACATCTCATTTATTCACTTTGTTATAAATAATTTCTGTATAATCTATTATATTTTGCTCCATTAATACCTATAATATTTAAATGATTGAAGCTTATTTGTGAGTTATACTTTCTCTTTATTGCTTTCAGAGTGAATCACAATCACATAAAATGTCACTATTTAAAGAATTATTACTCCCTGAATTGCACACGTATGCTCCTTTTCTTAATGGTAAAACTTTCATAAGTGTATCTTGCCATGACATGCCCTCACATATCCTGAGGACGATTTCAAATACTGAAACAGGAAAAAAATTGTATTTAAAAAAAAATAAGATAAATAATTAGATCATCTTTTAACTTGTTTTGTGGTGGTATGTATGTCTAGATATGGTAGATGATATGGTTAGATAAAAGCATCAGTTGATGACTATTTTTTATCTTTAACTAATTTCTGACCAATGTTTGGGATTGAATTTAATAAATTAATATTTTTAATTTTATGGTAACAAAAATATTCAGTATACAGTCATTGAGTACAAAATAACATCAAGTTTAAATCTCAACCATCTTACCAACTAACCACCAATTTAATCTTAATCTAGTCTCTTCTTATGTATAATGCATAATATTATTCCATGGTACAAAAACTTCCTACTTCTAGCTACTTCCTTATCTACTCAATTGTTGGCATTTTTTTTAACATTTTAAATTTAAAAAAGTTAGCAATTATTTAAAAAAGAGCAATTATTATACAACTATGAATTCTTTGATATACTGCATATGTCACCCTGTCCGTAGTAGAAAGTCACATGCCCCATGCATAGGAATGTGAATAAAATGTGTATGATACAAAATATGCATCCAAAGAATCTGTACTGTACAAATGTTGAAAAATAACCTGTAAGTATAGTTTAAATAAAATCATACAACCTTGTGTAGGTTAAGTATTGTTATAAAATAGTTAAGATTATTTGTTATAATGTTTACACATGATACTGTTAAACAGCAAATTAATGTTGCAATTGTTACAAAATTTAAATTAAATGTTTATGTAAATTTTAATGTTGTTGTGATTTTATCCTGTCTCACCGTGATCAATTGTCAAAACTTTTCTAGTTTTCATATTAACATATTTGTCTAAAGGCAACTGGCCATGTCTGATACCTTGTTCTTCAGCGATTTTCAGACAGAGACCCTGAAACATGAAAAGCAAAATTAAAAAGGAATATTAAAAACAAACTAATAATCTACATAAAATAAAACAGATGAAGTGACAGAAGATCAAAAAAAAAATTATTTTTTTAAGATTAGTATAAACACATATCAAACCTGATTTCTCTATATAAATAGTAAACTAAGCAGTCTTTCATCATAAGCAAATTATTTCAGCATTCAGGCATTTATTTCAACTATATATTTAGATACTATAGCATCACCACTACCATTAACTTCAAAATTAATACTGATTAAAAAGGCAGTAAGTATTACTTACTGCATATTGCCTAAAATATATTGTCAACTAAAAAAACAACATTATTAGCCATACCATTCGATGTGAGATTCTATTGAATGTCATTATTTCATAATTCAAATCATTACCATATATGTCTACTACTAGGTAGATGTAAAAATTTTGAACAATTTAACATTACATTTTTATATATAAATATTTCAAAAATATTTTAAGGCTTAAATTTTTACATATAATTGTTAACTGTACTAGTTGGTATTATGGATCTTCAGAAAGTAACACCTAATTCTATAGACTATAGGGGCTTAGCCTAGCATATATCATTATGCTATGAAGTCCAAATATAAGTTTTAGTTCTGAATATATTTTTAAAATATAGGAAGAAGTTTGGTTACACACTTTTATATTAAAGAAAAATTTTCCAGTTGGTAAAAAAAGAATTAGATATTTTGTACTTTTTAAATGTTCAGCCTATTAATTATATTTTATAGTAATTATTTACTGGTTTAGATTATCCAACATTATTATGAAAATAAAATACAACAGCTGATTTTTTACCTTGTGCTGGTTATGATCCACTAATCCTCCAATTATATAGTACATGTCTTCTTCAAATGATTCTATAATATTATCAGATTCACTTGATAAATAAAACAATTTTTCTTTTGGAAATGAATCAATATATGAACTTTCTTGAAACACTATCTGGAAAATACAATTATGTGGTAATCTTTACATAACTAGTATTAGATGCAAACTTAATTATAAGATTGATGAGTGAATGGAACATTTTATATAAACATTTATTTATCAGCAATAAACTTACATCCCAATTTTCGTAACCATTATGTCTAGATATATCAATTTTAGATTTTTCTCCAAAACTAGTAACATAAAACTGGAGAGGTGAATTTGACCGCCTATTAACTGAATAACATCTTAAAATTTGTTTTATCACTTTATACCTGTCTTTTTCAATCATTAAATTCTCAAAACTAAGATCAATTATGATTCCTATATTTTTTTTTGGCTTTTCTAATTTCATTTTCTTCAATGCTTTTCTATTAGGGCCCAAGTCTATGTTAGCAATTCGAGCATCTCTTTTTCTTTCTTTAGCTCGTTCTTTTTCTTTTGCTCTTTTGTCAGCTTTACTATTTTCCCAACGTACTTTCTTTAACCATTTGCGCATTTGACTTTTTGTAAAAGGCCGTGGAAACTCAATGCCATCGTCATCCTTCAGACCAGGATCAACTTTGATATCAAATAGTGTATAATGAAAATTTATATAATTATTAACGTTATTCAATTCCTCTCTCATTTCATTAAGATTTTGTTTCTCCATAATTTTACTTTAGTAAATAGTTGTGCAATTCAATAAATCTAAGGTTATATCTCATATTTAACTCCTAATAATAATATTTCACTTCTTTAAATTTTATACTTTAAGAAAATTCTTATAATCATATTTCAATGATTAGGTGTAAATAGAAAAAAATTAATTGATTATTGTATTACCTATTTAACTATAAATAAGTAAAAACTAAAAACAAACGTGCTAATGACATATAAACTTATGTAGTAGTTGTGACTTGTGAGCAGTAGAGGTGTTATGAATATATTCGTAATAGGTATATGGAATATAATACAGCCCACCTAATACCGTATTATAATACGCAATGTAAAAGTAACCTGTTACCAGATAATAGCCAAATAATAGCTGTCCAAGATAATAGGGTCGATATCGGTCGCCGTGTGCGTGGCGATCGCCGGAGCGCTCCCTATTCCGCATAATAGGTACTATTCCGTAACAGGCTAATATGGTAATACCCGTATTAAGAACTTCAGTAGTAGCGAGTCGCCAACTGTGAGCGAGAAATCGGGATTTGATTTGCTAAATACATGTCAGGCTTTGTTTCAATGCGCCTTGGGATGGTTACTAAGTAAGTAAGCAATGTATGCGCGTACACTACGATAATCTATTGTACTAAACTAATATTGAATAGTATAATGTATATGGAATATAATACAGTCCACGTAATATCGTATCATAAGACGCGGTGTTAAGGTTCCTTTTACCATAAAATAGTCAAATAATAGCTAGCTCCAAGATAATAGGGTCGATATCGGTCGCCGTGTAGGTGGCGATCGCCGGAGAGCTGCCTATTCCGCATAATAGGGACTGTTCCGTAACAGGCTAGTATTAGACTGTTACTTAATAATAGGGTCTATTCCGTAACAGGCTAATACTGTAATACTCGTATTGAGAACTTCAGTAGTAGCGAGTCGCCAACTGTGAGCGAGAAATCGGGATTTGATTTGCTAAATACATGTCAGGCTTTATTTAAATGCGCCTTGGGATGGTTACTAAGTAAGTAAGCAATGTACGAGTGTGCACTACGATAATCTATTTTACTAAACTAATATTGAATATTGTAATGTAATAATATATAATATTGTAATAAGAAATTATATTTTGTTACACACGCACGTTGGGTTTCATGTTAACGCGCATTTGTACTAATAAAATTTATAGTATATAATAATAAATATAAAATATAATCACTAGTAAAACAGTAGTGGAGAAGCAGTAGATTTTTGCTTCTGCACTAGCACCGTACTATTTGGTTACAATTTTGTTGCATTTTATATTTAATATGGTTAACTATAGCTGTCGGAAATCAAACCCGCTAATAATTAAAATGCACTTCGTGCGCTCCGCTGCGCCAGCTAGGTCGCTAAAAATCATCTCGGAGAGTGGGGAACAGTTGGAGGTGGCTCTTTACTAAAACTTTTACCAAAAAAAACGATATGTATATTTAATGCTACAAGTCGGGTTATGTATGAATGCTGCATAGATTGGTTAAAATTACTAACAATGAAAACAAAAAATAGACTAAACCCTTAAAAACGCTAAAGTTTGTTTTTTTTAATCGGCATGTGTACAAGTTGCCTTTGTTTACTTGTTATTGTTTCCTTTTGTAAGGATAGTTTGAAAAAATTAAACCAGTTTAACATTTGTTTGCATAATGCAAATCCTTGCATTGCGTAAACAATAGTTTTAATATTATTAGAAATATAAAGGATTTTAATTGTAAATAAATAAAATTTGGTATAAAGATATCTCGCAGATAGAAACAATTGATGTTTTTAAATGTAGATATGTAATATAAGACAAGTTAACAATATTTTTAAATGATAAATCATTCATATAACCACAAAAATAAAAAATAAAAACATTTAAATGAACAGAAAAATATAAAACTATGATTACTTATCAATTATAGTACATAAGGTGTACAATAATTGATGACTAATTATTAGTAACTTTTAAATACGCCAACATAACCTTTAACAATCCTAAGTCAGTTAAAAGTATGAAGAAAAATTTAATCGCCGTCACTAAAATAATATGTCAGGTCACGGAATAGGCTATTACTATAATAGCCTATTACCAAATAATAGGGTATGGTACCCTAATATGAGAAAGCTATTATATCACATAATAGTATTATTCAAATATCATCCTAATATAACACCTCTAGTGATTTATAGTTAGTAATCTATGGATGTAAGTAGCTATAGCGCTACTCGCAACCCACATACCACCGAAAATAGGCTCGCGCCAATGTATGAATCTCAGGCATCTATTTTATAGTTAGTAATCTATGATATAGACATTAGACTACTAACTAAAATCATACAATTCAACTATAGTGTATAATCTATGGTAATTGACAACTATTAGGGAGCTATTGAGCTTCGAGTGGAAAAATAATCGATTTATCTGCCTTCAAAATAAATCTAATTCCATAAAATATTTTACCTGGAATCGAAAAAATCAAAAATTTATAATCGATTATTTGCTGACTACTTCAAAAAATTTCCTGTTATTATAACAAAGGCGCTGTTTGCGAAAAAAATTGGTTTCTTCCAACAACACATATTTTGTCAAGAAAAACAAAAAGGAAAGAAGAAAACCGAAAATTAATATATTTTTGTAATTAACAGATTTTTAAAATCGATTTATTATTTTTAGAAAAGCGATAATAAAATCGATTATATAATAATAAAATAATCGATTAATATAAATCGATTATTTTTTGCATACTTCACAACCATAGATTAAAAAAATAAAAAACTAACTATAAAATAGATGCCTGAGATACATACATTGGCGCGAGCCTATTTTCGGTGGTATGGGGGGGGTGCAGAGTAGCGCTATAGCTACGTACATTCTGATTCATAAAAAACTGTCTGCCTCTCACCCGTTTCATTCATAAAAACGGATTTAGTCTCAGCTCTGACTCTTTCTCACATATGGAGTAGTAATATATATAACGTATGACGTAAAATCGTAGTAAAATTAGTGATGTACTTGGTGCGCTAAAACCGTAACTAGTGATGCTAAGTTTTATCGATTCGCATTTTACTCTTACCGATTATTTGGATAACCGGTTTTCCTGTAACATATTAATAATGATTTTTAGATTTGAATAAAACAAAATATTGAAGGAAATTCTTTAATAGACTTTTACTGTAGTAAAAAAATTTATATTCAACAGCCGTTTTACATTTCTATTTGCATGCTTCTTAAAAAAAAAAGTTTTTTCCTTAACACGCTAAAAGTGCAACTTCAAAAATGACTACTATTTTTAAATAGCGAACAGAATCAGCCATCATATATCTTGAAAATGTAGGAATTGTAATTTCAATTATTATATATTATTATTAAATAAAATTAATTATAAGTATTCAATCGAAAACAAATTTACAAGATTAGTATTTAAAACAATAGATGCTTTCGTTTTTACCGTTTAAGTATTTAGGAAAAAACATTATACTTAAAAGTATACTTGAGGGTAAATTATAAATATTAGTCTTTTTTAGATATATTAGTAGTAGTTTTATAGAATATTAGTGGTTTTTATAAATATAAATATATGGGACAATTACACACACGGTCGTCCGTCCCCAAAGTAAGTAACATAATACTTGTGTTATGGTAGACAGACAACTGGTGAATATATAATTATATATTTTTAAATACATACTTAAATACAAATATACACCCAGGCTCAAAGACCAACAAATTCATTTATAGAAAATGTTTGCCCTCGGCGGGAATCGAACCCGCGACCCGTGGAGCTGAAGGCAGGGTCACTACCCACTGCTCCAATGGGCCAGTCAAAAAGGGTTTTATCTCTAAGTATAATATTTTCCATCAAACCAGTTAACACTTCGGATTTATACATATAAAGTAACAATTAAATTGTGAAATTTTGCCATATTTAATGTGCCAATTGATACCAAGCTTTTCGATGAAAGAAAACATCATAAGGAACTATACTCCATGGGTTAAGTATTTAACTAAATGTAAACATGTCAAAAAAGGTACTTTATAGTAGGCATTATCTGCCTACTATTAAGTACATTTTTTATTACAACACATTATACTAACATTAAATATAATTTTTAATTCTTTTAAAGAATTTAAAATTATTGATAGTATTCGCACCTCTTTATTATGGCGTGATTGCTATCAATAATTTTTACAAACTTTGAAACAAAGAAATAAGAATATTATTGAATATCCACTTTTAAGAACCCAAACATAAAGGTATTATAAAATTTTTAAAGAAAACGATGGATAAAATATTAAGTACATTAAATTACTACACATTTAAGTATCACAGAGTGAAGCTCGTAGAATATTGATATTATGTTACGTTGGTTAATCTAATGCAATTACCATTTTAGGTAGTTTACTTGGCTAATTTGTATCTGCTGAATTTTATTAAATTATATATTGCTGTTTGGCTATACTAATATACTAAAGGTATAAATATTTAATTTTAGAAAATAACAATCAATTTATGAAAATTACATTTATAAATATTAGAGATATTCTTTTGACAACTGCAGTTGAATCCCAATTTTTTCATTTGTTAATATTATTGTAATGACGTATTTATCACTCCTGAATCACATGGTTTTGTTTGTTTACATCTTGTTATGTTTCTATACTTATGGAGTATGTATAGTAAAAAAATAAAAATTTTGAATCACTTTTTAAATGTTAATAATAGTAATATTAGCTGGGTTACTTTTACCTCATGTATCATAGTTCTATAACTTTACTTGCGATAAAATTTTCCATTTCCATTATCGTTTTCCAAGTATCTGTAGTACTGTGAATTCTCCTTATTTAATATACCATGATTACGATTATGCAAAAAACTTTTAACAAATCATATTTATGATTAACCAAGAATTATAGTTTTTTAAGTTATATACATTTTTGACTAATTAACACTTTACATGCCATATAATGCCATTCCAAAGATATAAGTTTTTGTGATGGGTAATATAATTTTAACTAGATCAAATCTTTTAGTTTTATTAGACAATAGCGTAATTATAAAAATTTCACAATTTAAATAATCCTGCTTTGAAAATATATTACTCCCAGGATTGCTCAGGTTTTTAGTTTTGCTACACAAGTAAAAACACGTGTTTTGAATAGGAATAAATGGTGTTAATGGTAAAATACACAATTTTTAGCAGCAATACAGGCAGAACTCATAATGCATTATAAGCCCGTCGTTTAAGCAAACAAGCAATTAAACTAGCAACTAAGCAATTGCTATTCATTTTCCTTAGTAATGAAAATTTTAAACCCATTCATCTCAAAATATGAGTTTTTGAGTTGTACCGCTATTGCTGCACATGACCGATATATCAATATACTGAACCGGTAATATGATATGGCTTGGGTCTGGAAAATATTTCTGATGGAATACAAGGTACTATAACTATCAAACAAAAATATTAATCAATAATGTTTTAAACAATGAAACCAAATTATGATCCGTTCTAGTGTGCTAGAGCCCCCTTATCCACGGATTTGAAAAAAAATCCATTGGGTCCTAGTTAAGAAGTTTCAAACTTCATAATGTTTGTCAATTATACTAATATGAATACTATTTTGAAGACACAACCTTCTCTTGAGTCTCTAGCATTGAAGCGGACTTTTACAGCCTTATTCCAAAATTCCGAATGGTTCAGGCGGCAAAATAAATTGTTAGTGAATAAAAGCATTCGCGCTGTGAAAATGTTATTACTAATGTCAATAAATGAGGCTAAATAATTATGATTCGACTGAAGCTTTTCATATATGTTCATCTGCATCATCGGGCTCGTGGACACTTCCCGGCGGAAGAGTTCGCAGCATATTTAACGTGTAATAAATAAGTAATTCTTAAATAATGTATAGATAGAACATTAGTTTCAGACAATCTTAGCATTGATATCCCCTGAGTAGAATAGACCACCCTCATTTCTTACCTAGGTGTCACGAAAACCGATAAAGGTAAGTTGACGTCGGGCAGGCGGCCAGTCGTAAGATACCAAATCATGTGATAACATGTTTAAAACATGTTGTGCCTACCCCATTTAGAGTGGGATAAGGGTAGGAGAATGATGCATTGACAAATAACAGAGATTTTAAATTTTAAAAATATATTTTTAGCTTCTACTGGTCTTAAATAGTTTCTGGAAAATATTTTTTACGTGTCTATAACTTTGTCTACAGTTATATTTTAAATATAGAATAGAGACTACAATTATAAATAATATTTTTTTTAATAATAAAATATAAGGGGTATCTGTGACAATCTTTGTGTTATGTTAAATATCTTTGATTTTGTACTGTTAGCAGTACCAGGCTAAAAATATTACGCTTTCCAAATACTGAATTGAATGTGACAATTAAGAAGCATATGTGACAAAGTTCCAATGATCATCACTAATATGTCTTTTAAGCTATTCTTATATCACACACTTTTTTGCATCACTATAATAGAGGAACAATTGTACCAAACATTTTTTGTTATATCTCAAACGGATTAGGCAGTTAGCCCATTAGAGATATAAGCTTCAGTTTTAATTGAAAGTGAAATGGACAGACTGACATACTTTACATCAAATATTTACTTGCCTTCATCTAGTCAAATCAATTGACCTAATCATGTGCTTCATCCCATAAAGCATCAACAGCATATAGCCCTTAGACATCATCCCAATGAGTATTCTCTTTGGCAATGACCAGGTTCATCTGAAAATTATTGCAAAAACATTTTAATAAATATGGAACAAGCTGTGATAGCTCAGCGGTGAGGCCGTGCGACTCTGTAAAGACGATCATGGGTTTATACCCCGCGCAGGCACATGTCTAATTGACAATTGCAATTTATGACACGCTTTTCGGTGAAGGAAAATATGGTAAGGAAATCTGCATACTTCTAGCGAATTCTAGGGATATGCGTAACCTACCAATCCGCATTGGAGCAACGCGATGGTAGGTCTTTGCTACAATACTTCTCTCCAAAAAACGGTTAGAGGAAGCTTATAGTTCCCACTGCTGGGGTGGATAACAGGCCGTTACTTTAAACATACACATGCCAATTTTTGTGTTTACAAACAAAAATGATTTATATTTGAAACATTTTAACTCACTTGAAGAATATCAGCCATTGTATCAGATATTAATGAATTCATTGCAACAACAGTAGCAGTGCCTTGACCAGACACAGTTACTCAGACAAAAAATCCAGTTGAAATGTGCATAACTAAATGGGATAGTATGTTAAAGTATCTTGAACAAATAACTTTCTGTTAAATAATTAAAGTATGTCTATAATCCATATTGTCTGTCGCAGAAAGAATAAAAACTATTCAGAAATAACCACTTAAAACATAGAATATAACTGATATTGGGTATGACATATGAGATACAACACTTCAATAAAGCATACACAATAAATATTACTATAGAAGGAAAAGTTTTATTTTTATTATTTTAGTTTTATTTTTACTTATATTTTAAAATTAAAAAATAAAACCTCCCAATATTATTACAGTTCAATAAAAACACTAAGGATATACTATAATGCTATATGCTTCGAGGTCCCTGCTTTATACCTTGTAAACATATTAAATAGACAATAGGTTGAGCTATACAAATAAATATATATATATATATATATTGAAAAACACTAGCTTAAATTGTACTATATATGTAAAGAATATAAATTCTTTTTAATTTTGATATATACACATCTCAATTTTAAATTTGGAAAAGGAAACGAATTGACGTCGTCAAAAGAAAAATGTTTAAAGCAATATAACAGGATTGATGTAATGTAAATATTTAAAGGCAAAATATAAACTTTATTGTCGTTTCTTTGATTTTCCAGGTACTTATATTAGTTTTAGTTTATAGTGTATAGTGTAAATATAGTAATTAAGACGAATAAAAATAAATCTTTGATTTTCCAGAGCAACACACGTTTTTATTTTGCCGCTCCAAGAAAATTACTTTATATATATTATAGAAAAAGAATATAGCACGAAAAATACTATATTTTTATCGCTAATTGCAATTGTCGTCCTTTTTTTAATTGACTGCGAATGGAACGCACCCGCAGCACTGCATAGGGAATGTTTGAACGAAACTCATTCATGTATTTACGGGGCTTAGTTAGTTAGTAACTCTAACTCCGTGTCATTATCCAGCGAAAAGTAATAAAAAATAATCATGGAAAAATAAATAATGATTGAAAATAGATGTGTACTATTTTTTTTTCCTGAATTTCCTAAAAGTACTATTTTTTTTTGATTTAAAAAGAAAAATACTATTTTTCTTCAAAAAAAAAAGGTGGCAACCCTAATCGCGCTCTTTTTGATTAAATAGGGGCAACACTGTGCCGTTATTGTTTCCGGTGGGGGGGGGGGGTGTGTCTTCCATTTGATAAAACGTTTCAGTGACATTCAGTCCTTGTTCGTCATTCAAGAGAAGTGCATCTCGGAACGGGAATTGTGGTGTTCCTATTATATCGTGTTCTTGTTTATAGTGTGTGTTGACATCAGAAGTGTAAAAGTTTACTCGCATCGTGCCCGTTGTCCGTGCATCCTGAGTTACGGCAATTTTGGCTTTTTAAACTTACTCTTGTCTAATTTTAATTAAAAATCATTTGTTGGTTTGTATATTTTTGCGTAAGTAAAAAGTGATTACAGTTATATATTACGTATAACGAACGTTTTTGGTGAGTCAGTACATTTCAATTTTCTTCGTATTAAATAGTGCAAAAGTATAGTTTATTTGTTATTAAGTTATGGATAACTACTCACATTTTATCCGAGAATGTTTGTTTAAATTCAAACATTTGAGTTGTTGAGTTTGTGATAGTGAATATATATAGTGCTTGTGTATGGTGGAGGTTTGTGCATGTGTATTTTACGAATCCTGCATGTATCAGGTATGATAACCGATTCTCCACTCTACATTTAGCATTATATATATTTTCTATTTTACTTCATCGCCGATTATAGCAAAATAATTTTATTATTACTTTTGCATAGTTACTCTGTTTAAATCATAGATTAAGTAAATATAAACATTGTAATCTTTAATATTTAATGACTAGCAGCGTCTGACTGCCCTCCAGTAAAAGCTGCAGGGCTTTTTCTTCTCATTTAACAGTATGGTTGAGGTGGACACTGCAGTGTTCTTTTTTCCCATACTGTGTAGGCGTTTTGTTGGTAATGTTCGTTTTCTGTATCGTCGAACATTAGCATCAAAAGCGCGCTACTTTGTTAGACGTTTTATTAACGGGCTAGCCATTATAAAGGTGTCGTACTGATTTCTGAAATTGCGGAGTTTTGGTAATTCGTACGTCATTAACTTTTACATTTTTTTTGTAATGGTTATGTGTTGCGGTTGGCAAAGAGCCGGTATTTGGCACCTGCAATACATGTAAAACCTTAATTCTTTTCCCAGTCGCTTTTGGCTACTGATGTTTGAGTGCACGCTTACATCTGTGGCTGAAATTACGGGAATCTAACTTAGCTTCATAAATTCAGACTTCACTTGAGTATTAGTTACCTCAAATGCATTTTCTCAAATTACAGAGGTCGAAAGATGCGTACGACGTCTTCGGTCCTGTTCCTGGTGGTTGACGCTACTGTTCGGCCTGGCGCTGTTCGAGCGCTCGAGGCGACGGCGGAGCGACAGCAGCTGCGGCATAGCCGGACGGGCCGGCCTGGGGTGAGGGGCGGCGGCACGTCTCCATTGGCGGCAGCGAGTCCAGACCAGCGTAGCTCGTGGAGTCACGAGGCCAGCTGTCAGACTCCCGCGTCGCACTAGAAGCGTCTGACTCCCCTCCTGTAACCTCCTGTAAAAGCTGCAGGGCTTTTTCTTCTCATTTAACAGTATGGTTGAGGTGGACACTGCAGTGTTCTTTCTTCCCATACTGTGTAGGCGTTTTGTTGGTAATGTTCGTTTTCTGTATCGTCGAACATTAGCTTCAAAAGCGCGCTACTTTGTAAGACGTTTTATTAACGGGCTAGCCATTATAAAGGTGTCGTACTGATTTCTGAAATTGCGGAGTTTTGGTAATTCGTACGTCATTAACTTTTACATTTTTTTTGTAATGGTTATGTGTTGCGGTTGGCAAAGAGCCGGTATTTGGCACCTGCAATACATGTAAAACCTTAATTCTTTTCCCAGTCGCTTTTGGCTACTGATGTTTGAGTGCACGCTTACATCTGTGGCTGAAATTACGGGAATCTAACTTAGCCTCATAAATTCAGACTTCACTTTAGTATTAGTTACCTCAATACAACCTCTTATGAAAGAGGTTGTATTTGAATCTATATGAATAGTTGTTCTATAATATAAAAAAAATGTTGTCTGTGTCATTATGCATTGATTTGTTAAGAAAGAGTAAATGGGTTTACTTTTAGAAAAATTGCTTTTTATTATTGGATAAGTATGAAGGAGAAATATTGTGTTATTTAATTTCTGTTAGATATAAATAGTTGCACATTTTAAGTGATTTATAAATTACATAAATATTTACTTTCAGTTTTATAGAACAGTCTTTTAATTTTGCTGTTATTCTTTCATTCATTACACATACTGTTATATCTTTTATTAGCACTGTAAATGTAAAGATATCTCAAATCATAACTATAAATAACATCATGTGACAATCATATTAAAATAAAAAATTAATTACTCTTAATCTTGGATCTGAGGATTCTTGAATCTGCAATTAATCAATCAATCGTTTAATCAATCGTAAATTTAAATTTTGCTTTTGCTTTTTAATTAAAAATCAACAATAGTGTTATATAAAGCAATATACCCTATATTGCTTTATACGCTGCTTTATTGCTGTAAACGGCCATATTGATCTATATTAAATCAACAATTTATTTAAGGTACTCAATTGGATAGCATTAATGCTTTATTGTATAAAAATTGCTTTGAACATAAGGCATCATTTTTCGTAAAAAGTAAATGAAAAAAACTGCTATTGTGGGTTATCCATAAGAGATAGATATATACCATCGCGGACTTTTTTGTAGACCTTTTTAAGGTGTACAAATACTTAGTACATCATTTTGATAAATCTCGTAGGGTTTAGCCTGCGTTTGCAATGTAAGCGGAAAAAAATTTAATTATTTACAGAAACCTCAAAAATTACAGTATTTATCTACTTCGTATTGAATGTTATTATACGTACAAACCTTCCTCTGGAATCGCTCTATCTATTAAAAAAAACCGCATCAAAATCGGTTGCGTAGTTTTAAAGTTTTATGCGTACATACGGAAATATGGACTTTGTTTTATAATATGTAGTGATATGAGAATGTAAATTTTAAGAAAGCTCTTACTATTATTGAGATGCACAAAATTCATTAAAACTCAACACTTACATTGATATAATGATTAAGTAAATCCTCTTCTTATTGTTTTATGACTGCACGTTTCTTCGTTGTTATATTTCTCATTTTAAGAAATATAATTCTCAACAGCTACTGGTGAAATAAGACTTTATACATTTAATTTGCTTCTAGTGATATTTGTTTCAAGAATTTTGCTAACTAAATTAAAACAAAATTATACATTTTAGTAAAAATTAAAGTACTAGAACTTTACAACGGGAAATTTAAAAATTTAATACACCGCCCATTCATTAATAAAATCAACTTGTTGTCTTGTTATATGATACACAGTCAAAATGAGAATGAGTGTGTAAAAAATAAAAATATGTATAGGAGTGGAGCGAGATGCAGCTGAGACTATTTTCATACGATTCATTCATAAATACGTACATGTGCAACAGGGATGCGAGATAGCATGTGTTGGCGCCTGTAGTAAAACTGCCCTGGTCTATATATCTGTAGATGTTCATATCTATAAACCCAAATTAGCTACATGTTTTCACTAACGCCCTGTAGTAACTCAGATTTGACCCACAGAAGTAAACACAGACTAAAGTAAATACTACTACTACCACTACTAATAATTAAGACTAAAATATTAGTTATACTAGTTTGAGTAATTACTCTTTAAGTTCATCAAGTTTAGGATCAGATCAAGTAAGCATATTGCTTGATGCTGATGCTAATGCTGAAGAATTTATCTTTTTTAGTAACCTAGAGAACAAATTTTATTGCAGACTTCACTTACAATTATCACAAAATTAGGTTTATACCATCATCATTGGTATGGTTAATATAAACCCAAATTAGCTACATGTGGTCACTAACGCCCTGCAGTAAGCTTTTCTTAATATAGATTCGTCTAAATATAGATATTGCCATCCCAGACTTTTTTGTCGATCTATAAAAGAATAATAAAATCGTCTTTTTAATATTTGGAGAAAACAGCACGAAAATTCGTACAGTAGTTTATGATTTATCGCAAAGAGACAAACACGGCGGGGGACTTTGTTTAATATCTATATAATAATAAAATAATACTACCTAAGTAATTATTCTATGGACCTCCGACAAGTAACGCCGCTTTCTATTAATTAAACTAGATTATTAGTTCGCTTAGCGGTACATTATAAGTATCTATGAAATAGTAGTAAATAGGTTCATTATTCTCCAGTACTATTCCTGTAAGATAAGAGTGCAAGGCCAAATTTTGCTAATAAACCAACTTAAATCAAAGCTGAGACTCCATTCATCACTTTCTCCTGAGATTCTTATTAGAGACTATTAGAAGATCGTGGAAATGTTAAACAGCGGCAACTTATATTTCATTGACCTTAGTCAACCTGTAAGCATGATAAGTAAAATATACATAAGATAAGAATATGACAGGAATAAACTGCTGTTTCAATTTATTGTCTTAAATAAAGTTATTCGAATATTAATTGAAACGCGCACTATTTATTCTTTTTATCGTACCGTTTTCATAAACTATAAGAAATGTCAGATGTAAGTAATACTTATTTTCTTGGAATTCTTGTTTGATTATTTTAGTAAGGTACAATGTTATTATCTTAAAAAATTACAATTTAGTCAAACTATGTATTTAAGACTAGATTAAGAGTGCCACATTTGATACAAAATCTATAACGCAATGTAACTTATGGTTAGGATGGATTATATTTCAGTTGTAATTTAATTATCCATTCAAAGTTAAAAATACATTATCTAGATATTTTTTATTTATGGCCTAAAATATGTTCTAAATATATACTTCACGTTTATCTGTTAATCTGTTACTTTTTAACAATAACTTACGAGTATGTATAATGTATACTTGTTAGGTATTTTTTTTTCATATCTCGTGACCACCCGGTCCCTAAATAACCTACGCTGACTTAAATGTTGCATTAGGTATAGGTTAAGATTTTGGTTTTAAAAGGTTGATGTGCTAGGATAAGAATTCTTTTTCCCCTCTACCCTTATTCCCGACAGAGACAAATCAAAGAAAGGTCTTTCCATTCCCAAAATGTATAGGCGGGGCGGCGGTGGACGTCTCCAATAGCGGAAGCCGTCACCCCTGACCTGTAGCGAGTTTGGCCACAGGTTCGGCGTTTCTTGCCTGTGGAGCAAAAGATAATAACAGGAATCCACTTAAAATAGGAAAAAAAATTTGTTAGATAGTAAAAAACCGTTTCATTTTTGAAGATTTTCTTCGTAGGGAAGGTATCAGCTTTGGGGAGGTTGCTTTACAGAAGAGCCCTCGGCCGTTTTGCGCCGTCTTAATGACTCTCTAGCTGTGGATTCCAGACTATTTCGCGAAGATATCAGAGGTAGTAAAGCTTGGGCCGCGGAGTTGTATCGAAGTGGACATCTTTCGGAAGATGACAACGTTGCGATACAAAAGGGACTTGATGTAGTAAGTATTTTGGAAAGGAATTTTTAACATTTTAAAATGCGACTTATCTGCATTCATAATGGCGCACAGTCGTTCTTTCGTATTCGTTTCTTATTTTTTTATGTTAAATTAAAGATAAATAGGTATATTTTTATTTGTGAGTTATATGTTTTTCGACTAACTTACGTATGCGTTACAGAAATCCGATGGTTTGGTTTAAAATAAAGCCAAAATATTAAAGAAACAATGCCTTAAATGCTATAACGGTATTTACATTCATTATACCGAATTGCTAAATAGTTGACTTCGTTAAGTGGAATGGTTTTTAGGATCTTCCAATTTGACAAATCATCCATTAATTCTCCCGTGATATGGCCAGCATTTTAAAAATATATAACTAAAGTTCGATTTAAATATTTTCTTTTAACTTGAAGTGTAAGGTTGCCTGTAAGAAATCGCTAGTTAGCGATAAGGCCGCCTTATTGTATCTGCATTAAGATTATATCGTTTTCTTTACATTGTATATTGTAATTTTATGTGGTGCAATAAAGATCGTTCTTGCATAGAACGATCTTTAAAGAATAGAATATTCTGTAACCAAAAATTTATACATCCTTGATAATTTAAGAAAAAACAAAACATTATGCTGTATACTAGCACCAACAGAGACTAAAAAATAAAGATTTTTTTTAGTCTCTGTTTTGTGGCATAATGTGTAAAGTAAATATTAAAAGTTTCAGCTGTTAAGAAATATTAATTTTCTATAAGGTGGAAAATGAAATAAAGCAAGAACTTTGTATGAACGGACGTCTCAATGATGCTGAAGAAGACATTCATTCTGTGGTTGAGAGAAGATTGCGCGAGCATATAGGAGAAGCAGCATTACGTCTGCATACGGCACGTAGCCGCAACGACCAATCCGCAACCGACACCAGACTCTGGATGATGGACTCCTTAGTAAAAACAGAAAATCAAATAATACAACTTATATCCGTAAGATCTTTATTCTATATACACTTATTTATCGTTACTACATAGCTCTGAATTACGTAAAAACTTTTAATCTAATTGTCGTGGATTGAATTAAAAATAAATAACGCAACGGCCTGTTACTATCTCACTCCTGGGCCTAGGCCTTCTCTCTCCGTTTTTGGAGGGAAGGGTTGGAGCTAAGACCCACATCGCTGCTCTAATACAGATTGGTAGGTTCCACATATCCCCAGAATTCTCTAGAGTGCTGCAAGATTCCTCACGATGTTTTCCTTCACCGAAAAGCGTGTGATAAATTTAAATTATCAATTAGACACATAAGTTTAAATGGTAAACGTTGGTGCCTGCGCTGGATTTGAACTCGTGAAAATGTCGTGACTTAAAAAAATCGAACGGTCTCACCGCATCACAGGTTTTTAGGATTTAATTATACTTTGAATTATTTGAAGCTCAGAAAAGGATTTCAAGCTTACCTAGCGTACCATGTTTTTTCAATACGGCCCTGGTAAAAGTAAGTAGGAGTAAGTAACAGCCTGTTACTATCCCACTGCTGGGCATAGGCCTCCACTCTCCATTTTTGGAGAGAAGGGTTGGAGCTAAGACCTACCACGCTGCTCCAATGCGGATTGGTAGGTTTCACATATCCCTAGGATTCTCTAGAGATATGCAGGTTTCCTCACGATGTTTTCCTTCACCGAAAAGCGTGTGATAAATTGCAATTATCAATTAGACACATAAGTTTTTAATAGAAAACTCATTGGTGTCTGCCCGGGTTTGAACCCATGATCGTCTCTAGAGATTCACACGGTCGCACCGCTAGGCCATCACAGCTTAAATCTTATTATTAAATCCTAAATCTGTTATTCTATATAACAAAGTAATCGTTGGATTTACAGGTTCTTTTGAAAAGAGCACAAGACGATATAGATGTTATAGCTCCAGGTTATACTCATTTACAACGGGCTCAACCAATTCGATGGAGTCACTTTTTAATGAGGTAGGTACACATACCTATATTCTGCGATTGAGTTCACGATTTATGTACTTGGACAGAATGAACTGGACCGAACTTCAATACTTGAACTCACGGCGCTAACTTGGTATTCTATATGTTAAAATAACCTAAGAAATTTTTGACTTAACATACACATTAGAATACATTGTTATCTTTGATTAGAATTTACTGGGCCATGTTCATTAAATGTATCATGTAAATTAATTTTTTGCATGTATAATTTGTTACGCTGAAGAGCTTAAATAGCTAGGACATAAAAAAACATTTATTTCTCGTAAAATTATAGTCTTATTTAATTATAAATTGTAAATAAATAAATAAATTCCTGTATTTACAGTTACGCATGGATGTTTCGTGATGACGTGTGTAGATTAAAAGAACAGAGAAATCGTCTATCCTCATGCCCTCTCGGTAGCGGTGCTATTGCAGGTTGTGCTTTGCCTATTGATCGAAAAAGATTAGCTGAGAGCCTTGGATTTAACCAAGTTACACCTAACTCGTTGTTTGCTGTTGGTTCGCGGGATCACATAGGTAACTATTTTTCATCTAGCTGTGCCCGCAGCTTCGTTCTCATGGAAATCGGTGTGTCACAATTTTTTCCCGAACTGAAATTTTGAACATAAAAGTTACCTTAGTTCACGCAAAACACGTGATGTTACTTACCTAGTCTACAGCCTTCCTGGATAAATGGACTATCTTACACAAAAAGAATTTTAGCTCAGTAATTTTTAAATGATAAAAAAAAATAGGGCAAGTGGGCTCGATCCTAGGTATCTTCACCTCTCTAGACCCCGCCCGTTCCCCAAATTAGCTACCATGACTTTACATTTG